>CM017566.1:52522860-53122860 GCA_007844125.1 Sinonovacula constricta
ATTCACACACATAACATCATGCATTTTTATTATCAGACCAGATAGTGCATTCGGTACCCAGGTATAATGCAAGGCCCGGACATAATCAAAATTGTTAAAAAATGGTAGTAGTATAGCTCCCTCGCCCACACTGAAGCATTTAAAAGGGTAGTTCCTCAACTTAATGGCCTTGTGTCAGGAAAATGTGACTGGGTGTGGTATCATGCAAAGTGTTCATGGCATGCTATACCCAGTAAAGACAGCAGTCCTGTTAGTATTTAGTAAAAAGGTGTATCAATGAAATTGTTTATAAAGTCCAAAGAACATTTTTTTTCATTTATATTAAGAATGGTCAACATCCAGAGTTTATGTCATTAAGGAAATTGATTTTGTTTTTGTGTGGTATCCCAGAATAATGCTTGGTGTTGCATTCAGATGCGCAGTTATCTAATCAAGAAAACATCTGAATAAAACAATACACATAATAATTCGATATATAATTCAAAACCAACATCTATTTCTATGTTTACTTGACTGTAAAATTATACGAGGTATATAAATGTATAAGTTTATCTTTTAATCTTTATTCCATTTTACTCCTATTTACCGTACAGCCTCCCTACCACCCCCTACCACTCAGCCTCCTTACCACCTGCCCCCCCTTACTACCCAGCCTCCCTACTACCCGGCCTCCCTACCACCCAGCCTTCCTACTACCTAGCCTCCCTACTACTCAGCCTATTAACCACCAGGCCTCCCTACCACCCAGCCCTCTTACATGCATTCATGACATCATTAAGTGATAAAAGATGTTATTTGTTAACATTATTACTAATAAAATACCTTAATACCAAAAAAAAATACCTTCAAGTTCATAAATTAACCATTACCAGACTTCTTAGTCCAATTGGTCGAGCGTCTGCTCCAAGTATAGGAGGCCAACCACGTCAAAGCAAAGTCATTAAAATCGTTAATATAGTCATATAGCTCCCTTGCTTATGCTCAAGCAAATAACAGTATAAGGGTAGTTTTACGACTGGTTGGCTTGTTAACAGGGTAATGCGACTGATTGTGGTACGTCAGATGCTGTACACAGTGAGAGCAGCAATGACTGCTTTAAGTCGAGACCGTCGCCAAATAACTGTTGATGGGAAGAAATCCAATAAACAAATTAACAATTTTAATGAAGAAAAAATAATGCAGAGTCATAATGCATCACCATGAAAAAAGATTTGACCAAAAATGTACAAGAACCTTTATTCAAAACTGAAGCATTGTTAATAATAGGACCTAAATACATCATTCAACAGTTTTGCCAATATTATACAGTATAGTTCTTCTATGTTTATCTTATGTATTTTGTTAATCAAGTAAGAATAATATTAAGTGAATAATGTTAGAAAGAAGATAAACATAAAGAAGATAAACATGAAAAGTAGATGGTAAATAAGATTGGACCTTTAATGAAAACACAATCTGGAACATTTTGTTTTATATTTTATTACTTCCAAAAATATATTCCACAAACACCATGTATAAATGTTAACAGAAATTTAAACTGAAAACAATTTAGTATCACATTCAATGTTTTTTCTTTCCAAAACCTGATAAGAAATTGGCAAATAAAATCAACTTAACAACTCAACTTCAAATACAAAAATATTTCTTGGACGGAACATTAGTTTTCAAAATGTTAGTTTTCAAAATTAATTTTTTTGTTTTTTTTTAGTTTATATTCACAAACTAGTCTTAGATGAAATCTGCTTGAAATATATTATGCATATTATGTAAAGCCCACGGTAGGAAAACAGAAGCCTTTCTATGTCAGCCTGTTTAGCTATATTAGCTTAAGATATCTGTGATTTGTCTTCTTATAAATTTGTCACCTTATAGTGTGTTCAACATCAATGTTGTTCCAATCATCATTCTTTGTGTTGCAAGGTTTATTTTGTAAGTTGAAATAACATCATCAAGCAAAAAGGCGAAGTGATAAAAAAAAAATAAAAAAAAATCTGTCATTGACAGCCAAATAATTATGCCTGGCAATATGACAATAGTTTAATAAGGTGGCAACATTTATTTTATAGGCATGGTAGGTGAATGCATTCTTTTCTTTAATAAAAAGGATTTCTAAGATAATATTATTAATTTGTGATTTTGACAAGGATAAATTGCAATTATGCTGATAAACTGAACTAAAATTGAGGAAACTGATTTTGACCAGAATAAATTGCAATTATGCTGACAAACTGAGCTAAAATTGAGGAAACAGATTTTGACCAGAATAAATTGCAATTATGCTGATAAACTGAACTTAAATTGAGGAAACAGATTTTGACCAGAATAAATTGCAATTATGCTGATAAACTGAACTAAAATTGAGGAAATGGATTTTGACCAGAATAAATTGCAATTATGCTGATAAACTGAGCTAAAATTGAGGAAACGGATTTTGACCAGAATAAATTGCAATTATGCTGATAAACTGAACTAAAATTGAGAAAATATGGCATCTGTGTTCTACAACCTATGAAGAATTACATGAAATTACAAGCTGCATGAAATTACAAGCTACAAATTATGAAATAGTGAATAATATTTTAAGCATGTCCAAAACCCCAAAAACGTGTACTGAACAAAAAAAAATATACATGTATACACATAATTAAAAGGAAGATATGGCAAAGTTTATGACTATATTTTTAAACTTTATGCAAACAACAAGATAATTAACTTTTTTGTTTATGCAAAGCTGCCGAAATATTTCAGTTTCATATTCTAACAGCAAACTAAAAATTCAACAAGTGTTCCTGTTGCAATAAAATGTTTAACGTTCTTGGAATGTTTTGTCATTTTTAACAAGTAGGGTAAACAAAAGACAACAGACACTTCTACAAGTTTACAAATTTAGAAATTATAAAACACAATCAGTAGTTGTTTTTTTTATATTATGTTCTTTTTTTATTACTTAACATGTTGTAAACTTTTTGAGTACTGCAATCATTAGAAACCAAGCCAAGATCTTCATTATATCACTTAGCCATAGCACAAATTAATCAGACTCGGGCAAATAGTGTAAAACCATATTCGCCAGCACCCATACGGAGCTGTCGGGTAGGATTCAAACATTTTGCCACAAAGTCTCCGAATATAACTCAGATATGTAAAATGTTAAGCAAATAACAAATAAGCAAATAATAAATAATTTGGTTCAGGCTATATATTATTAAAATTAACAAATACAACAATTTATGCGACATAGCAAATATATTTGCTTTTTACTTGCTGTAAACTTTGTTAGGGTCGGGGTATGTTTTATATGTAAATGGTGTTCCCAGCAGGTAGTGGGCTTACTTCCATTGTCTAAATATCATTTAAGGAAATTTGAAATGGATGCTAGTTTAGATTAAAAGGATTAATCTATGTTCAGAATACTGTGCATGTTTTGGTATTTTAGCTTGGTTTTTAATGAATTTTTAAGTATATTTATATTTTTATGTGAAAAAAGATAAACAACCTTTTACTGTGAAAAAAAAAGCCATTAACAGCATGTAAATTAAAGCTAGTTATGAACTTATGAGAAACATCAAGTTTAATGTAAAAATGAAACTTATGTCCCCAAACATCAACAGGATGCTACCTGGACAAAAAATATGCTCATCTTATGTTAGATCTCAACAGAAAAAAACATATATTAGTTAAGAGAAAAAACTATTAGACAAATAATGATTATCATACAATCAATTTAAAATATACATTTTCAATTTAATGACATGTTAAATTAATAAAAGTGAAAAATTAAAATAACAAAGGGTTTTTTTTTTCCAGTTAATTATACTTGGTTTAACTTGGTACAAAGCTAATACCAATCCTCAATCTTCCGAGAAAGTGTTTACAAAAAGAAAAATGAAAATAGTTCTTGACACATCAAAGTATGCATCAGAAAAATGTAAAATAAAGACACCATCTCTGTACAAAAATTATCACCCTTCTCCTAACAGCCTATACTTTTCTACACTTTAGTGTCTGTATTTTTTCTTAACCCCTTCAGCTCCTATCCCTTTCATCCCGAGTCTTCCCCCAATGTTCCGTCCGTGAATCTGGGAGAGCCAGCTGCTCAGTTCTACGGCGACTGCGGCTGTCGGGAAGGCTGCGTTGGTTATCCTGACGACCACCAGGGCGCCGTTGGTAATCCAACCCACGGAATGCATCGCGTGTCTTGTCTTGCCACTCTCTATCAAAAGTCTCAAGGTCCTCTGTAAAAGAAGATACATAAGCTTAAATAGCATTAATTAAATCCGCAAAATGTAATACAAGTCCACAAGACCTGGTAGCGCAATCGGTAGAGCATCGGCTCCAGATACGGTAGGCCCCAGGTTCGATCCCGGGCCCCGACATACCAAAGTCGTTAAAAATGGTAGTGGAATATTTCCCTTGCTAACACTCAAGCAAATATAAGGGTAGTTCTACGACTGGTTGGTCCAGCGTCAGGATAATTTGACTGGGTGTGGTATCATGCCTGGTATTAACGGCATGCTATACACAGTAAAGGCAGCACTATATCTGCTTCAAGTGGACATGGTCTACAGATAACTGAAATACTGTTGATGGGACGATAAACCCAATACACAAACAAACAATACATGTATATATTTACACATTAAAGTAGGTAAGAAGTGGGTTTGAAGCAGACATCGCCCTCATCTTCCAAAATAGCATATACTGATTTTAATTACTTTGCTACATTATTTAATTTCATACAATACATGTACTGCTATAGAATAAGCATTAAAAACACTAGCAAAGATTCTGACAGGAAACGGGGGTGTCTGTAGGGGGAGGTTCTATTTACAACAAATGGCTCTTTTTCAGATAAATGGACAGAATAAAGGCTATCATTTTTTGTGTGCTTAGTTTCAAATCTGGTTGCATAAACTCAATGATTTAGTTGTATCTATTTCATATTTAATAAAAATATAAATTATAATTAAAATGTATTTTATATGACCGTGTTTTCCGTAAGAGCTCCGTAAACATACATTTCTTAGTGCTTTACATTTTTTTACTATTTCTATCATAAGCATTTAACTTATAAATGTTAATGGGAATATTATCTTTAAAGCTTGTTTTTTGTGATATGTACTACTTTTATTATCTTTAAAGGTGGTATCACGACAGTTTGGACAAAAATATTTTTTAGTAAATTTCATTAAACGTCCTTGTAAATCATTGTTTATCTGAACAGATCTCGCAAAATGTTGTTTATTCATGTTCTACACCTGTCTGAAAAGTGAACCATAATGCCACAATTGTCATTTCAACATGTATTACCTATCTGAGCCATGCTGCACACTGGTTAATTTTAACCAAGAAAACCATGTGACCACTAATGTTTTAGTTCATCCATGTCATCCGCTTTGACGCTGATGTCTATTTTTAGCAGGAATCCCAATCGTTGTTTATTTACAGATATTGTTACATAAACAAGATTTCAGCAAACTGTCAGATACCACTTTTAAGGTTTTAACTGTTCTATTTTTAGTTTTCAAGTCTGCTTATATTTGTAAACAAACTCATTCTGGCTGCACCATTATTACTAGAGGTAGTCCTTTTATATGACAGACCTTGGGGATATTGATTATTGGTTGTTCAATGTTTGAATGTTTGGCAGTGGTTCAAGTTTGTCATGATCAAGGTGTCTGATTATGTAAACAGGGTTTATGTCTGATTGTCGCAGAACAAATATTCCAGACCTCTGGTACAAATATTCTAGACATATGGGCAGGGATGGACCCGGGGGTGGGGGTGGATGTGTGTGTGTGTGTGTGTGTGTGGTTGGGATGGGGGGGGTTGAAAACACATACATGTAAGCTTAAACAAAGATGGTTGGACATCCTCACACCAACCAGGTAAAAGAGTAGAGTTGTGAAAACACATACATTTAACCTTAAAAAATACTAAGCTTTTAAAGTAAATTTTGTTTACTGCTAAGGTTAAAGTTAGGGTCACTTACTGTGTGTATTTATATATCTAGTATTTACTATGATAAGTTGAATGGATCTCGATTCATATCCCCTCACAAAAATTTTCAAGATTCGCCCCTGTGTGTGGGGTGCTCATGGCCAAGGAATTCTAGTTAGACTTGTAACTCCTCAGCCCCTCACAGTATGGTTTAAGTGCCAGTTCTGGCAAAAACTTTGACTTGGCAGATGTTCCAGCTGAGTGGCAGTGTATGTCGCATTTCTTACTGGACATTTATCTTAGGTCTTCTTCCGCCAATGTGCCGACTGTTTCCATTATACCCTAACTGTATCGGTGCAACATAAACACACAAACACTATCAGCCATGTTTGAATAACTGCATTTTAGGTTTGTCTGACCAAATGTAATGTTCTAATTATCAATGCATTTTTTTATTATCTTACAATTCTATTAACCTGATTTATGATCATCAGCAATTATCATCATAACCATCATTGAGTTATCAGGATAATCAGCAGAAATATCATCTCTCATCACTATCATCATCTATCATCATCATTCAACAATGCCATCATCATTAAAACCAAGGAAAGTCCTGGGTAAAAGGTAACAGCTGGCTTTTCTTTTTGTGTTATGTCTCATCTCTGATTTGTCACTTTAACATTTACCTTGTTTGACTTTGTTTAGAGGTAGTTTAGATTTAAGCATCTGTGGCCATTTCTTAAAGGACTTACCTATCAACAATGGCTGCTCTTTGTTCACTATGTTTACACCAGACAAAGGCAGGACAAGGCACAAACAAGAATGGCCTAATTATATCCAACATGTTTTTCATGCATCAAGATCAACCTTCAGTTCATATTTCTTGTATACCAGAACACAGGCATTTTGCCAACAATGAAAAGGATAACTCTAGCCCTGTTTCACAATAGTTACTGAAGATTTTCTTTTTATAAAAACTCAAGCAAAAGTCATCTACTAGACCAGAGGAGTAAATATGATTGTATGGTAGCATATATCCTACAATTCTCAACCAAACCTTATAGTGTGGGTACTCACTGAAATTGTCATATCAAGACGATTCCAATGAGTACCAGGTATAAAGGGTTTGGAGAAGAAATAAGAGTTAGAATGACTCCCTATATCCATAATTCTCAACCAAACCTTATAGTGTGGGTACTCATTGAGATTGTCATATCAAGACGATTCCAATGAGTACCAGGTATAAAGGAATTGGAGGAGAAATAAGGATTTATTTTAACTCCCTATATTCCATAATTCTCAAACAAACCTTATAGTGTGGGTACTCATTGAAATTGTCATATCGAGACGATTCTAATGAGTACCAGGTATAAAGGGTTTGGGGGAGTAATAAAGGATTTATTTTAACTCCCTATATTCCATGATTCTCAAACCTTATAGTGTGGGTACTCATTGAAATTGTCATATCAAGACGTTTCTAATGAGTACCAGGTATAAAGGAATTGGAGGAGAAATAAAGGATTTATTTTAACTCCCTATATTCCATAATTCTCAAACAAACCTTATAGTGTGGGTACTCATTGAAATTGTCATATCGAGACGATTCTAATGAGTACCAGGTATAAAGGGTTTGGGGGAGTAATAAAGGAGTAAGTATGACTCCCTATTTGACATTATTCTCAACCAATACTCTATACTCAATAAATCTGTCACCTTGTGAGTCATTTTAAATGGTAACTCTATTTGTCACACTTATTTAAATCGACTCTATAGGATGATTGCACTAATAATATGTTGGTTAAAGCCATAATGCGCATCGCTGACATCCTTCATAACACTTTACATTTTATGTTGGACAAAAAATGTCAGAATATGTGTTTGTTACTAAATAACTTTTTTTAGCTCACCTGAGCACAACGTGCTCAAGGGGAGCTTTTGTGATACCGCTTCGTCCGTCGTCCGGCGTCCGTCGTTCGTCGTCAACATTTACCTTGTGTACACACTACAGGCCCAATTTTTATCCAATCTTCACCAAACTTGGTCAGAATGTTTGTCTGCATGAAATCTTGGATGAGTTCGTAACTGGGTCACGTGGGGTCAAAAAGTAGGTCACTAGGTC
This sequence comes from Sinonovacula constricta, assembly GCA_007844125.1. NCBI lineage: Eukaryota > Metazoa > Mollusca > Bivalvia > Cardiida > Solecurtidae > Sinonovacula > Sinonovacula constricta. The sequence goes on from CM017566.1 coordinate 52,530,923, forward strand.
AAATCTTAGAAAAAGCTTGTGAACACACTAGAGGCCACATTTATAGCCCAATCTTCACCAAACTTGGTCAGAATGTTTGTCTGCATGAAATCTTGGATGAGTTCGTAACTGGGTCACGTGGGGTCAAAAAGTAGGTCACTAGGTCAAATCTTAGAAAAAGCTTGTGAACACACTAGAGACCACATTTATAGCCAAATCTTCACCATATTTGGTCAGAATGTTTTGTCTGCATGAAATCTTGGATGAGTTCGTAACTGGGTCACGTGGGGTCAAAAAGAAGGTCACTAGGTCAAAATCTTAGAAAAAGCTTGTGGAACACACTAGAGGCCACATTTATAGCCCAATCTTCACCAAACTTGGTCAGAATGTTTGTCTGCATAAAATCTTGGATGAGTTCGTAACTGGGTCACGTGGGGTCAAAAAGTAGGTCACTATATCAAATCTTAGAAAGAGCTTGTGAACACACTAGAGGCCACATTTATAGCCCAATCTTCACCAAACTTGGTCAGAATGTTTGTCTGCATAAAATCTTGGATGAGTTCGTAACTGGGTCACGTGGGGTCAAAAAGTAGGTCACTAGGTCAAATCTTAGAAAAAGCTTGTGAACACACTAGAGGCCACATTTATAGCCCAATCTTCACCAAACTTGGGTCAGAATGTTTGTCTGCATGAAATCTTGGATGAGTTCGTAACTGGGTCACGTGGGGTCAAAAAGTAGGTCACTATTTCAAATCTTAGAAAAAGCTTGTGAACACACTAGAGGCCACATTTATAGCCCAATCTTCACCAAACTTGGTCAGAATGTTTGTCTGCATGAAATCTTGGATGAGTTCGTAACTGGGTCACGTGGGGTCAAAAGTAGGTCACTAGGTCAAATCTTAGAAAAAGCTTGTGAACACACTAGAGGCCACATTTATAGCCCAATCTTCACCAAACTTGGTCAGAATGTTTGTCTGCATGAAATCTTGGATGAGTTCGTAACTGGGTCACGTGGGGTCAAAAAGTAGGTCACTAGGTCAAATCTTAGAAAAAGCTTGTGAACACACTAGAGGCCACATTTATAGCCCAATCTTCACCAAACTTGGTCAGAATGTTTGTCTGCATGAAATCTTGGATGAGTTCGTAACTGGGTCACGTGGGGTCAAAAAGTAGGTCACTAGGTCAAATCTTAGAAAAAAGCTTGTGAACACACTAGAGGCCACATTTATAGCCCAATCTTCACCAAACTTGGTCAGAATGTTTGTCTGCATGAAATCTTGGATGAGTTCGTAACTGGGTCACGTGGGGTCAAAAAGTAGGTCACTAGGTCAAATCTTAGAAAAAAGCTTGTGAACACACTAGAGGCCACATTTATAGCCCAATCTTCACCAAACTTGGTCAGAATGTTTGTCTGCATGAAATCTTGGATGAGTTCGTAACTGGGTCACGTGGGGTCAAAAAGTAGATCACTAGGTCAAATCTTAGAAAAAGCTTGTGAACACACTAGAGACCACATTTATAGCCCAATCTTCACCAAACTTGGTCAGAATGTTTGTCTGCATGAAATCTTGGATGAGTTCGTAACTGGGTCACGTGGGGTCAAAAAGTAGGTCACTAGGTCAAATCTTAGAAAAAGCTTGTGAACACACTAGAGGCCACATTTATAGCCCAATCTTCACCAACTTGGTCAGAATGTTTGTCGCATGAAATCTTGGATGAGTTCGTAACTGGGTCACGTGGGTGTCAAAAAGTAGGTCACTAGGTCAAATCTTAGAAAAAGCTTGTGAACACACTAGAGGCCACATTTATAGCCCAATCTTCACCAACTTGGTCAGAATGTTTGTCTGCATGAAATCTTGGATGAGTTCGTAACTGGTCACGTGGGGTCAAAAAGTAGGTCACTAGGTCAAATCTTAGAAAAGCTTGTGAACACACTAGAGGCCACATTTATAGCCCAATCTTCACCAAACTTGGTCAGAATGTTTGTCTGCATGAAATCTTGAATGAGTTCGTAACTGGGTCACGGGGGGTCAAAAGTAGGTCACTAGGTCAAATCTTAGAAAAAAGCTTGTGAACACACTAGAGGCCACATTTATAGCCCAATCTTCACCGAACTTGGTCAGAATGTTTGTCTGCATGAAATCTTGGATGAGTTCGTAACTGGGTCACGTGGGGTCAAAAAGTAGGTCACTAGGTCAAATCTTAGAAAAAAGCTTGTGAACACACTAGAGGCCACATTATAGCCCAATCTTCACCGAACTTGGTCAGAATGTTTGTCTGCATAAAATCTTGGATGAGTTTCGTAACTGGGTCACGTGGGGTCAAAAAGTAGGTCACTAGGTCAAACCTTAGAAAAAGCTTGTGGAAAACACTTAAGAGGCTACATTGATGGCCCAGTCTTCACCAAACTTGACCATCATGTTTGCCAGTATGAAATCTTACATATGTTTTGAAGTGAGTCATGTGGATTCAGTAGGTTACTTGTTAAAATTCTAGAAAATGTTATCAACCCAGTGGCCACACTAATGGTCCAATCTTCACCAAAGGTTTCTAAAGTAAATAACTCTTAATTACTTAATGCCAGATTTGAGCCTACATAAAGCCTGTGTCATCAGGTGAGCGATTAAGGGCCATCATGGCCCTCTTGTTATAATGTAATTTTTGTATAAACCCATACTTTAGTCTTACTAAATATGATTTTGAGCACTAACTGAATTGTCAGACAGAACTAATCCTGGAAAAAAACACCTTGAATATGTATTCTTTCAACGGTATAAGAGCTCGATAGTGGTCTCTGCTAAAAATAGATATCAACATCAGTGCGGATTACCCGGATGACTATGTAACATGATGGTGATCTCAAAAGTAAGTGGTCACATGGTTTTCTATGTTTAAAAATAGCTATCTCTGCAGCTTGGCTCAGACAGGAAACACCTGTTTGAAATGAAGAGTGAGGATTCATTCTCGACTATTTACACAGATCTAAGACTTCAATGAAAAACATTTTTAAGGACCTGTTCAGGGGATGGGATGGGATTTCCCGGCATTTTGCCAATAATGTGCAGCGACATTTCTATCATTATAGCACAGGTGCACTTATGAGCTGCCCAGGGACTGAACCCGGCCGGTCCATTATACTAACACCGACGAGTCGGGCATAATGCTGTCCCCTTAGCCAAGAGCATTAGGAGGAAAGCCACTACCAACTTTGGTTTGGCCAGGCCAGGGTTTGAACCCACGACCTCCCGTTCTGCAAGCCGACGCTCTACCACCTGAGCTATTGCGGCCAGTTGGACCTTTTCAGGTAACCATGACTTATTTGGTTATTTGAGAAAAGAAATTGTTGTCTAAACGGTCAGATACCACCTTTATAATTATGGCACAATGCAGTCTATATTGTTTGGTTTTTGAATTTTGCAAAACTGATTGCCGCACCCAATCAGATTTTCTTCTACTTGGAGCTTTGCAATACACTAGCACATTAAAAGCAGCTATTGCTGCATTCATAGTATAACAGGCCCAAAAATACTTACTGTCTTCGAGATTCGTCAGATTTTGGGAACTCCTCCTGCGTTCCAGTACGTGTGTTTCTTCGTCGTTCAACCTCGTGGGCTCGATCGCGGATATGATGACCAATCGCCATCTTCTCAAGCTCCTTCTCCGAGTCTCTTAGCGCCTTTCTTGTCTCTCTCACCTGATCAACAGAAAATTGTATCTCTTTAAAGGCTACATTTTTTAAACAAGAGCTGTCCGAAGACAACATGCCTCCACTTCTCTCAGAGCTAGGTAAAATAAAAATATTCAATCAAAAAAGGGACATAACTCTGCAAAAATAGTAAATTGCAGATTACCCACCTTTTTGAAATGGGTTTTCTTGCCAACAGTTAACAGGTATTCGTACTTTAAAAACATATTTTTGACAGTTTTTGGTACATGGACCACAACAAAAGGGTTAGCTAATGGGTCCTGGCATGTAATAGCTGCCTTTACTGTGACAGCATGCCCAGAATACTTACCCCACCAGGTCCTTGTCTCGTTGACGATGAGGCTTGAAATACTTTCGGAGGACCATCGCCATTCTTCTTGTACGACATGAATGATGACTGGCAATAGGATTGACCTTGGCCATTTTCCATCGATTGTGACTATAAGTGAGAATTGAAGAATAAAAGTCTTGATTTGTTGATATAAACGTTAGATCAACTTCTTTCTGTTATTTGGTGATCCTGGGTTTAAGACTCAGTAATATAAAGAGATCGTTACCAACTTCAGACAGAAAAGCACTAATTTAAATGCTCCATCGTCCTAATAGTGTGTTCCAATAGGGTTGATGAAGCCTGTTAACATAAACCAGCTTATCATTTTTATTTTTTTTTTATTTTATGGCACACCGACATGTAACAGGTCATACGGCGCTAAAGCTTATACAATCAGTCTAAGTGTAAACCACAACGTCAATGTTTGGCCTACTTCATACAAAACAACATGTGCGTATTGTTTGCGACACTGTTTGGGACTATTTAAAGTAGACGTGGCCTAAAACTGTCAAAATAACAATAGAGGGGACGGATTTCGGATTTGCCTGCATTTTTGTCGATACTTTGCAGCGACATGTCTATCATTATAGCACAGGGGCACTTATGAGGTGCCCAGAGACGGAATCCGGCCAGTCCATTACACTGACACTAACGAGTCAGGCGTAATGCTGTCCCATTAGCCCCAAGCGTAAGGAGGGAAGCCACTAATACCAACTAAAGTCTTTGGTTTGACTTGGCCTGGGTTTGACCGCGCGACCTCCAGATCTGTAAGCGGACATTTACATCTACCACTTGAGCTAATGTATCCGGTATAGAGGGAGGAGTTAAGAACAAATCACGGAATGGTCCATTACATTTTTATATTATTTACCATAATATTAAACAAAGTATACTATTTTAAATGATAAAAAGAAAAAAAGAAAGGAAAAAAGAAAATTGTTAAGTCATGTCATATTCAGATAAGTAAATAAAATATAAACCTTTGGTCCTTCATATTTTTGCATGAAATAAATTTAAATTTAAAAATGTCTTAAAAACAACAACACATCTCCCAAAGACAAGATTTACCAGTACTTACAAATGCTTTTTCCATATCCCTCATGTGTTTATTCATATTCTCAAAACATTTCCAAATCCCCCTCCAAACCCAAAACCACCAAACAAATCCACGGCTTGTGAGTCTCGTGGCCGATCCCTGCCTCGATCATGTTGTTGTCGCCCACCCTCGATCATGCCCATGCCAGCAAAGGGACGCTGAAACATCTCGTCCACTTGACGATGATAGTCCCTAAACCCTCTGAAATAAAATATGTGTAAAGTTTACGATTTTGTTATTTATTTCCTTTTTTTTTCTCAGAGATTCATCACAGGGATTGTATTTTTCAGATTTCAAATCAATCGGATGATAAATATGGTCTCATATACAAAGCATGGACATTGTCTGTGGTCTAGTGGTTAAGACATCAACTTTGGATTGAGGTTCTAAGAACTAATTGTAATTTTTCTAAACTGAATCTGAAATCAATTTAAAAACTGCACTAACAATTGATGCCTCACCGATAATGGCTTTAAATGGCCCTTAATTAATTGCACATGGCACCATCTTGAGGTATTACATTGCAGAGTCGTGCAGTACACATGATGCTGTTGTAAAGTATTACAAGGCACTGCTGGGAAGTATGGTAGAGAAGATTTGCACCATGAGATGTTAGTTCTTAAACAAGAAAATTTCCTGCACATCCTCTACGTACTGACTGTAACTGACAGACGCATAAGATGCATATGACTAAAATTGAGAGATGCGTACTGACTGTACACAGAATATGCAGCTGCGTACACATTGTCCCCAAAGAATATAAACATAAAATATATAGAATATAAAATCTGCTTGTGCATTTTTATTGAACATCAAAAGCATGCCATGGTTAAAATTAACAGTTTTTATTTGAATATTTAATGTCTGTAATATATCATTTTATATAAAATCTAGTTTAAGTATTGATAAAAAAGTCTCTTCAGAAGCTCCCAAGCAAAGTCTTGACTAAATTATCCTTAGTTCTCATATTGCTTTATACTAATTTGTCTTATTCCACTTAAACCATTTTTCTGGTGCGATTTCTGAATATATGAAATCTTTTCTGCAATTCAAGACACAGTGATAAAAAATATGCCTGCATAAAAACAAATGATTTATTTCTTGTACAAATAGATCTAAAAAGGGAGGATCAAATTTTACATAATGGTCATAACCAGAAAATTGGTGGTTGCATTTGAATATCTGCTCTACCGAAAATAAAGTTTTGTTTATTAGGTTTATCGTCCCACCAACAGTATTTCAGTTAACTGGAGACGGTTTCCACTTGAAGCAGATATAGTGCTGCCTTCACTGTGTATAGCATGCCGTGAACACCTGGCATGATACCACACCCAGTCATATTATCCTGACACCGGGCCAACCAGTCGTGGAACTATCCTTATATTTGCTTGAGCGTTAGCAAGGGAGCTATACCACTACCATTTTAACGACTTTGCTATGCCGCTGCCAGAGATTAAACCCGGGGCCTCCCGTACCTGGAGTGAAAATAAAGTGTGGTCTGGATTAATAGCAATTTATTTTTAAATATATATCAATTTAATGGTCTGTTAGATAATATTTACTTTAAATCTAGTTTTGTCTTGATAATGAAACCTCCACAGAAGCCACCATGTACGATCTAGAAAGTCACAATTTTCCCTCCTACTCCCACATGACAAGGGGCCATATTATGGCATATAAACACATCTTATCATGGCTAGCTACATTCAATTGATTTTTGGTTCTACCCAGAAAGAGGGAGGTCGAGAGGAATTAATAAGTCAAATATTTTTTTCCCAAAACAATTAAAAGGTTTAAAAAAAATGTGAGAAAATCGGGACAATGCCTAGGGCACATACTTTGACCTTATTTTCTACAATGTTCTGAATAAACCAGCGAATAAAATATGTAAATTTAAGTCATTTATTCCTTCCTTGATTTTGACATCTATTGCAGTAAGTATATATTTTGCCTACTTAAAATAAATGATAATCATCGCAATTAAGCAAAATAACTTGAATCGTAACTCGTGGAATTATTAATGCGCAGGTAAACAAGTTTGAGTTGACGGGTAAACAACTTTGACCTTAAAGCTTAAATGCGAAAATAAATTTAAATATTGATTACTTACTCAAAGAAAGGGTCTTCATCCATCTCACGGAACATAGTTCGCCTGGACATTGTTTATTTGCTAAAAAAACACGCTACCAAATGTTTGTTTAGGTTGCCGTCTGAAAAAGTTTGAATAAATGCTGAATTGCTTGTTTCGTTTTGGCTTTTTAATTTGCTTGGAAACGTCTGGAAGGATCGGGACACGACGGAAAATAGCGGTACTGACGCTAAACCAATAGCATTACGTCTCTGTTACCCTGTGTTTGTTACCTCTTATCTCATTGGCTGTCAAATGTTCCGCGACAGCACGTTTATTTTCGTACAATTTCGGCTCAGGGGTCGCAACTGTTGCAATACCAAATTCTGAAGAAGCAAGTGTTACCTCACTTGCAACACACCGCTCTCATTATCCCTTCACACAATAAATACATCAGCCAGTTTTAATAATAAACTGCGGAATAGTTACCAAAATTTCATGTAATATATTCAACTTAAAAATTATTTAGGTAGATTTAAGATTTTGTAAAAAAGGTTAAAAACATAAAATAAAAGAAACAAAAATATACAAAAAGTTCTAAGCATCTAGTCTAGACTAGTCTAGAATTTAGTAATAGACATGTGTGTATATTACATTTATTAATATATTACATATTTAAGTGCCTTTTTTGCAGAATACTGTATATATGTTTAAAATGATACACTCATAACAGAACCCTGCCATAATGCTTAAAGATACTTAGCATAACGGCCATTTTTAATCTTACCGCATGAGGACAGTTTGTGAAGAGACGCATGCATCAATGGTTCTCTTTTTGAGAGGGCTTTCAATGCGACTTACACATTTATAAACCCGCGTCTCATTTATAAAATACCACAGAAATTTCACTCACCCTCTCGAACAGCTAATATACAGTGATGTAAAGTAAATGAAGTGTTAACACCCAAGTATTTGAAAACACCTGGACTAAGAGCTTTAATCTTACAGGTGGTCTGACTCTACTTCTGGATAGCTTTTAGTTAATTTTTCTAAAGTACAAAAAATATATTTCTTTGCCATTTTGAAGTTGTTTGTTGCTGTTGTTTTTATATTTTATTGAACAATTGTTCATTGTGAATATCAACTCGACTATAAAATACTTTGAAAGAAAAAGGAACCCACAATCTGGATTGGATAGCATATTTAAAAAAAATATGTAATATGTTTTTGCTAAGTTAATGATGCTGCAGTAGGATTTGAGTTTAGCGCGCGTAGCGTAACTCCGCCCACATAGCGGTTTATTGGCAAATCGAGGTCACCCAGTAACACCGGAAGTGAATAATCCGAGCGAATTTCATACAAGTCTGTATGTGGGACAAAAACAAAGGGATGTACGCAAGTCAGTGAGTGTAGGATTAATAAAAGTAAGTTTGTGAAGTGAGTGAAAATAAAGTGAAAATGTATTTGGGTCGGACTAAAAAGAAGATTGAACAGCAGGATGAATTGGAATTTAAGGAAAAGACGACTTTGAGCGCCGAGAGAAAAGAACGCGAAGAAACGTCAAACAGCGATGGAGTGGATTTTAAATCTGACGAACTACCGGACGGTGCATGTTTTCGTCCCAGAAGCGTTAATGTCGATGCTGAAGACGGACAGACGGCTGTTCGACCGGCCGAGGTAATGTGTTTCCTCTGTGGCAAACCTATTTCATTGATTTTATGAAAGCATGTCCACATTCCTGCATGTAGGAAATTATTGATTGCGTCATTGAACAGCTGATCTTGCAGCTTCCAGACCCTTTTCCCGCTGGATTTGTCCGGGATTAATCTAGGGGCCACAGGCTCACTTGAGATGCTGATATGGAGGTTAACAGGTTAAATATGGGTCAGTGTGTCATTTACAGTAGAGTGATTGCGATTTTTTTTAGTTCAAAATTTTAGTAGATATTGAAATCATGTTTTTTACAGCTCTATTGTCAAGGCTGGAACAAGGTCTAGTTGTCAGATGAGCCTGCCATGCATTTTTTTTCTTAATGTGTTTGGCAAAAATGTACAGTTTGAAAAGTAAAATACATACTAATAGGGCTAAATCTCCTGTTTACATGAATGTTAAGTCAATCATTTTTGTCATTGTCTGTCTATCCTCTTTATTTTCTCTCACTCTCTTTAACATGGTCTCTCTCACTGTCAGGGACATACCGTGACAGCAAAGCATGTGTAGGCACCTTCAATCTAGGGGGGGGTTTGTGTAAATGCTCGCATAAAATTCAGGCGGACCGATATCTGGTTAAGGAGGACCGTACTCAGCCATGTTAAAGTTTATATTAAAAACGTTAACTGCTCTTATCACCTTCGCTTGGTTCCTGGCACATGCTTTTGCTACGCTTTTTTCAGTAATAAACAATAAATATATGTACCTATGGAATTAGGTGCAATAGATTGTGTGATTAGAGTATCTTAAGCTTTTGCATACACCACCGTCCCCTACATTTTCCCATTTTTTTGCATTTTTAAATTTTTTATATTTAAGAAAATTGTGTAGGCACGGGCCTACAGTGCCTAAACGAAGCTACGCCAGTGACTGTTTGGCTGCCTTTCCCCCTTTTTGTCTCTCACCCCTCTCCCTTCTATTTCAGTGACTTTCTCTCTCTCTTAGTCTTAGCTATTCAGTGACTTCAATCTTCTTTCCTGACTCATTCTTTTAGACTTCTTTTCCCTTTCAGTCCGCAGTGACATTTTTTTCATATATAATTACGTAGAAGGGTGATCGGGAGAGAATGTGTAAGCTGTCTGGTTAGCTCAGTCGATAGAATTTTCGTCCTGTAAGCGAGGGTCCCAGGTTAGAGTCTGCACATTTTTCTCACTAAGTACTCACTAAGTTACAATAGTGCCATCTGTAAATGACCTGCAGTTTTACAGATGAGAAGTGCTTGTGGGTTGTATGTAGAGCCTATGCTTTCTAGAAATTCAAGGACAAATTTCAAGTTGCCTGAATGTGTGTAGCAAAGTGATAGGGAGAGAAGGTGTAAGCTGTCCGGTTAGCTCAGTCGATATTTTGACCTGTAAGCATGAGTCCCAGGTTTGAGTCTTGCACTGGCTGGAATTTTTTCTCCTTATGTAAATGTATCAGCAATGTAATCTTCTTATTAGCATATTACAGGCAGTTGCATTTATGAGTTTCATCAGGTACTGAGTCTAATTGGTCATATCTTTCTGATAACTTACTTGGAGACCCTCAGTTGGAACCTGTGCCACGATATACCAAAGTTGTAAAACAGTAGTGGTATAGCTTCCTTGCTACCTCTCAAACAAATATATGGGTAGTTCCACAACTTGTTGGTCCAGTGTTAGGATTATGTGACTGGGTGTGGTATCATGCCAGGTGTTTATGGTATGCTATACACAGTGAAGGCAGCACTATATCTGCTTGAAATGGACACCGTCTCCAGATAAGTGAAATACTTTTCTTGGGACGAGAAACCCAATAATCAAACAACTGCATTATTTCTGACATTGATCAACTAGTTCAAATGTTAAAGGTGGTATCCAACAGTTTAAAACTAATTTATTTTCTCAAATAACCAAATATGTCATTGTTACCTGAAAAGGTCCTGCAAAATGCAGTTCAGTCTTAGATCTGTGTGAACAGTCAAGCATAAATCACCACTCCTCATTGCCGATAGGTATTTCCTATCCAAGCCATGCTGCAGAGATAGCTATTTTAAACTTAAAAAAAACACTTATGAGATCACGTTATATAGTCATCCAGGTTATTAGATGTTTAACTGAAAAGACAATCAAGCTTTTGTACACTTAGAAAGAATATTTTTATTGATTTATTTTTTTCTATCCAACAATTCAATTAGTGTTCAAAATTGTATTTATTAAGACCAAAGTATGGGTTTATGCAAAAATGATGCCCAAAGTCCCCCAAAGCAGTGGTTCTGTTGGCTCAATATTGTTATATTTATTTGATATAGGATACCACCTTTAACTCCTGAATCATAATCGTCAATTAGAGAAGCCATTACTTAAAAAGTCCTTGGTCCGACTGGGCAAGGATTGAACAGTCAACCTGAGGCCTACCAATCAGCAGACAAAAGCTCGATATCTCAGCTATAGGAGTGTATCTGGACACTTTCTCCACCAGTACTAGCTACACTTTGCCAATAAGATCATTATTATGTTGGATCTGTGTATCTAAAATCCATACCAATCATCAGAATTGAAATTTGGGAATAATCAGAAAAATGGATTGTTAATTTTTAATTTGTACTAGTATTATGCCATGTCTGTGTAATACCGGACCTGGAAGTGTGGTCGGTAGAGTGACGGCTCTCGGTATGGGAGGCACCAGGTTCGATCGCAGACCTCGACATACTAAAGTCTTTAAAAATAGTACTGGTAGCTCTTTAAAAATGGTACTGGTAGCTCCCTTGCGAAGGCTCAAACAAATATAAGGGTAGTTTTGCAACTGGTTAGCCCTGTGTCAGGATAATGTGACTGGGTGCAGTATCATGCAATATGTTCACAACATGCTATACACAGTGAAGGCAGCACTATATCTGGTTTAAGTAGACACTCTCCAGATAACTGAATTGCTGCAGGTGGGACGATAAACCCAATAAACAAGCAAACATTTACAAGACGAAGTTACATTTAGATGAGATGGGTTATATGGTAATAATTAAGTCTAATCTTTCTTTATCCGAAGGAATGTTAATCTTGGTAAAACATATGTATGTATTTACATTTTAGTCCTTACTCACCTATTGAACTCTCTCGTAACAAATTTCTACTTAAATTATTAAAAAAATCTGCAGATCATTTATAAAAAAAGTGAAAAAATGTGAACACATAATGTCAGATTAATGATAATGTCATATTTTGAATTTGTTTTTGATGCTGACAACAACAAAAAACAAAGGAAAAGAACAAAACAAATTTTATTACTTGCAGCTTTCTTCACTGTAGTATTATATTTTAGATTGCATGAAATTTCTATGTTAAGCAGTCAAGTTTTTAAGCTAACAAAAATCATTGTTCAACAGACGGTTTAAAAAGATTAGCATTCTTGCTTAATTATCAGTTGTCAAAACACTATAGACTGTCGCTGGAGATGTCCATGAGCAGATTATGAGATAGCGATCTCAATTGGAATTTCCTCCTGTCATGAATTGTCAATACTCACACTTGACCCTGCAACCTGCTACAATGGTTCCCCTACGCAAACTAAATTCTAAATAATTTGCTAACAGCTAAAGATATGCTTTACTATTGGTAGATATGCTGCTACAAACTCTACAGCAGTTCCTGATAAGCTTCCACCTAGTTGTTGGGAGCTATTTGATCTGGATCGATACTATTTGCTCAAGCCTGATCAATTCAGCTGAGCAGTCTAAGGGTAATGATCTTTTTTAAGCTTTCAAGTTTCAATTGCAGATTTTCTAGTATCTATTCTTCTTTCGCCATGTACAATTGAAATCCATGTTTACAGTTTTCTGGACTGTAGTTCAATCTGTTTTTACATGGTAGACATTTAAATCGCAGTAAATGCCATTTCAGCAAGTTTTGTTGACATTTGTAGTTGACGAGAACCAAATTTGAACTTGATAGAATGTTGTGTTTTTTTTAACCATTCATTCTCTCTCATTTATTTTCTTCTTTATGTTTTTATCTCTCCCAACATGTCTCTGTATCTCCATCTGTCTGTCTGTCTGCTGTCTGCCTGTCCGTCTCTCTTTTTGCCTCTGTGTGTGTGTGTGTGTCTTTCTCTCTCTCTCTCTCTGTTTGTCTCTGTGTCTCTGTCTGTCAGTTTGTCTGTCTGTCTGTCTCTCTGACTCTCTCTCTGTTTGTCTGCCTGTCTGTCTGTGTTGGTCTGTCTGTCTGTCTGTCTCTCTTATTTATTTTCTTTTTATGTTTTTATATTTTTTTTGGCATTTGTAATTGGAAGAGAATCAAATATAGGCTTGAAATATATTCTTTTCTGGCCCCTATTTTTTCTCTCCATCCATCTTTTTTGTACTTTTATATTTTGATTCAATTTTTGCTTGTAAGTTGTATTCAGAGAGAACCAAATTTGAACATGAGTTACCTTTTTTCCGGCTTCCAATGCTTTTTCTCTTTTGATCTTTTATTTTTTTATTTAATTACCAACTTTTTGTTTAGGAAACTGAATTAAAATTTAGCAGATAGTGGTATCTTCATGTTTTGCTTTTTCATCCTTCATTTTTTTTGTCTTTTCATTAAAAGTTTTTGTCTTTTAGAGCAAACAGAATTTTTGAAGCTTGGTCATATTTTGCTGCTGCTCTTATTTGTCTTTTTCTTCTCTCTATCTTGATTTATTGAAAAGTAAGCCTTTACATGCTGGAAACACCATTTATCTTATTTATCTCTCTCTCTCTCTCTCTCTCTTACCTAAAAATTCCCCACCTGGAAGGCGTTTCCCGGAAAGAAGTGGTTAAATTAGGTCTGTCTTAAATGTGGTGTTTGACAGTTTGCCTATTTTAAAAACAGGTACCAACATCTAACCACTGCTTTGGGGAATTTGATCATAGATGAAAAGGTTCATTTACTGGATTAAAGATTTTAAGTTGAAAGAAAAGATTCGAAAGAAAAAATAGAACCGCAGATAAAATCCTCCCCCCCAGGAATAATGCGTTTACTCAAAGGTCGCCTAAGCACGCCCCTGGAAGTTCGTGTGGACAGTATACATTGTCAAGGATAAAATGAAGTTTACTTAAGGTATAGTTGCCAAAGTTTTCAGGAAGTTAATTCATCATTGTCATCAAATATTTACCTACCGTGAAGCTAAACATACCTAGTAACCTATGCTGAGTATTGAGTACTGTTACATTGTAGTGAAGAGGATGGGGGTGGAGGGGGGTGGCTATGTACTTCATACAGAAGGCATAACCCCAGTCATTATTAAAACACCAGACCTGGTAGCGCAATCGGTAGAGCTGTCTGGATAAAGTGACTGGGTGTGATATCATGCCAGGTGTTCATGGCATGGTATGCGCAGTGATGGCAGCACTATATCTGCTTCAAGTGGCCTGTGTTTGATGCTTGGTCTCCTCTACCTGAAGCAGACAATCTAGTTATTGTACAGCCAGGGTTGCTAAGTCATATTTTAATGTTTCAAAATGAATTATTTATTATATCCATATATATATCCATGTTGTCTGCCAATGAACCAAACACTGTATTGTGGGTACTCATTTGAACTCTCTCATCGAGGCAATTCATTTGAGTACCATAAAAATAGGGTTTCGTTAAGAATTTTGGAAAATATTTACCTCAGCAGATCTTTAGGACCAAAATTACTGATACTCCTGTACCTGGAATGTCAGAAAGGGAAATGCTTGCATGCAGTATATGCTTATGACCTATTTCAAGTTCTTGGCTTTATGCAAATGTTACAACTGATAAATCACGACTGGCGCTCATGATCAAGCAGTTAGAATCACCAACTTTTAACTTCTGAGCCCTTTACCCGCGTGGGTTCGAGTCCCGGTCAGAGCAAAAAACTGTCATTTTAGGAAGTTTTTCCAGCTGACCTATTGTGTGCCGGTGGTTCTATCCAGACATAAATCTGGGGTCTTCTTCCACCAAAAATTAGCTGGACGTCGCCAACATGACCACAATTTTGAAAGTGCGAAGTAACAAAAAGAAAAAAATCAAGAATAAACAAAGCTGCAATAAACAGTGCAAATGTTGATCTTACAGCTCCTAGTGAAAGCTTGCTGGTCTGCAACTTCACTATTTACCTAAGCCTGATCAGTTTCATTTTCTGCTTAGCCAAGTAAGAACATGTAGGGTTGATGGTGTAACTTGAGAAATGCAACTTTCTGGTATAAATTTTATAACCTTGGCAAAAGGCTTGCAAACCTTACGACTAAACTGCAAGCATGATTGTCTATTTATTGTTGCTTGGTTACATGTGGGAAATTGTCTGTTTGTTTGCCTCTTATACAGCAGTGTGTCCTTGCTTTCTCAGCATTATATATCTGCGTGCAGACTTCCAGTATACAGCAGGGACCGCCAAATTCTTAAATTTTCGTGTTGCCCACCGGGCAAGTAAAATTTGTATCTGGTTGCCCGAAAATCGTGTTAATTTGTCAATCGTAATTAACACAGTTTGTCATGCAATAACATTTATTTAACAATGCATCCCTTTATTGCAAGCAAAATACATATACCTGCGTTATTATAAATAACATAAATTTATTTTATTCCAAAATAAAACATTATAAATGAATGCTTGTTTATTCTTATTCAAAAATGTGCATAGTTCATAAATAACACATAAAATAGTCAAGATCTGAGGTACGTACAGGTACCTAACTCTCCAAGCGTACACTGTATAGGTCACACTATTTTCTATATATGCAGTGATTTCTTTACAATTGTATCACTATGGGTCCTGGGACTCGCTGGACTAAAAATCTATGAGTCCCAAAATTTAATGTATGTGTCCCAAATTGGAGGTTTCAAATTTCATGATGTAGAAGCAATCAGTGAAGACTTAAGGTATAATTAATAGACTTAAATCTTTTACGATAAATGGCAGACAAAATTCTTTTACAGAAAAAGGAAGTGTTTTGTTTATATATACACCATTTCCCTTAAAAACATAACAACAAATTTTATTAATAATTCTCAAAATGTTTATCCAATAATAACCTGCGAAACAAATATATGTAACATCCAACATGTGTAACAATATCTGACCTCTGTTTGGGGTGTTTGTACATAATTTCTGCAGAAAACTAAAACAAACTTTAGTCTAAGCTTTGACAACTTTCAACAGTACACAGTCTTTGTAAAGCTACAATATTGTGGAGTGGATATAATTTATCAATTATAGATGCAAATGTTTAAAGAATTAAGAAATTAAATATAATAAATATTGTTTATTGGACATTTTTTTAATTAAAGATACAAAATGTCCAAAAAATTGAAAGAAAAAAATTATAAGTAAATGTTCTTATTCAACATTTTATCAGTTAAAGAAACAAAAATTTCTAAAATTTTGTACTGTTTAATTATTTAACCTGCTCCATGCAAAATGTCAAAATTTGAAGAAAATAACTCAAAAGAAGCATTCTATTTAAAATATGATTGCATTTTCGTCTTCACAGTAAAAATATTTCTTTTTTCTAACACCCACCTCTTTTCTATCCCTTGCCATAAAAGGCTAAGTGCATTACCATTTTCTCTTTCCATAAAAGCGTTTAAACATCATCAACATGCATTAGTTTCTTGGAAACCAGAGAAAAGTGACTAAAGTAAATTTGGAGGCACTTGCTTCCCCCAGTATGAAACAATCAGTAAAATCTGATTGACGTCATGTTTTAACTCATTGCAATGATTGCCTGCTAAGCGCAAATTGATCAGACTGAGGCATATAGTGCAGAATCCAGGTTGGCCCACTTCCATTATGGCCCACTTCCACTATGGCCCACTTCCACTATGGCCCACTTCCATTATGGCCCAATTCCACTATGGCCCACTTCCATTATGGCCCACTTCCACTATGGCCCACTTCCACTATGGCCCACTTCCACTATGGCCCACTTCCATTATGGCCCACTTCCATTATGGCCCACTTCCACTTATGGCCCACTTCCATTATGGCCCACTTCCATTATGGCCCACTTCCACAATGGCCCACTTCCATTATGGCCCACTTCCACTTATGGCCCTCTTCCATTTATGGCCCACTTCCACTTATGGCCCACTTCCACTATGGCCCACTTCCACTATGGCCCACTTCCATTATGATGTTCACCAAACACCTTATTTTCTCTCAAATACTAAAGAACACAAGCAACATGTTGATAATATTAATAAACACTATAATTTATGGTTAATTTTAAAATTAACCCATAGACTTTTGAATTTTACCATTAATAATTTTAATGGAAAGGTCATTGACCCATGACCAGACCTGGTAGTGCAATCGGTAGAGCATCGGCTCCAGGTACTGGAGGCCCGGGTTCCCGGGCCGCGACATACCAAAGTCATTAAAAATCGTAGTGGTATAGCTCCCTTGCTAATGCTCAAGGAAATACAAGGGAAGTTCCACGACTGGTTAGCCCGGTGTCAGGATAATGTGACTGGGTGTGGTATCATGCCAGGTGTTCATGGCATGCTTTACACAGTTAAGGCAGCACTATATCTGCTTCAAGTGGACACCGTCTCCAGATAACTGAAATACTGTTGGTGGGACTATAAACCCAATAAACAAGCAAACATTGACCCGTGAGGTTAACGCTATTATCTGGTTCTTCTCTCAAGTCCAAGATGACTTAAAGGTGGGGACCGACGGTTTGCCTGTATCAAATACATATAACAATATCGAACCACTGCTTTGGGGAATTGGGCACTTTTTTTTTTGTACAAGTCCATATTTAGCATTAACAAATACAATTTTGAACACTAACTGAATTGTTAGATAGAACTAATCGCCTGCTAAGTGCAGATTCATCAGGCGTAGGCAGATAGTATAAAAACTAGATCGGCCCTTTTCCACTGTAATTCGCTTTGGAGTCTTCATCTTTGATATTTCTTGTTATATATGACTAAAAACTTTACTACAGTTAACATATAATTAAGGATTTAACCCCTATTAGTTCCTGAAAACACTATTCCCCCCTTTAACATAAAACACACCTAACCCTGATTGTGTTATCAGCAATTTAAGGTGGTATCCAACAGTTACATTTGCCTACATTTTGTATATGTAACAATATCTGTAAATTAGAACAATTGGGATTCCTGCTAAAAATAGACATCGACGTCACAGCTGATGACGCAGATAAGCTAAAACATAAGTGGTCACATGGTTTTCTTGGTTTAAAAATAGCTAACTGTGCAGTGAAGCTGAGATAGGAAATACCTGGTTTTTTATGACGATTGTGGCGGTATGGTTCACTTTTCTGACAGGTGTAGGACATCAATAAACAGCATTTTACGAGATCTGTTCATATAACAATGGTTTACTAAGCTGTTTAATGAAAATATAGTTGGTCCAAACTGTCTGATACCACCTTTAATACGGATTATGTACAAATGATCAAGGTTAACTATTGACTAACAAAGGTTAAAATTTTTTAATTGATCACATTAGGCAAATAGTGTAGAATCAGATCAGCCAGCTCCTGTTAGGAGACGTCTAACCAGGCTCTGTGCTATTTGACTATGTTCCTCTAGCAAAACTCATTATTTTCTTTCTATGCAATATAAAGTAGAAAACAAGTTATTTGTATGCGTTATTATAAAATGTAGCAGACAGAACCTGGTCAGGTTCGCTGCCGGGCCACGACATACCAAAGTCGTTAAAAATGGTAGTGGTATAGCTCCCTTGCTAACGCTCAAGCAAATATAAGGGTAGTTCCACCCCTGGTTGGCCCGATGTCAGGATAATTTGGCTTGGTGTGGTATCATGCCAGGTGTTCACAGCATGCTATACACAGTGAAGGCAGCACTATATCTGCTTCAAGTGGACACGGTCTCACTGAAATATTGTTGATGGGACGATATAAACCCAATAAATAAAACAAACAAACAAAAAGTGTAGCATGTTACGGGTTTAGAAGCTTTTGCTTGTATTTCCTGAGTTGGGTTGATGCAGTTTGTTTGCTGTTTTCATTTCCAATACACTGTAACACTGTCCTTGATGACAATAGTATTGATCTATGAGAAACTGTATGTGGGAGTGGGTGCACTGATCAGGGAAATCAGTTTATTGTGTGTGTTTTTTTGGCTACATACTTGAGCATCTGGTGTCATATTCATGAAGAAACCTAATGTTATTTTTTCTGGTTTAATCAAAGAAATTTTCTTAAATCCATTTTTTCTCATAGAGTTAAGAGAATTTCTTACATTTCATTCAAAAAAACATTAAATCAAAGAAATTTCTAAGTATTTTTTTTTAATTTAAGACAATTTCTTAGTTTAAGAACTATACCTAAGATTCTTTAAGAGTACAATCCATGTAGTCTAGTGGTTAAGGCACTTGACTCCTTATCAGATGATCCTGGCTTTCGAACCCCAGACCGCCATGACAGACCTTAAGATACATGTACTTAGTCCTAGGGAAACTGCACATTGAATCTAGGTACAGTACAGGTCAGGAGGGATGTACAACAGTTGTGTAACTCCACAGCGTCTCTCGGCGTGGGTTCGAGTCATGGTTGGGACAAGAACTTTCAAGTAGGGAGGTCTTTGTGCAGCCCTGCAGTGTGCCAGTGGTTCTACCCAGACATACGTCTGGGGGTTTTTCCCTTTCACCATTAGCTGAACATGGCTCATATGACTTTTATTTTGTGGGTGTTATTTATGGTATCCGACGTTTCGCCTGTTTCAAATACATGTAACAATACGTGACCTCTTTTTGTGGTATTTCTGCATAACTTTTGCAGAAAAATCATTCTGTAGTCTAAACTTATATGATTTTAAACTGTATCACAATTTTAGGACAGTAAAACTCGTTAACCAACTCTTAAAATGTTCATTCTCTTCAAATCTATAAATAAGAAAGATTGGGATTCCTGCTAAAAATAGATATCAACATCAGAGCGGACTATTTGGATGAGCTTAAATATACGTGGTCACTTGGTTTTCTTAGTTTAAAAATAGCTCACTGGGCAGCGTGGCTTAGATAGGAAATAACATATTTGAAATGACGATTGTGGCATTTTGTTTCAATTTTCAAACAGATGTAGGGCATCAGTAAACAGCATTTTGCAGGATCTTTTCAGGTAACAATAATTTATTTGGTTGTTTCATGAAAAATTTTTGGTCCAAAGTGTCTGATACCAACTTTAACAAAAAACAACAACAGACCAGTTTGTAATACTCAGCTGCATTTAGTTTAAAAGATTTGGTTAAGAATTCTGGGATATAGGGAGTCATACTCACTCTTTTATGTCTCCTCCAAACTCTTTATACCTGGTACTCATTAGAATTGTCTTAATATGACAATTACAATGAGAACCCACACTATAAGGTTTAGTTGAGAATTATGGGATATAGTGAGTCATACTAAATGTTTTATTTTTGTTTTTCAGTACAGCCCATCAACACAAGAATAGTTTTTATAGCAAAGTTCAACTATTATTCATATTAAGACCCCACTGGACAAATGTCTTGGTAGAACCACCTGTGCTCTTGAGGGCAGCTGAATGATCCCCTAATGCAATTTTGCACCGAAAAAGTTGAATTCACATTCCTGTAGTGAGAAAATGTGGTTTTACAAGATGGCGACTATACACACTGTTACAGTCTTCTCTGCAGGTGCATTTCCTGTCAAGATTGTATAAACACCTGCAGTGTAACCACACCTTAATAAGTCACAAATAGCCTAACTCTAGAAAAAATAAGTCACAAAATAGCCTTACTATTGAAAAAATAAGTCACAAAATAGCCTGGCACCAGAAAAAATAAGTCACAAAATAGCCTAACTCTAGAAAAAATAAGTCACAAAATAGCCTTACTATTGAAAAAATAAGTCACAAAATAGCCTAACTCTAGAAAAAATAAGTCACAAAATAGCCTTACTATTGAAAAAATAAGTCACAAAATAGCCTAGACCAGAAAAAATAAGTCACAAAATAGCCTAACTCTAGAAAAAATAAGTCACAAAATAGCCTTACTATTGAAAAAATAAGTCACAAAATAGCCTAAGTCTAGAAAAAATAAGTCACAAAATAGCCTAACTCTAGAAAAAATGAGTCACAAAATAGCCTAACTCTAGAAAAAATAAGTCACAAAATAGCCTAACTCTAGAAAAAAATAAGTCACAAAATAGCCTAACTCTAGAAAAAATAAGTCATAAAATAGCCTAACTCTAGAAAAAATAATTCACAAAATAGCCTAACTCTAGAAAAGATAAGTCACAAAATAGCCTAACTCTAGAAAAGAAATAGTTTAAAGCCATTCTATGTCCATGAAAGAAACATGTAATTTGTACAAATCAATTTAAAACACACTAGACCTGGTAGCACAATCGGTAGAGCATCGGCTCCATGTATGGGAGGCCCCGGGTTCGCTCCCAGGCAGTGACATGCCAAAGTCGTTAAAAATGGTAGTGGTAGAGCTCCCTTGCTTAGGCTCAAGCAAATATAAGGGTAGTTCCACGACTGGTTGGCCCGGTGTCAGGATAATGTGACTGGGTGTGGTATCATGCCAGGTGTTTTATTACATTTTTGTCTTTATATATTTTTAACAGATTAGTTTGTAAATCACCAACCATTTACAATTGTTATTGATAATTTAAAACAACATGACTGTCAGCGGCGGTAGTATGGTTTTCCCTTTATGAGCATAAATTGATATTTTATGCATCTTTAAAATTTGTCGCATTAAGAAACTTTTGACTAGTAAAATTAACTATGGCTTAAAAGGAGCAACAAAGAATTTTGCATAAAATATTCCTCTTAATACAAAGCTAAAGCCTAAAAAAAAGACGTTTGTTTCCGGTTACCTGACCAAACGTATAATTTACAGTCAAAAGTTTTTACCGTATGTCAAAAAAATCGGCAACCGGATTTTTCGTCTGAATTTTAGCGTGTTCCATCGATAACAATAGTTCTTACGCACCATGCCGGGAAATCGTCTGTATCGACGGTTCAATGTCATACTGATCGGATGTATATGTCTAAATGATAGAGTCCATCATTGCGACCCGGTGCGGAGTTGAATTGTACCATATAAACAATGTTGTTGTATGTAGTAAACTGACAAGCTTGCTGCCAATCGGAACTCCACGGGTAATTCAGTCCTCAGGACAATTATGATTTGTGAATTATCCCAGGTGTTCTGATTCGCTCACTGCTCGCAGTTCGTTTGGAAAGTGTACTTACCAGTACAAAGAATTTTATATGTTAATGCATGTTCAGTCTCTTTCAAACATCTTTCTTGGTGAATAGAAAGCCACTTCTGATACCAACTTCTGGAATGGTGATTTTAGTAAAGGCTCTTTAAGTTAGTGTACTCTAAATACACCAAATAAATATTAAAATATTAAAGCATAGGACAGGAACATACTAATTGGTCATGTCAACTGGTATTAGTGTTGTTTAGAAAGAAAAAAAGAAAAAAAAAGAAGAAAAGGAAGAAAAAGAAAAGAAAGAAAAAGAGAAAAGAAAAGAAAAAAGAAAAGAAAAAAAAGAGAAAAGAATAAAAAAGAGAAAAAAGAAAACACAAAAGAGAAAAAAAGAAGAGAAAAAAAAGAAAAAAAGAAAAGAGAAAAAAAAAGGGGGGGGGGAGAAAAAAAAGACCCCCCCCCCCCCCCCCACAAACCCTACCTACCAATCAATATTTTTCTGGGCATGTAACCAGAAACAAACCTTTTTTTTTTGGTCTAACTCATTGTCCCAGGGCAATGTAAATGTAAAACTAAGGGTTTCACTATGTTTCTCTTATGGTAAGTAGGCATACAGCTTTTATTCATTTCCCCAGGTGTTTCCTAGTCACTGTAGTGTCCCATTGGGAAGTGAACGAGCTCAAAGTGCCTTTGTGTAAATTTCCATTGTGGCATTTATACATTCATGTTGTAATGTTCTGTTGAAATTTCTGGGTGAATGACTTGCTGCAGTTATCGTTATTGAAAAAGACTGTTATGTGGGAGAATAAATTACCGTTAGTCTAATTGTGGTGGTTTTTGTCATGTTGGTGAATAATTTACTGTTATTAGAAGTAAAAAATCAGAAGTCTTGTCATGTGTATGAATAACTTAATAGGTGTGATATGGTCGCTGATTGAGAACTACATTTTATCATACCTTTGTGGGTTTTTTTTTAAATTTGTTTTTGAAATATATTGCAGCGACCAATTATGGTCATTATAGCGATGTTGACTTATTTTAAAAGAGGAAAACCCCCGAAAAATGTCTTCGTAGAACCACTGGCATACTGCAGGCCAGCTGGAAGACCTTTTTGCATTAAGTCTTTCGCCCCTTACGGGACTTGAACCGTGCGTTGAGAGCTGAGCGGTCAGATGAGTTACTAGTCGACGACTCTATCACTATGCCATGAGCGCCCCCTACCTGAAGTTTTACTTCCACAGTTAAATCAATCTTCCCTTTGACTCCATATCTGAAATATAGAATGGCATGAAAATATTTGTGATTAAGTCAACACTATGCAATGGGTGGCCCTGTATAGTACCTTTAATTTTCACATTACCATCTGCGCAAGCGTGAGGTAACACTCATGAATTATTTTTGGTAACACACTAGTTAGTTATCGTAGTGTGACATCATTATTGTAGTGTGATGTCATTAAGTATGTGTAGTGTATATGCCATTTCATGATAACTTTGTTGTCGCCGTTTTATGCATTTTGTGGGACAATTTCATTTTCATTAATAAAAAATAATATTTTAGTCATAAAAGTTTCCTTTTTATGGAAAATGGTCAAGTAAAGAGTACATATGTCAAAACTGACTATTCATACCATAAAAAATATATATATGCCATGTGAAGTTTTGCCAATATTCAACAAACATATTTAATGTTTAGTGTATATGCCATTTCCTGATCACTTTGTTGTCGCCGTTTCATGCATTTTGTTGGACAATTTGGTTATAATTAATAAAAAAAATAACATTTTAGTGTTATAATATGTTATAAACAAATCTGTGCCCTTTTTATGAAAAATGGTCAAGCAAAGAGTGGAACTATTTTTTTGTGCATATTCTCCCAATCTGAATTACATATGTCAAGGCCGACTGTTCATACTATAAAAAGATTATGCATTGTAAACAAAAAACAACAGATTTTTTGTTTATGTAAATTACATACTAAAATATTAAACTCATTGTCAAAATTGGAAAGAAACCAGCAGAGCCTCGTTTCGTATCATTTCATCCAACTCGTTTTATATTTTTAGTATCTAATGAACACTCATATCAGAACCTCCATTGATTGCATGGGTTGAAAACTAATAACTTCATGTTATGTCAGGACAAGTGATCATGAAAATATTTTTAGGTCCTAGATACTGGTATTTCATTCGTTTGTTTATTGGGTTTATTGTCCCACCAACAGTATTTCAGTTATCTCGAGACGGTGTCCACTTGACGCAGATATAGTGCCGCCTTCACTGTGTATAGCATGCCCTTGAACACCTTGCATGATACCACACCCGGTCACATTATCCTGACACCGGGCCAACCAGTCGTGGAACTACGCTCATATTACTGGTATTTCATACAATATGTGGATGTCATTAAGGTAATACATGAGAAAACAAAGAGACACTTGATTTAAAGAAAATAGGTTCTTTAGATAGAAAAATGTAAAAAGGTTTAATATAAAAAATACTTAATAAACTGGATGTTATACTTTTCAATATAAAAGTACACAAGCAACATATTGATAATACTAATAAACTCTAATTTATGCTTTATATTACAGTTTTTATGCTTAAGCCTTTAGACATTTGAATTTTACCATTAATAATTAGAATGGAGAGGTCACTGACCCTGGAGGTTAACCAACCACGTTTAGTGTCAGGTTCTTGACTTCAGTCCAAGATGACATAAGACTAGGTACCAAGTCAGATGTGTCTCGTTTCGTTTCAGAACTAAAAATGTTTTGTTGTTTTTGTATTGCTAGGAATTTATATATTTTTATAATAATTAGGGAAAAACATTCTTTTTCCTGTTGGAAAAAAAAATTGGCTTTAAAAATTACAAAAAAAAAAAGCAGGGCAAATCACCAAGGTATGTGAGTAAGCTAATTTTGTCTTGTTTTTGAAGGTGGTGGTGAGTGTGGGGTGGGGGGTGGGAGGGGGATGGTTTGGAGTAGAGGAAATTATAACATGACTAAGATTGGGGTCTTCTGATTTTTATTTGTGGTCACCAGAAAAGCTTGATGTCACTATAATGACTCACTATACTTTTATATATTTAAACACAGTAAAAACAAGGTGTGCTTGTCAAACTACTAGGTCGGTTCTTGCACACATCATGTTGGTCTGGCTAATTCTGTTGGTCATATGTTTATTTTATGATTGGGTAGAGACCATTGTCTGAATTGTTTGTGTTCGCTTGACTCAGCCTTATATGCTTGTTTCTTCATCTGTGATTCTTGCTCAAGGGAAATGACCTTATTTGTAAATATTGCTCATTTGTTGTAAATATATGTCAGGTGATAAATGTGTACATGTGTAGTATCATTAAAGGTGGAATCAGACAGTTTGGACCAAAAAAAATTCGCAAATAACCCAATAATTTATTGTTACCTGTAAAGTTCCTGCAAAGTGCTGTTTATTGATCTCGTAGATCTGTGTGAACAGTCAAGCATAAAAATCTCCACTAATCCCTTGTCCTTGCAAAAAAACATTTTCTGTCTGAGCTACGCTGCAGAGATGGTTGTTGGTACTGGTAGCTATTTTTAAACTTAGTAAACCCCTTGACCATTTACTTTTGTGATTACGCTATATAGTCATCTGGGTAATCCACTCTGACGTCGATATCTATTTTTAGAAGAAACCATTTTGGCGACCTAATATAGTTGGAAAGAACAAACTTTAGAGTGATTTTTTTTGTCACAGCACTGTCTTACAATACAGGTTGTGTTAAAAATTGTCTTTATTAAAGAAGAAAGTATGGATTTATGCTTAAATTATGCCCTAATTCCCCAATATTAAAATTAGATATTTCGGCGCCGTGTGACCCTTAAGTGTCGGTGTGCCGTAAAACCCACTTAAATAAAGTTAGATATTGTTACATGTATTTGATATAGGCAAACTGTCAGATATCACCTTTCAAGGATCTTTTACCCTTTAATTACTGGAAACACCATTAGGACAGGTATGTTGATTGGGGTAAGAAGGTGTTTCCAGTTAGTAAAGGGTTTTATTTCTCATAAGCGTAAAATTAATCGGACTTACACAAATAGTGTTCAGCTGGATCAGAAAGTCACCAACAGGAGCTGTCTGATCAGAATCTGCACTGTTTGCTAGTTAGTCTTTAGGAATATATGTGGTCAGCATTGCATGTAGATGTTAAGATGACTAAGAAACAGATTAAATAAGAGAAACAAATCTGGTTCTAGGTTGCAATATATCCCTTAATTCTCAACCAAGCCTTATAGTGGGGGTACTCAATGAAATTGTCTGGTCAAGATGATTCTAGTGAGTACCAGGTATGAATGGTTTGGAGAAGAAATAAAGGAGTTAGTATGACTCCCTGTATCCCATAATTCTCAGTTAAACCCTATATTGCTGATACTTATAGAAATTGTCAGATCGAGACAATTCTAATGAGTACCAGGTAAAAAGTGTTTTGAGAGAAAAAAAGAAGTTAGCAGGAGCTGTATATCCCATAATTCTCAACCAAACCCTATAGTGTGGGTACTCATTGAAATTGTCATATCGAGAAGATTCTAATGAGTACCAGGTATAAAGGGTCTTGAGAAGAAATAATGGAGTTAGCACGAGCTGCGTACTCGTCGTATGTAGGGTTCTGGGTAAGTACATGAATTAATCAGGCTTAGGCAAATTATGTATTATATCTCATTTCTGGGGCTGTTAATCACAAATAAATGTTTTGTTTTTTTTTATTTGAACTGTTCACGGTCTTCTGACATTTTTTAAAGGAAATATCTGATTTTTTTGGCAAAGTATGCAAAAAAGCTGAAATCTTACATGGGTTCTCTTTTCTAAAATAAGGAAGTGTATGTATGCTGCCTTTAAAGGTGGTATCTGACACTTTGTATCAGTTCCATGTTTTCTTGTCTTGGCTGAGAATATACACAAGAGTGGACATCCCAGTGATATAACATGATCTTAAAAGTAAATTGTCACATGGTTTTCCGCAATAACGTGGTAGAGCGTTGGCTTGTGGATTGGGAGGTCATGGGTTGAAACCTCGGCCAGGTCAAACCAAAGACTTTAAAGTTGGTAGTAGTGGCTTTCCTCCTCGGGGCTAAGTGGACAGCATTTTGACTAACTCGTCGGTTTCAGTATAATGGACCAGCTGGGTTCAGTCTCTGGGCACCTCATAAGTGCCCCTGTGCTATAATGATAAAAATGTCGCTGCACAGTATCTGCAAAAATGCCGGCAAATCCCATCCCATGGTTTTCTTACTTTGAAAAAAGCTATCTCTGCAGTGTGACTTTGGTAGGAAATAACTGTTTGGTAGTGACGAGTGGTAATTTAGGCTTTACTGTTCACACAGACCTAGGGTATCAATGAACATAATTTTGCTAGACCTTCCCAGGTAAAACTGACGTATTTGGTTATTTGAGAAAAAAAATCTTTGGTCCAAATTGCCATATACCACCTTTAACATTTCCTGGAGGACAATTTTCTCAAAGCACGGCTAAATAAAACTTGTAAGGTGTACAATAAATGTTTTGTTAGTGGATTTTGTAGCTTTTGTCAGTTGACAATTGTGCGGTCGGTAATTAACGTCTAAATTGGGAAATATTTAACTGCACCTAGCACTTCCCATTCAGGAATACAGTTTTCTCTTAGGT
Source organism: Sinonovacula constricta (assembly GCA_007844125.1). NCBI lineage: Eukaryota > Metazoa > Mollusca > Bivalvia > Cardiida > Solecurtidae > Sinonovacula > Sinonovacula constricta. The sequence continues at coordinate 52,558,597 of CM017566.1, forward strand.
AGCTTCATTAATAAATGACGATACATAATTCTTAGTTATTAAGCCGACAATACATAAATAGACAACCAGACATATGCCTAGAGACTTAGTTGCAAATGGTGGAGATCCTCATCGGACATCTGCCAGTGAGAGCTGGTTGATCTGGTTCTACACTAATTGCCTTGTTCAGATCAATTATTGCTTAGCAGGTTAAGAGGTATTTTGTTGTTATTGCTAAATAAAATTGGTAGTTAAAATTAGAGAGAGAGAGAGAGAGAGAATTTATAATGACAGAGAGACAGAGAGAGAGACAGAGACAAAGAGAATGATAGAGAGGGGGAGAAAGAGATAGGGGGAGGTGGAGATTGAGAGAAGGGGTGGGGAGAGAGTTAGAGAGAGATAGAGGGAGATTTACATTTAAGAAATACCCCGTAGCAAAGCAGTTGGACTCACCTACTTCTCAGCATCTTCCCTTTCATGTTTGATCGGGGTCTTCCAGCTAAACTGTGATGCATGTGTGGTTCTAGTAAGACATATATCTGGGGTCTTCCTCCACTGAAAATAAGTTCTACGTCGCCAATATGACCTTCATTTTGTCGGCGCTATGTAACATCAGAACTAAGTTTTCTTAGTTTAAAAATAGCTATCTCTGCACATGGCTCAGATATGAAATACCTATTTGCAATGGCGTGTTGAGATTTTTGCTTTATTTTTACACAGATTTAGGGCATCAATGAGCAGCATTTTGCAGGACCTTTTTAGGTAACAATGACTTATTTTGGTTATTTGAAAAAAATAATTTTTTTGTCTAAACTGTTGGATACCACCTTTAAATTTCTACAAAGCAGAGAAGAAGTTACAAGTAATTAAAACTCATAAAAAATAAGTTTGTTGCTAAAAATATGACATGTTACATTGCAGGTCAAATAGAAACAGTGTCAAGGTGAGAAAGTGCAGTGGGGTTTTGCCCTTGGTGAGAGAGATGGGAATGTTATGTCATGTGTATCAATTATTTTTTGACATTCATATTCATCAACATTGAAATTTTACATGACAAGTCAAATGCAAATGAGACATATTTAAGTTATTCATTGAATTCAGTACAGTGGAATATATTAATTTTAAAAGCTACATTAGCATGAGGTACAGCAGGGGATGATAATGATGATGACGATGTTGGTGAAGTTGATAATGATGGTGATGATGTTGGTGAAGATGATAATGATGGTGATGATGTTGGTGAAGATGATAATGATGGTGATGATGTTGGTGAAGATGATAATGATGGTGATGATGTTGGTGAAGATGATAATGATGGTGATAATGTTGGTGAAGATGATAATGATGGTGATAATGTTGGTGAAGATGATAATGATGGTGATGGTGTTGGTGAAGATGATAATGATGGTGATGGTGTTGGTGAAGATGATAATGATGGTGATAATGTTGGTGAAGATGATAATGATGGTGATGATGTTGGTGAAGATGATAATGATGGTGATGATGTTGGTGAAGATGATAATGATGGTGATAATGTTGGTGAAGATGATAATGATGGTGATAATGTTGGTGAAGATGATAATGATGGTGATGATGTTGGTGAAGATGATAATGATGGTGATGATGTTGGTGAAGATGATAATGATGGTGATAATGTTGGTGAAGATGATAATGATGGTGATGATGTTGGTGAAGATGATAATGATGGTGATGATGTTGGTGAAGGTGATAATGATGGTGATGGTGTTGGTGAAGATGATAATGATGGTGATGATGTTGGTGAAGATGATAATGATGGTGATAATGTTGGTGAAGATGATAATGATGGTGATGATGTTGGTGAAGATGATAATGATGGTGATGATGTTGGTGAAGATGATAATGATGGTGATAATGTTGGTGAAGATGATAATGATGGTGATAATGTTGGTGAAGATGATAATGATGGTGATGATGTTGGTGAAGATGATAATGATGGTGATGATGTTGGTGAAGATGATAATGATGGTGATGGTGTTGGTGAAGATGAAAATGATGGTGATGATGTTGGTGAAGATGATTATGATGGTGATGATGTTGATGAAGATGATAATGCTAGCAGGGAATGATAATGATGGTGATGATGATGTTGAAGATGATTATGATGTTGATGATGTTGTTGAAGATGATAATGATGGTGATGATGTTGTTGAAGATGATTATGATGGGGATGATGATGTTGAAGATGATAATGATGGTGATGATGTTGTTGAAGATGATAATGATGGTGATGATGTTGGTGAAAATGATAATGCTAGCAGGAGATAATAATGATGGTGATGATGATGTTGAAGATGATTATGATGTTGATGATGTTGTTGAAGATGATAATGATGGTGATGATGTTGTTGAAGATGATAATGATGGTGATGGTGTTGGTGAAAATGATAATGCTAGCAGGAGATAATAATGATGGTGATGATGTTGGTGAAGATGATAATGGTGGTGATGATGTTGTTGAAGATGATAATGATGGTGATGATGTTGTTGAAGATGATAATGATGTTGATGATGTTGTTGAAGATGATAATGATGGTGATGATGTTGTTGAAGATGATAATGATGTTGATGATGTTGTTGAAGATGATAATGATGGTGATGATGTTGTTGAAGATGATAATGATGGTGATGGTGTTGGTGAAAATGATAATGCTAGCAGGAGATAATAATGATGGTGATGATGTTGTTGAAGATGATAATGATGGTGATGGTGTTGGTGAAAATGATAATGCTAGCAGGAGATGATAATGATGGTGATGATGTTGTTGAAGATGATAATGATGGTGATGATGATGTTGAAGATGATTATGATGTTGATGATGTTGTTGAAGATGATAATGATGGTGATGATGTTGTTGAAGATGATAATGATGGTGATGGTGTTGGTGAAAATGATAATGCTAGCAGGAGATGATAATGATGGTGATGATGTTGTTGAAGATGATAATGATGGTGATGATGATGTTGAAGATGATTATGATGTTGATGATGTTGTTGAAGATGATAATGATGGTGATGATGATGTTGAAGATGATTATGATGTTGATGATGTTGTTGAAGATGATTATGATGTTGATGATGTTGTTGAAGATGATAATGATGGTGATGATGTTGTTGAAGATAATAATGATGGTCATGGTGTTGGTGAAGATGATAATGATGGCGATGATGTTGGTGAAGATGATAATGATGGTGATGATGTTGGTGAAGATGATAATGATGGTGATGATGTTGGTGAAGATGATAATGATGGTCATGGTGTTGGTAAAGATGATAATGATGGTGATGATGTTGGTGAAGATGATAATGATGGTGATGATGTTGGTGAAGATGATAATGATGGTGATGATGTTGGTGAAGATGAAAATGATGGTGATGATGTTGGTGATGATGATAATGATGGTGATGGTGTTGGTGAAGATGATAATGATGGTGAAGATGATAATGATGGTGATGGTGTTGGTGAAGATGATAATGATGGTGATGATGTTGGTGAAGATGATAATGATGGTGATGGTGTTGGTGAAGATGATAATGATGGTGGTGATGTTGGTGAAGATGATAATGATGGTGATGATGTTGGTGAAGATGATAATGATAGTGATGGTGTTGGTGAAGATGATAATGATGGTGATGATGTTGGTGAAGATGATAATGATGGTGATGATGTTGGTGAAGATGATAATGATGGTGATGGTGTTGGTGAAGATGATAATGATGGTGATGATGTTGGTGAAGATGATAATGATAGTGATGGTGTTGGTGAAGATGATAATGATGGTGATGATGTTGGTGAAGATGATAATGATAGTGATGGTGTTGGTGAAGATGATAATGATTGTGATGATGTTGGTGAAGTTGATAATGCTAGCAGGAGAAGATAATGATGGTGATGATGTTGGTGAAGATGATAATGATGCTGATGGTGTTGGTGAAGATGATAATGATGGTGATGATGTTGGTGAAGGTGATAATGATGCTGATGGTGTTGGTAAAGATGATAATGATGGTGATGATGTTGGTGAAGATGATAATGATGGTGATGATGATTGTGAAGATGATAATGATGGTGATGGTGTTGGTGAAGATGATAATGATGGTGATGATGTTGGTGAAGATGATAATGATGGTGATGGTGTTGGTGAAGATGATAATGATGGTGATGATGTTGGTGAAGATGATAATGATGATGTTGGTGAAGATGATAATGATAGTGATGGTGTTGGTGAAGATGATAATGATGGTGTTGGTGAAGGTGATAATGATGCTGATGGTGTTGGTGAAGATGATAATGATGGTGATGATGTTGGTGAAGGTGATAATGATGCTGATAATGTTGGCGAAGATAATAATGATGGTGATGATGTTGGTGAAGATGATAATGATGGTGATGATGTTGGTGAAGTTGATAATGATGGTGATGATGTTGGTGAAGTTGATAATGATGGTGATGATGTTGGTGAAGATGATAATATCTTGGTGGGATGATGATGCTGGTGATGATAATTTTGTTTTAAGGAGAATATTTGGAAGTCCTTGAGTTTATGATGTTGATGTTATTATATACATGTTAATTATGAAGATATTGATACTTCTGATGATTATAATAATTAATTAATTATCATCTCTGCTGTTTAATTAATTGATGTCAGGGTGACACCTTGCTGCCACTGTTTATATTTACAACATAAAAAAACTTAAGTTGTTTCAAGGTGATATCTGATACTTGCCTGGTATCATTGTTCACAAATGCAAATGATGATGTCATGCTTTTTTTTTTTTAAAAAGATGTTACTTTTTAGAACTACATCCATAATGAGGCAGTGTAAATCATGAAATATTTTATTAGATTTTGCATAATTTTTAATCTACTTTTTAGCTCACCTGAGCACAACGTGCTCAAGGGGAGCTTTTGTGATACCGCTTCGTCCGTCGTCCGGCGTCCGTCGTTCGTCGTTCGTCGTCCGTCGTCAACATTTACCTTGTGAACACACTAGAGGCCACAATTTTTATCCAATCTTCATCAAACTTGGTCAGAATGTTTGTCTGCATGAAATCTTGGATGAGTTCATTATTGGGTCACCTGGGGTCAAAAAGTAGGTCACGAGGTCAAATTTTAGGAAAAACTTGTGAACACACTAGAGACCACATTTATAGCCAAATCTTCACCAAACTTGGTCAGAATGTTTGTCTACATGAAATCTTGGATGAGTTCGTAACTGGGTCACGTGGGGTCAAAAAGTAGGTCACTAGGTCAAAACTTAGAAAAAGCTTGTGAACACACTAGAGGCCACATTTATAGCCCAATCTTCACCAAACTTGGTCAGAATGTTTATCTACATGAAATCTTGGATGAGTTCGTAACTGGGTCACGTGGGGTCAAAAAGTAGGTCACTAGGTCAAAACTTAGAAAAAGCTTGTGAACACACTAGAGGCCACATTTATAGCCCAATCTTCACCAAACTTGGTCAGAATGTTTGCCTACATGAAATCTTGGATGAGTTCGTAACTGGGTCACGTGGGGTCAAAAAGTAGGTAACTAGGTCAAATCTTAGAAAAAGCTTGTGAACACACTAGAGGCCACATTTATAGCCCAATCTTCACCAAACTTGGTCAGAATGTTTGTTTGCATGAAATCTCGGATGAGTTCGTAACTGGATCACGTGGGGTCAAAAAGTAGGTCACAAGGTCAAATCTTAGAAAAAGCTTGTGAACACACTAGAGGCCACATTTATAGCCCAATCTTCACCAAACTTGGTCAGAATGTTTGCCTACATGAAATCTTGGACGAGTTCGTAACTGGGTTACGTGGGGTCAAAAAGTAGGTCACTAGGTCAAAACTTAGAAAAAGCTTGTGAACACACTAGAGGCCACATTTATAGCCCAATCTTCACCAAACTTGGTCAGAATGTTTGCCTACATGAAATCTTGGATGAGTTCGTAACTGGGTCACGTGGGGTCAAAAAGTAGGTCACTAGGTCAAATCTTAGAAAAAGCTTGTGAACACACTAGAGGCCACATTTATAGCCAAATCTTCACCAAACTTGGTCAGAATGTTTGCCTACATGAAATCTTGGATGAGTTCGTAACTGGGTCACGTGGGGTCAAAAAGTAGGTCACAAGGTCAAATCTTAGAAAAAGCTTGTGAACACACTAGAGGCCACATTTATAGCCCAATCTTCACCAAACTTGGTCAGAATATTTGCCTACATGAAATCTTGGATGAGTTCGTAACTGGGTCACGTGGGGTCAAAAAGTAGGTAACCAGGTCAAATCTTAGAAAAAGCTTGTGAACACACTAGAGGCCACATTTATAGCCCAATCTTCACCAAACTTGGTCAGAATGTTTGTTTGCATGAAATCTCGGATGAGTTCGTAACTGGGTCACGTGGGGTCAAAAAGTAGGTCACAAGGTCAAATCTTAGAAAAAGCTTGTAAACACACTAGAGGCCCTATTTATAGGCCAATCTGCATCAAATTTGGTCAGAATGTTTGTCTACATGAAATCTTGGATGAGTTCGTTATTGGGTCTCGTGGGGTCATAAAGTAGGTCACTAGGTCAAATTTTAGAAAAAGCTTGTGAAAACACTTAAAACACTTTTCACCAAACTTGACCATCATGTTTGCCAGTATGAAATCTTACATATGTTTGAAGTGAGTCATGTGGATTCAGTAGGTTACTTGGTAAAATTCTAGAAAATGTTGTCAACCCAGTGGCCACACTAATGGTCCAATCTTCACCAAAGATTTCTTAAGTAAATAACTCTTAATTACTTAATGTCAGATTTGAGCCTACGTAAAGCCTGTGTCATCAGGTGAGCGATTAAGGGCCATCATGGCCCTCTTGTTCCCTTTTCCTGCTGGAAACATGATTCACCATTTTAACATAAAATAACATGACAATTCTAAGTACCCACACTTATAAGTTTGATTGAGAATTATGAAATATAAGGAGTCATACTAACTCCTTTAATTCTACTCCAAACCCTTTATACCTGGTACTCATTTGAATCGTCTCGATTTGACAATTTTCATGAGTACCCACTATATAGGGTCTGCTTGAGAATTATGGGATATAGGGAGTCATACTGACTCCTTGATTTCTCCTCCAAACCCTATATATCTGGTACTTATTTGAATCGTCTCAATGTGACAATTCAAATGAGTTCCAGCAATAAAAGGTTTGATTGAGAATTATGGGATATATGGCAAGACAAAATCATGCTTACTTTTCTTATCTGGAACTCTGATCCTTATTTGAAAACTTGTTCATTTGAACTTTAAGACTCCCTGAGAACAATCTTTCCATATTTACTTCCTCAGGCCACAGGACTACTTTGTTTGTCTTTCTTTTAAGTTGTCATGGTAACTTGATTTGGAAACAATCCTTAGAGCCTCAGATAGAAGGTGCACAGACCCTGATAACACCTTTATTCTTCTTCCAAACCCTTTATACCTGGTACTCATTAGAATCGTCTCAATATGACAATTTCAATGAGTACCCACACTATAAGGTTTGGTTGAGAATTATGGGATATTGGAAGTCATACTCTTTTATTTCTTCTCCAAACCCTTTATTCCTGATACTTATTAGAATCGTCTCGATTTGACAATTTCAATGAGCACTAGCAATATACGGTTTGGTTGAGAATTATGGGATATAGGAAGTCATTCTAACTTCTTTTCTTCTTCTCCAAACCCTTTCTACCTTGTGCTCATTAGAACTGTCTCAATATGACAATTTTGTTGAGTATCCACACTATTAGGTTTGGTTGAGAATTATGGGATATAGTGAGTCATATCACATCCTTTATTTTCCTTCATCTTGATGTGACAATTCTAATGAGTAATGAGTTCAATATCGGGTATAGTTGAGAATTTTGGGATATATAGCAACACACAATCTGATTTACTTGTATTGTCTGGAGCTATAAAACCAGTAACCAAAGTATTGTTTGGACCTTAACAATGACATGCTGGTTCAGGAAAAAACAATGTAACAATGTAAAACCCACTAATTGACAAAATGAGTCTGAAGTGAATATAAACTGAATCCTAATATGCATTGTTTGTTTTCATGCATCTTATCAGACGACATCTCGGCTGCAAACATCGAATTGCACCACCACAAAACAGAACTCGAAATGAAGATGAATGGTGTACATGCAAATGTAAATGTCTCTGCAGCAAACCATTTATTGCTGAAACTTGAAAGACAGCATCTCATAGTAACGTTTGTATTGAAGTCACATGGGCTAAGGAATACTGGGGTCCGCCTGTGGCCGAGCGGTTAGCCGCTGACTCGTATTCCTTAACCTCTCATTGGTGGGTTCAAGTTCTGGTTGAGGCAAAATTTTTAATGTGGGGAGGTTTTCTAACTAACCTGCTGTGCTCCACTGGTTCTACCCAGGCATAATTTTGGGGTCTTCCTCCACCAATAATAAGCTGTACATCGCAAATCTGACCATGTGGTGTAACAAAAAACAAAACTAAGAAATACCCAATTTCTTAAAGATGGTATCTGACAGTTTGTTTATGTATTATATATCTACCAAAATCTTACCCCATTTCTGGAGAATTTGTGAACATGTACTTTAGTTTAAGTAAAGTCTGTTTTTTTACATTACCTCACTTGTTAGACAGTACATGTCATGAAATATATGTTTTTAATGTCCATTGTTTCCAAATCTATAGAAAAAAAAACAGAACGAGGATTTCAGCTAAGAATAGATAGTATTTTCAGAATTTGTTAAACTAATAATCATGCAGAGTTGTCATTCTCAAATGGAAATCGGGCCGCCTCAAATTTGAAAAAAAAAATATGAAAATCGGTCTAGAGCATGCCCCCGGACCCCTCTAGAGCAGCGCTTCTCGCCTTCGGCACTCGCATAGCCTAGCCTCCTCAAAAGTTAATTGAGCCTGCTCAAAATATTTCTAGTGACAACCCTGATCATGTACAACATGACTTAGTCTGAAAAGGCCTTTTATCTGACCTATGATGGGCCAGTGATTCTACCCAGACATTTGTCAGGAGTCTTCCCGCGCCGGCAAGGTCAAACCAAAGACTTTAAAGTTGGTAGTAGTGGCTTCCCTCCTAACGCTCGGGGCTAAGGGGACAGCGTTACGCCTGACTCGTCGGTGTCAGTATAATGAACTGGCAGGGTTCAGTCCCTGGGCACCTGTGCTATAATGATAGAAATGTTGCTGCACAGTATCGGCAAAAATGCCGGCAAATCCCATCCCAGAATAGCTGGACGTTGCTGTATAAGGACCATAATTGGTTACTTTCATGTATTTTAAAAAAAAAAAAAATCTTGTTTGGAAGGACAACATATATATTTTTATTATTATTTTGGTTTGTTCTAACAAATTAAGACTGCAGTATTTTTGGACAGATAAAAAGCTTTTAACAAACATTCTGTGATAAAATTTAATTACATTTGTATTATCCCCTTTCATGAAATTTTAATTAAACCAAAATAATGTTTATAAAAAAAGGCTTGCAGGAAATCACAGTGAATTCAGCACAAACTCATCTATTTTTAGCATCTTTATGAGCAAAACAATTTTGCGTACTGGACCTAGTGGCACAATCGGTAAAGCGTAGGCTCCAGGTACAGGAGGCCCCGGGTTCCAAACCGGGCTGCAACATACCAAAGTCGTAAAAAATGGCAGTGGTATAGCTCCCTTGCTAAGGCTTAAGCAAATATAAAGGTAGTTCCACAACTGGTTGGCCTGGTGTCAGGATAATGTGACTGGGTATGGTATCATGCCAGGTGTTGACGGCATGCTATACACAGTGAAGGCAGCACTATATCTGCTTCAAGTGGACACCGTCTCCAGATAACTGAAATACTGTTGGTGGGACGATGCACCCAATAAACAAACAGGACAAACAATTTTGCTATATCATTGATCCTCAAACACTCCACTAAACAAGTGATAAGAATTTCTCTACCAGAGAACAACCTGATATTTTTACTTTCTACTCAATAACATCAATAGCATAACAGCCTGCAGTAGACTCACTGCCCATTTCATACAAGCTGTCAATACATGCTCCTCAAGAACTCAGGAGCCTTACTCTGTCAGGTTGATGACTAATTCTTAGCCTGCTAAGTACAAATTATCATAGTTTTAGCAAATAATGTTGATCCAGATAGGCCCAGGAGCTGTCTGATCAGGATCCACACCATTTGCTGCCGAGTCTCTAGCAATATTTTTAGGCATCTTTGCATGTAAGTGTAACATGGCCCCAGATAAGAGGGGAACATTTCCTGATAACTCCTTTTTTTCTCCTCCAAACCCTTTATACCTGATATTCATTAGAATTGTCTCGACAAGGCAATTTGAATGAGTACCCACACTATAAGGTTTTGTTAAGAATTATGGGATATAGGGAGCCATACTAACTCATTTATTTCTCCTCCAAACCCTTTATACCTGGTACTTATTTGAATCGTCTCCATGTGACAATTTGAATGAATACAACCAAAATAGAGTTTGGTTGAGAATTATTGGATATATGGAAACACAAAATCAGGGTATCTCATTTCAAGCTATGCCAGCATGATAAGGTCTAGCAGGAGGGTGACTAATCCAGCTGCTGCTGAGTCAATCAACACAATGCTCAATCAAAGGTGCCCCAGAGTTACTGAGGAATAAGTGGCTCTCAGAGGTTTGGTATTGTTAGAGAGTGGCAAGATACTTTTGTTGGCTTATTTGTTAGGGGTTGAAAGTAACTTGGTCACATATGGGTCATTTTTTATAAGTTGGTTAACCCATTATTTGCTGAAAACACCGTTAGGATGGGGTATGTTTCATACTGTCAGTGGTGTGTCCAGTCTTTTACATTAACATCTAATAATTCCATGCCATTTTAACGCATAATATTTGAAGATTCACAGACCTGCAGCACATTTTACATACCCAGAGATAACAATAGAATTATCCGTATATTTGTTTCCAGGCATCTTTTCAAATCATCTTTTCTTCTTTTACTTAAGAAATACACTTACACAAATATCTAAGAGGTTGTGATTGACATGAAAACCTAAATGTAATGACTGATGTTGATCAATGATGCAAACCTGGTGTGTATTTAATTTCTTTTTGGACCGGAGGAGTTACTGAAAATACTTTGACTGGAAACACCCAAAATCTTACCCCATTTCTGGAGAATTTGTGCGTACGTCTTTCATAAACATGTACTTTAGTTTAAGTAAAGTCTGTTTTTTTACATTACCTCACTTGTTAGACAGTACATGTCATGAAATATATGTTTTTAATGTCCATTGTTTCCAAATCTATAGAAAAAAAAACAGAACGAGGATTTCAGCTAAGAATAGATAGTATTTTCAGAATTTGTTAAACTAATAATCATGCAGAGTTGTCATTCTCAAATGGAAATCGGGCCGCCTCAAATTTGAAAAAAAAAATATGAAAATCGGTCTAGAGCATGCCCCCGGACCCCTCTAGAGCAGCGCTTCTCGCCTTCGGCACTCGCATAGCCTAGCCTCCTCAAAAGTTAATTGAGCCTGCTCAAAATATTTCTAGTGACAACCCTGATCATGTACAACATGACTTAGTCTGAAAAGGCCTTTTATCTGACCTATGATGGGCCAGTGATTCTACCCAGACATTTGTCAGGAGTCTTCCCGCGCCGGCAAGGTCAAACCAAAGACTTTAAAGTTGGTAGTAGTGGCTTCCCTCCTAACGCTCGGGGCTAAGGGGACAGCGTTACGCCTGACTCGTCGGTGTCAGTATAATGAACTGGCAGGGTTCAGTCCCTGGGCACCTGTGCTATAATGATAGAAATGTTGCTGCACAGTATCGGCAAAAATGCCGGCAAATCCCATCCCAGAATAGCTGGACGTTGCTGTATAAGGACCATAATTGGTTACTTTCATGTATTTTAAAAAAAAAAAAAATCTTGTTTGGAAGGACAACATATATATTTTTATTATTATTTTGGTTTGTTCTAACAAATTAAGACTGCAGTATTTTTGGACAGATAAAAAGCTTTTAACAAACATTCTGTGATAAAATTTAATTACATTTGTATTATCCCCTTTCATGAAATTTTAATTAAACCAAAATAATGTTTATAAAAAAAGGCTTGCAGGAAATCACAGTGAATTCAGCACAAACTCATCTATTTTTAGCATCTTTATGAGCAAAACAATTTTGCGTACTGGACCTAGTGGCACAATCGGTAAAGCGTAGGCTCCAGGTACAGGAGGCCCCGGGTTCCAAACCGGGCTGCAACATACCAAAGTCGTAAAAAATGGCAGTGGTATAGCTCCCTTGCTAAGGCTTAAGCAAATATAAAGGTAGTTCCACAACTGGTTGGCCTGGTGTCAGGATAATGTGACTGGGTATGGTATCATGCCAGGTGTTGACGGCATGCTATACACAGTGAAGGCAGCACTATATCTGCTTCAAGTGGACACCGTCTCCAGATAACTGAAATACTGTTGGTGGGACGATGCACCCAATAAACAAACAGGACAAACAATTTTGCTATATCATTGATCCTCAAACACTCCACTAAACAAGTGATAAGAATTTCTCTACCAGAGAACAACCTGATATTTTTACTTTCTACTCAATAACATCAATAGCATAACAGCCTGCAGTAGACTCACTGCCCATTTCATATTGACTAGCTGTCAATACATGCTCTTCAAGAACTCAGGAGCCTTACTCTGTCAGGCTGATGACTAATTCTTAGCCTGCTAAGTACAAATTATCCCAACTTTAGCAAATAATGAAGATCCAAATAGGCCCAGGAGCTGTCTGATCAGGATCCACACCATTTGCTGTCAAGTCTCTAGCAATATTTTTAGGAATCTTTGCATGTAATTGTAACACGGCCCCAGATAAGAGGGAACATTTCCTGATAACTCCTTTTATTTCTTCTCTAAACCCTTTATACCTGAAACTCATTAGAACTATCTTGACAAGTACCCACACTTTAGGGTTTGGTGGAGAATTTTGGGATATAGGGAGTCATACTAACTCATTTATTTCTCATCCAAACCTTTTATACCTGGTATTCATTAGAATTGTCTCGACAAGACAATTTCAATGAGTACCCACAATTTAGGATTTGGTTGAGAATTATGGGATATAGTGAGTCATACAAACTCATTTATTTCTCCTCCAAACCCTTTATACTTGATACTCATTAGAATCGTCTCCATGTGACAATTTGAATGAATACAACCAAAATAGAGTTTGGTTGAGAATTATTGGATATATGGAAACACAAAATCAGGGTATCTCATATGAAGCTATGCCAGCATGATAAGGTCTAACAGGAGGGTGACTAATCCAGCTGCTGCTGAGTCAATCAACACAATGCTCAATCAAAGGTGCCCCAGAGTTACTGTGGAATAAGTGGCTCTCCAAGGTTTTGTTTTGTTAGAGAGTGGCAAGATACTTTTGTTGGCTTATTTGTTAGGGGTTGAAAGTAACTTGGTCACATATGGGTCAATTTTTATAATTTGGTTAACCCATTATTTGCTGAAAACACCGTTAGGATGGGGTATGTTTCATACTGTCAGTGGTGTGTCCAGTCTTTTACATTAACATCTAATAATTCCATGCCATTTTAACGCATAATATTTGAAGGGTCACAGACCTGCAGCACATTTTACATGCCGAGAGATATCAATAGAATTATCCGTATATTTGTTTCCGGCCTCTTTTCAAATCATCTTTTCTTCTTTTACTAAAGTAATACACTTACACAAATATCTAAGAAGTTGTGATTGACATGAAAACCTAAATGTAATGACTGATGTTGCTCAATGATGCAAACGTGGTGTGTATTTAATTTATTTTTAGACCGGAGGAGTTACTGAAAATACTTTGACTGGAAAACCCCACAAAAAAAACACCTTTCCAGTCGGGCGATAAACTTTATAAAATTATAAAAGTCTGCTAAAAAATTTTAGTCACCATGGGAGATCGGACATGTGTTAATTTCAGTAACTAGCAAGTAACTTGTTAAAGAAAGCAAAACTTGGTTTAACCACCAAGAATAATCAAATAAAACATTACCTCTGATCACACGATTGTCTCTAAGTTGGGAGAATAAAAAGCATTGCAATGCTTTTCAGTCTATTTTCAGCCATTTTTAACTCAACAAGAGAGTTTATTTTTAAACTGTGCATGTGATAATTTACATCACATATACATGTTAAATCGAGGATGCCTTAGTGTTAAGATTTTTTATTCGGAACTGAACCGTCTTGTTGTTTTATTAAAGGAATACTTAGAGAAGTAGATATATTAAGTCATTTTGCTTTTCTATGGCTGCTTATCTAGGGAGAGGAGACATGGCAAAGTGGTTAGTGTTGCTGACTTATAACTTCTCAGCCCCTCCCCATGTGGGTTTGAGTTCTGGTTGGCCCGAGAACTTTCATGTGGGGAAGTTTTTCAGCTAACCTACTGTGTGCCAGTGGTTCTACCCAGACATAAGTCTTGGGCCTGCTTAATAATTACCTGCTGTCGATATGACCATAATTGTGTGGGTGTGGTTTTACAAAAAACAAACATGAAAATAATGAACAATTCACTTATTGGCCAATTTATGATACAATAATTTAAATTCCAAATCCTGTTGGTGTGTTGTTTTTTTTGTGTAATGTACCTACAGAAAACTGACCAAACTGCTTTGAAAATGGTTGTCATTTTGTTGATGGGTCTTTAAATGGAATGGGTCTGCCATGATTGGCGCCACTCTGGGGAGCCGTGCCTCTTATGGAAGGATTTTTTTTTTTTTTTTGACAATAGTGTAGCAGACAGTAACAGGAAATCACAGCTGCTTAGTGAGACTGTATTCAGAGAATAGGGCAGAGTCGTACATTCAGTGGTCTTTCTCGTCTTTTATTTACATGTTGGCCTGACATTGTTACTTGCCTAATACTGTATCAGCATTCTTGTGTTCCACTCAACAACAGCTGCTGACGACTTGTACCAGGTGGCAAGATGATGTTACCTGCCATTGTAAAACAATAACAAGAGATTTGTGAAGGGAACAGAAGACACTTCAAGCTAATGAAAATAATTTCATGATTCTGAATTGTTTTTTACTGTTGTGTAACTTTCGGTATTTATTTGTGCTGATTACGTGCATTAATTTTGTCACATGACCGAAGGAGAGGTGCATATAAAATTACACAAGGTAAAGAACGGCTCAGATTCATAAAATTACTTCCATTATGATCAATACTAAGCTTGAAAACAACATAATAAGTTTTTTTCAAACCAACAAAAATTAAATTTTTCCATCGACCGACACCCACAACCAATCCATTTTGTTACTCTCCATTCATGACCTGTGGGATACTTTGTTCACTTTTCACCATTTCTGGTAATGATATTTCATATGTCGCTTCGATATCCGATGAAGATTTCAGTCCAGTGATAAAGCTTGTTCTTTCATTGTTTTGACAGGCCTTTCAAAATGGAGATGTCATTGTTAAACTTCTAGTCTCTACGCTGAAGAGTATGGATTTTGTAAGCAGTATTTTGATTGGCCCATTCTTGTTCGATTCAGATTGATAAGACGACAGAAAATTTACCAATTAACCCACGGTCGACGAATGTAGTAAAATAGAATAGTCATGCATGGGTATCCCACGTTGGATTTTTCCTGATATTTCAATATGTTTTAACCCCCCTCAATATTCTGCAAAAATAGTTAATCTATATTATTTATGAAACTAAAGTTATGTCAAATAAAGAAACATTTAATCAGAAACTCATAATAAGATTAATGAAAAAGTTGTCTTACTTCAGTTAGAATATTCTTGCATAACTTAAGTTATATTCAAGTTGGAATTCTTTCTCCCCTAAACTATTCTAACTTAAATAACTAACTTAGAATTGTTTTCCATTTGGAAGGTTGTGCTATCAGATCTCTTACCATTCAGTGATAGAATTATGTGAACTTCACACTTTTGAAGGGAGACTCCCTCTTTTAAGGTTCAAAATTATTTGAAAAGTGGGGTGTTTTACACATTTTCAGAAATCTCACTACTTGGAAACTTCTTTCTTTGTTTATGTTTATATCAAAACTCCCTCTTTGCAAGTGAAAATCTCCCACTTTGGCCTCAGAAAAAGTTCACATGTATGTTCTGTACAAAAGGCTAAGACACTACAGTATACATTTTGGTTAACCCTCATCATGCTAAAACACTACAGTATACATTTTAATTAACCCTCTTTATGCTTAGAAACTACAGTATACATTTTGGTTAACCCTCATTATGCTAAGATACTACAGTATACATTTTAATTAACCCTCATTATGCTAAAACACTACAGTATACATTTTGGTTAACCCTCATGCTAAGAAACTACAGTATACATTTTGGTTAACCCTCATCATGCTAAGAAACTACAGTATACATTTTGGTTAACCCTCATCATGCTAAGAAACTACAGTATACATTTTGGTTAACCCTCATCATGCTAAGAAACTACAGTATACATTTTGGTTAACCCTCATTATGTTACATATATTAATGAGCAATTTTCACAATTTTAGTTCTTTGCTTAAAAGTATCATACAAAGCTATGATTGTTATCTTTGGGCATGTAAGCTGGCTGATCGGAATATTTCACTATTTGCCCAGGACTTATTAATACTGTTTAGCAGGCTAAGACTTTGGTATTCAAGTTGGTATCTGACAGTTTGGTCCAAAAAAAAAAAATTCTCAAATAACCAAATAAGTCAATAGTACCTGAAAAGGTTTTGTAAAATGCCGTTCATTGATGTCCAAAGATGTGCGTGAATAGTTAATGATAAATCCCCACTCATCATTGCAAACAGGTGTTTCCTATCCGAGCCACGCTGCAGAGATAGCTATTTTTAAACTTAGAAAACCACTCAACCACTTAGTTTTATATAGTCATCTGGGTAATCCGCTTTGACGTCGATATCTATTTTTAGCAGTGACCACTATTGCGCTTTTTATAGAGTTGGAAAGACCGAACATTTAGAGTATTTTCTTTCGTGATAAGTACAGTCTAACAATAAAGTCGGTTTATACTGACTAAAGTTTGTTTTTTAAGCAAAAAGTATGACAAAATTCCCCAAAGCAGTAGTTAGATAATGATGGGTATATTTAATATAGGCAAACTGTTGGATACCACCTTTAAAGTATATTGCTACTTGCAAATACAATTTATAAACATATCTGGAGCCAAAAGCTCCCCCTGCCTCAGTTATTAAAGTAACTGTACATCGCTCAGGTGACTCAAAGGTCAATGCAGGGTCAAGGTCATGACTTTTCAGGCAGCCAGACAGCACTACCAGCTGGCCCCCTTAAGTACTTGAGCAATGAACTCTTAACAGTATGATAGATCTGAACCTCTTGTGGTGGTAACTGTGGTTTCTATAAAAAAATCTCCTGTGGTAGATACAAGTCTGGTATGGAAAGATGTTGCTTAGTAATCAGAACTTCATCAGGCCTCGGCAAATAGATCCAGATCAGACACCACTAGCTGGGAACTGATTGATCAGGGTCTTTGCTATATATTGCCAAGTTTTTGATGGTGTGCCGTTTTGACTATCAGAAATTCAGATATGAGAAATAAATCTGATCTTGTATTGACATATATCCCATAATTCTCTGTCAAAACCTATATTGCTGGTACACATTGAAATTGTCGGATCAAGACGATTCTAAAGAGTAGCAGGTATAAAGTGTTTGGAGGAGAAATCAAGGATTTTGTATGGCTCCTTATATCCCATAATTCCCTACTAAACCTTATAGTGTGGGTACTCATTAAAATTGTCATATTGAGACGATTCTAATGAGTACCAGTTATAATCGTTTTGGAGGAGAAATAAAGGATTTAGAATGACCCCTCACCCCCATATTCCATAATTCTTAATTAATACCCATAGTGCTGGTACTCATTGTAAATGTCTTGTCGAGAGGATTGTAACAAGTACCAGGTATAAAGGGTTTGGAGGAGAAATTAATGAGTTAGCAGGAGTCCTACACCTCTTATCTAGGGCTCTGACTGTGCTTGAAAATTATTAGCAACTTCATAAAAATACAGTATGGTATACTTTAACAAAAGTGGCATGAACATGGGAGCTACAGTACTCGGGTACTGTTAGTAGACTGTGTGATGTGGGATGAAATGCCATAAAATATCCAGAGTTCTGAAAGGGAAAGGGTAATTCCAATGATTCACATACTCCAACATAGACTCACCCCATCTAAACACACACTTTCAAGCTTTCTCTCTCATTAAGTAAGAAACTCACATATATAAACATATATAAACACACTCACATCCAAAATATATGTACAAATACATTCACTCTTGCATTTACATGCACACATCCGGACCTGATATGGCCATTGGTAAAGAGTCGGCTCCAATTATGATAGGCCCCGGGTTCGATGCTGCATGGGCCGCGACATACCAAAGTCTTTAAAGTGGAAGTGATATATAGCTCCCATGCTAACCCTCAAGCAAATGTAAAGGTAGTTCCACGACTGATATGCCCGGTGTCAGGATAATGTCACTGGGTGTGGTATCATGCCAGGTGTTCACGGCATGCTATACACAGTGAAGGCAGCACTATATCTGCTTCAAGTGGACACCGTCTCCAGATAACTGAAATACTGTTAGTGGGACGATAAACCCAATAAACAAATAAACAAACAATTACCTATGCATAGTGTTTGGAAATAGTTCAGGCTAGCGGATACTAATTCGGACTATGATAGCATCAGGGGTCTTTAGCCCGTCTGTGCAAGTGCTTTGAAATTTTTAGCGTGAATACTGCCAGCCGTGGCTGTGATCAATCTTACCCGGATCTGCACTGTTTGCTGCCAAATCTTCATTGTTAATGAATGAGGCAGAATAAGGGTTGGTCAGTGGCAGTCTGCATGTAATAAGGAGCGGTTAATTGGAGTTGATTAATCTCACTCTTGTCAAATCTGTCATGCCTCATTAGCGATTCAGAGGTTATTAATTAATTTATGGCCAAATTAGCCTCATATTTATGCCATACTGAATGAATTTGCAAGTGTTGGGTTTTCCCTTTCAGGAATGGTATTATCTGTTTGCACTGATTTTGCTGTTGCTGTTTTTTTTTAACTCATTTAACATCGCACAAATTTATCATGCTTACTTTATAGAGGCAAGCTTCATAAAATAAAAGCCAGCTAAGCACAAATTCATGCTTTAGAAAAAAAGAAGCGAGCTAAGCACAAATTTATGCTTTTGACAATACAAGCCAATTAAGCACAAATGTATCAAACTTTGGCAAATAGAAGCCATCTTAGCACAAACTTATCATCCTTTGGAAATTAGAAGCCATCTTAGCAAAAAATTATCAAACTTTGGCAAAAAAAAAGCCATCTTAGCACAAATATACCAAACTTTGGCAAATAGAAGCTATCTTAGCACAAACTTATCATCCTTTGGAAATTAGAAGCCATCTTAGTAAAAAATTATCGAACTTTGGCAAAAAGAAGCCATCTTAGCACAAATAATTCATCCTTTGGAAAATATAAGCAAGCTAAGCACAAATATGTCCTGCTAAATTTGGCAAATATAAGCCAGCTCAGCACAAATCTATGATGCTAAATTTGGCAAAATATAAGCCCGATCAGCAAAAATCTGTCATGCTAAATTTGGCAAATATAAACCAGCTCAACACAAATCTATCGTGCTTAATTTGGCAAATATAAGCCAGCTCAGCACAAATCTCATGCTTAATTTAGCAAATATAAGCCAGCTCAGCACAAATCTATCATGCTAAATTTAGCAAATATAAGCCAGCTCAACACAAATCTATCGTGCTTAATTTGGCAAATATAAGCCAGCTCAGCACAAATCTCATGCTTAATTTGGCAAATATAAGCCAGCTCAGCAAAAATCTGTCATGCTAAATTTGACAAATACAAGCCAGCTCAGCACAAATCTATCATGCTAAATTTGACATATAAGCCAGCTCAGCACAAATCTATCATGCTTAATTTGACAAATACAAGCCAGCTCAGCACAAATCTATCATGCTAAATTTGGCAAAATATAAGCCAGCTCAGCACAAATTTATCAAGCTTGGAAAATAGAAGCAATAGCATATTTAATGTGCAGAATGCTCTCACTTATCTAGAACTCAGGGACCTCAGAACGCAGGTGGTCCCTTATCAAAGTCTTTGCCCTATTTACAGGAACCACACATGTTGTTTCTTCAGAACTTCATAATTTACATATGCCTTATCAATTATCTTTCATAGTTTAACTTAAGGGCTTTCTGTTTCATTCGGCATGCCCCTTGGCAAGCGGTTAGCATCTTTGAATATTGACTCCACAGCTCCCGGCCTAGTAGGTTTGAATCTCGGCTAGGGCCAAAAACTTTCATGAGGATGGGTCTTCCAGTTGCCCTGATGTGGATTAGTGATTCTACCCAGATATTTTTCTCGGGTCCTCCTTCATCAGGAACAAGTGAAAGTTAACCAGAAAGATAAGGGACCACCTGTGTTCTGTGGTCCCTGAATCATCATTGTGTTTGTTCTTTGAAATTGTTTGTTTTGTTGTTCACATTATTTGCAGCTATGAATTATGGACATTACAACGATGTCCAGCTTTATTGATGGAGGAAAACAGGTGTCTTCGGTATAACCACTGAATCACCGCAGATCGGCTAGAAGACCTTCGCGCATTAAGTCCTTACCTCGGAATGGGACTCGAATTTTCCTTGTCCCAGGAATAACATCTTTGATCCGATCTTGGGCTCTAAGTATCTTGCCTAGAGTATCAACATTGGTTCGCAAGAGACGTGTTCAGTTCGCAGGACATTGCACAGGTGCCACTGATGAACTTGTGTCATCTTTTGTTCTCTGGAGACATCCTTCATCCTACGGTTGATCGCGCAAGTTAACTTTCCCAGATAGGATAGAGCGAGACACGTCGATACACAAGGAAGATCTGTTGAGAGCAATGACAGATAGGCGGAACTGGGAGGGTGTAGTAAGTTCGATCTCGGCTTAGGTCGCAAGATGATGATGATGGGCTCAAACCCAGGACCCTAGCAACCTTAACACAAGACCTTAGCCACTAGTCCGTGCTTGGGCAAGAACTCTCATGTTGGAAGGTCTTCCAGCTGACCGGCAGTGTACAAGTGGTTCCGCCCGAATATGACTGGTATCCTCCTCCGCCAATAATTAGCACAACATTGTCAATACAACTGTAATTGTGTCAGAGTGATGTAAAAAAAAATGTTTGTATGCTCATACTTACAAACAAATCTCAAAAACAAATGAGGCCACTATTTTTCTGATTTCTCTCTCTACTGGTTACTGATGATAATTAGATATAACCGAGATGTACTGAGTACTGTATTTGATCAAAGGGTACTGACATCTTACACGTATGTTTAGGGTATCCCAGGTATCCCTGGGAAAATAGACAAAAATATGTGAGAGTCTGTGACTACAAGACTGCTTCCTTAACATAATCTAGTACCTGCCACTTCACAGACTCGGTGCAGAAAGCATGTTTGTCTGTCTAGTAAGATATGAGTTACAACATTGTTCCACTGTGTCAGTACCTGCAACCGACCTGTTTGTTGCTGTATCTTACCTGTAAATTGCCTGCCGGCATGTAGGTGAGTCTGGTTTTCCCCCTATCTATAAATGTCATCAGAAAAAAGAAGAGATTGTATGTATTCTCAAGGAGGTGTTAACCTGTAAACTGTAATAATAATGTTTATTTTTAGTTATTTGCTACCAATTTACGCACAGCTAACAAAAAGCATCGCTTCTTGGACTTGACTACAAACAGTGCAGATCATGGTCAGGTAGCTTCAAGCATTCTCTCAAACACTTTTGAACAGACATTAAAGGTAGTATCTGACAGTTTGCCTATATCTAATTACAGGTATCAATATCGGACCTCTCTTTGGGGTATTTGTGCATACTTTCTCTACAAAAGCATCATACTTTACTCTAAGCTTTGACAATTTTCAACAGTATCTCAATTTTGGAGCAGTAAAACTCGTTAATCAACTCTTAAAATGTTCACTCTTTTCAAATCTGTAAATAAGAACGATTGGGATTTCTGTTAAAAATTGACATCAACATCCCGTCTGATGACGTGGATGAGTTCACATAGTTGTCTTAGTTTAAAAATAGCTAACTGTGCAGCGGGGCACAGACAGGAAATGCATGTTTGAAATGATGATTGTGGCTTTAGGGTACACTTTTCAGACAGGTGTAGGACATCAATAAACAGCATTTGCGAGATCTTTTCAGGTAACAATAGTTTATTAAGATGTTAAAGGAAAATATATTTGATTGTCAGATAGCTTATCCTAACTTTAAAGTCATATTCACACAGACGGCAGGCAAGTTGTTTAACCTCATCCAAAACACAGTAAATAGTCGTATCCCACAGTTTGGACTAACTTTATTTCCTCAAATATCCAGAACAATTTTTTTTTATCCAAACAGATCCAGGAAATGCTGTTTATTGATGTCCTACAGCTATATCAATAGTGAAGCATAAATTTTAAAAATGAAAAATGCTTGGTTTTTTGTAGGGTTCTATCCTGGCACCTCCCTGACAACAGTCCAAATCTCTGCTGATGATGCCAACAACTTTTCATTACATGCCCATTTAAGTATTTGTACATTGCAACCGAAACAATGTTTACATTCCAATATCAAGACCGAAATAGCTCAAGTGGTAATGCGTCCGCTTGCGGATCGGGAGGTCACGGGTTCAAACCCCGGCCGGGTCAAACTAAAGACTTTAAAGTTGGTGGTAGTGGCTTCCCTCCTAACACTCGGGGCTAAGAGGACAGCATTACGCCTGACTCGTTGGTGTCAGTATAATGGACGGGCCAGGTTCAGTTGCTGGGCACCTAATAAGTGCCCCTGTGCTATAATGATAGAAATGTTGCTGCACAGTATCTGCAAAATCCCAATCCCAATGGGATGTCAATATAACCACTGTTATGATTTTGACGTGTTTCAATCTGCACTTATCTGTTTGTTTGGATTAAAGTCGGGCCCTAGAAGGATTCAATCAGACATTTTGATGCGATGTCTCGTTTTGAATTGTTTTATACCAATAACATTATTTTTTCCATGTTTTTCAGTTGATCTTCTGTAAAAAGTGCAATAAATTCAATATGTGACAAGATCACTTCAAATTCCTGACCTAACTTTCGAACATTGCTGATTATAAATCATGAAAAATGAATATAATTACCATAACCATAAATTTAGGTTTCAACAAAACCCTGTGGACTGTGGCCCGAGTCCACCACAATCTCAGTCCATTCAATTTTATAAGTAAAATGGACCGACGGTCCACCAGCATTTTCAGCCACATTATTTTAAAAATTCTGAATTATTATGAAAACATAATATACTAATCTAAACTTAACAACGCTTTACAGCCTTTTACTGAACCCAACCACAAGTAACACCTCAGTTAGCTTACTAACCTTTTGCGCCCAAAATGCCAGATTCATTCTGGTCCGGTAAAATTTGGTCCGGTCCAGTATATATTGCCAGCTTGCTGGACCAAAGGTCCAGTGTTTTTAAATTTCTTTCAGGAAGACTGTAAATCGAAAAAAGAAAAAACACTCAGGCACTAGTATTCCTGCATGTAGCTCTTGACTAGGGTAATATTGGTGCATATTAACTCTTAGCTTGCTATTTATATATTTTTAATGTTTAGGCAAATCAGGGCTTTTTTTCCTTCTTTAGTGGGAGCCGTTTACAGGTGCCTTCCCCTCAGAAAATTTATTTTAAATCATGCAGTTTCCTCCACCCTGAAATAACTTTATATCAGTTTTTTTCAATACCCCTTAAGGAAGAAATCACACTATTTTTTCCCAAAAATTATAAGGTATGGGCCCCTTCCTCTGGCAGTGAGAGAAAGCCTTGCCAATAGTGTAGGTCCATATCGTTAGCCACTTGGAGCTGTCTGACTTGGATCTACACAATGTGCTGCTCAGTTTTTATACATGAGGATATCAACCTTTATATGTAACATATATGTAACACAGTCATTGAAATGAGCACTATGCCTATCACCTGTAGTGACTAAATTTTGGAGCGGAAGTTTATAAAGTTTGTCGCCAAATGGGCAAGTGTTTTTTATTTTTATTTTTTTATTATTTTTTTCTGGATCTAGAAAGTGAGTTCAGCAAGGAATTGGTTAAATTTTCCACATTTTGTGCCTCCAATTTCAGCCCAATTACAGTACAATTGCAAAGAATAAACTTTAAAAAAAAAACCTTGTGTTTCAGTAAGCAAACTTTGGGCATATAAAATGTGTTTCGGATAAATAAATCCCCAAATGTTACACGTCTGAATGACATGTAATTACTGGATGTTAATTCCAAAAACTGGTAACATATATGCAAAAAAAGACTGAGAATTAGGCAAAAGTTAGACAAAATTTATGAAGCTAAGATCTAATAAGGTATTTCCCTGACTGGTTCACCTGTGGGTGTGGATAATGTGACTATACATTGATATCATGCTACAAACGTGCAGGCAGCACTGTATTTTATAATCAGTTGCACACAACCTTTGTCTGAAAATGCCTTAGATGTTATCGTAAATCATAAAACACACCAGTTGGCTAAGTGACAACTGAGCAATCCTACAAAGACAAACGCTGAAATCAGAGACTTAACAAGAGATTCTTCCAGATAAGTTTTGTATCAATTTTGTATCAGGTTACCATGGAAACGAGAAAGACAAACATTACAAGGCGGAATGTTGGCCAATTAAGTTCTCATTGGAACCACTTAATTAACCTTGTTATGTTTGTGTTTAGGGGTGAGATTGGCCAAATTGGTTTATGGCAGGTGAAAAGGATGCATGTTAACAATGGAATATATCAAGTTTGTTTTTTTCTTCTAAGATTTAATTTCCTATCAATTATCTTTCATTTTTCTGAAGATGAGGATTCTGTTGATGCAAATATGATGCTGCCCATAGTATGATAGCATGTCCTGAATATCAGTGTATTTTGGTAAAAGGTGTCTTAGAAAAGGGGTCATTTTTGTAGGTACAGTTTTATTGACGACATGCTGAAGGTCGGAGTCTAATGTGATCACGTTTGCTGATTGCCACTGAAGGGTCATGTGACCAGAATGTTTACTGATAGGATCTAAGCGGTATACAGAAATACGGTTCATCATCAGGCAATAGTCAGAGAAAAATGTCTTAAAAATCCAATGCCACACCAAAAACTGTTGTGATTGTCACAATAAAAAACTGTCGTCAGATAATTATATGTTTAATTTCGATTATTTATTTTTTTGTTAATTTTTATATTGTGTTTCATTATATTTTTGCCATACTTTTCTGTGTTGTCTTTGGTGCTTTGCATCAGTGTTCTTCTAGTATTAACCCTTTACTTGCTGGAAACACCATTAGGGTGGGGCATGATTTGTGTTAACCCTTTACTTGCTGGAAACACCATTAGGGTGGGGGTATGATTTGTGTTAACCCTTTACTTGCTGGAAACACCATTAGGGTGGGGGTATGTCTTGTGTTAAACCTTTACTTGCTGGAAACACCATTAGGGTGGAGTAAGATTTGTGTTAACCCTTTACTTGTTGGAAACACCATTGGGGTGGGGTATGATTTGTGTTAACCCTTTACTTGCTGGAAACACCATAAGGGTGGGGCATGATTTGTGTTAACCCTTTACTTGCTGGAAACACCATTGGGGTGGGGTATAATTTGTGTTAACCCTTTACTTGCTGGAAACACCATTTGGGTGGGGTATGATTTGTGTTAACCCTTTACTTGCTGGAAACACCATAAGGGTGGGGCATGATTTGTGTTAACCCTTTACTTGCTGGAAACACCATTGGGGTGGAGTATGATTTGTGTTAACCCTTTACTTGCTGGAAACACCATTAGGGTGGGGCATGATTTGTGTTAACCCTTTACTTGCTGGAAACACCATTAGGGTGGGGGTATGATTTGTGTTAACCCTTTACTTGCTGGAAACACCATTAGGGTGGCGGCCCTGCCGGCTGGGGCCTAGAATACGCCGGCTGTATTCATGCAGAGCGGTAAAACTCCGCCGAAAATGAACCATGTGTTTGCCGTGCATGGCATCCCGTGAAACCGGAGATGGGGATTCTGGCGGTTGAGCACCCACGGGATTGGCGTACGGTATATCCGTAGTCACCCGTGGGATGCAACACACCGTCTTGACCCCGTATTCGGTGTAGACGGGTGGTCGTATGGACCCGGTACGATCAATCGGCTGGTCACGCCGAGCCCTAGGTTAACATACTCTCACCCCTTTCTCTTTCCATACGTATCTACTTCTGTGATACTAACCGGGCTTGATACTTCTTACCTTTATTCTGTTACATAACCTAGAAGGCGGTGGCTTATGGGTTAATCGAGAGGTATTAAAGTCTCTTCAAACTTTACCCTTTCGAGTATAACACTTGTGTATCCCTAGCGCTTGGAGTTGGAGATCCACTCCGTATAAGCGTTCCCTTGTTGGGCTCCGTGGTGGGTGGGGAGCACAAGTGTTGAACTTATTTTTCTCCTCCCTCATGGCTTCTAACACTCTCAAACGACCTCGACCGAATATACTTCTTGAAACTGACTCTGAGGAAGAACAATTAATCGAACAATTTCCCAAATTCATTGTACTGACTGCAGAAAAAGATTTCGACCCACTTTCAAAAATGTCTCCATTTATTATAGAAAAGGCTCTTAAAGGCGTAATTGGTGACCCTAAATCTGTTAAGAAAATGAAAAATGGTTCCCTCCTTATTGAAATAACTAAAAAGACACAATCAGACCAACTTTTGAAACTGAAAAAACTTTTCACCACGGACATTTCATCATCTCCACACAAATCACTTAATTTTTCAAAAGGCGTAATAAAAAATCCAGTACTTGCCGGTGTATCTGAAGAAGAAATAGTTACCAATCTCGCTAGTCAGGGTGTCACAGCAGCAAAACGAATCAAAATTACAAGAAATGGAATACAAATAGAAACCAATACAGTAATACTAACATTCAATTCCCCCACTCCACCATCGAACATCAAAATTCTCTACAGCCTTATCAAAGTGGAAATTTACATCCCTAACCCTATGCGCTGTTTCAAATGTCAAAAATTTGGACACCATGAAAGCGATTGCAAAAATACAAAAGTTTGTGGAAAATGTGCTACTAAAGGAGACGATCATAATGAATTCGCCTGCACCACAACTAAATGTGCCAATTGTGGCAAAGATCATCCAGCCTTTTCAAACTCATGTGAACTTTGGAAAAAAGAAAAAGAAATTGTTCGAGTCAAAACCATCAACAGAATTTCGTACCCTGAAGCAAGGAAACTTTTAGAAACTTCAACAAAATCATACTCCTCAGTCATTAAATCTAATAACAAATCAGTCACCATGAAAGATGCCCAAACACAAACAGACTCAGAGTCAGTTCAAGAAAAAACAAACAATAAAACTCCAACAAAACAAACGATAACACCAGCAACAAAACAGCCAACACAGCAACACAAACAAAACAAACCAACAATTAATACAGGTCCACCGTCCGGACGTCAACAGAAAGGGTCCAAAGACCCAATCAAGGTAGCTAACAAGTTTAGCTCCTTGACTGGCGAGGACGATATGGACTGCTCATCTAGTGAGCCTTCCATATCTGACCAAAAAAGTCGAAATACAAGGTCACCGGAAAAAAAGCCGAGGTCACCCGTAAAAGCCCCAACATAATATTTTAATCACTTTAATAAAATCCCATGAATAACAAAATAATTCACTGGAATTGTCGAGGTCTTAGAGCTAATTTTAATGAAATATTACTATTATTGACCACTTTAAACCCAGCTGTGCTATGCCTTCAGGAGACATTCTTGAAGGAAAATGATAAAATTGACTTTAAAGGTTATTCTTTATACAATCATATTCATACAATGTGTGATAGGGCGTCTGGAGGATCGACAATACTTGTCAACTCTAAACTGCCACATTCAAAAATTAACCTTAATACAGATTTACAGGCTGTTGCCATTCGTGTAACAGTCCATAAAGTCATTACAGTTTGCTCTGTTTACCTTCCACCTAAATCAGATATTCCAAAATCAAAATTAGATGATTTAATAAACCAATTACCGTCCCCTTATATTCTTGTAGGGGATTTTAATGGACATAGCCCATTATGGGGATGTTCCGATCATAATAATATGGGTAAAACGTTAGAGGACTTCATTGCCCATAATGATATATGCCTAATGAATAATAAAAAGGCAACATACTTACATCCTGCTTCAGGACATTATTCATCTCTTGACCTTTCTTTATGTCACCCTTCTATATATCTTGATTATAGTTGGGATGTACATGACGATTTATGTGGAAGTGATCATTTTCCTGTAATATTAACCAACGATTCTGTCAACTTAAATGATAATACTTATTGGAGAATGAACAGAGCAAATTGGGAATTATTCTCAATATTTTGTACTGAAGAATTGACTATTTCAACATTTGAGAATGCTGAAGATAAAATACATTCATTCTCAACAATTCTTCATAGCATAGCAGAAAAGTGTATACCTAAGACCACGACAAAGTCAAAGCGTAACAAACCTTGGTTTAATGATGAATGCAAAAAATCCATTAGAAAACGTAGAGCGGCACTTAAGAAATTTAATATTCGTCCTACTAATGCTAATTTAAATAATGTCAAAAATGAAAGGGCAAAGAGTAGGCGAATCATTAAACAAGCCAAAAAAGCATCTTGGCAGAAATTTGTTTCTGGTATAACCAGCAAAACTTCGGTCAAAAATGTCTGGTCAGCCATAAGAAAAATCAGCGGCAAATTTTCTTCTGCAACAGTAAACCATTTAAAATCTAAAAACTCAATAATAACAAACAAAAAAGAAATTTCAGACACTCTTGCTAAAAGTTTTGCAAAAAATTCATCTTCGGAAAATTACTCCAAAGAATTTCAAAATGTCAAGAATCGGGTTGAAAAAAGTAAAATCAATTTTAAGTCAAACAATAGCGAAAATTACAACCAACCTTTTACTTTAAGAGAACTTAGAGAAGCACTGAACAAATCTCATGATACCGCTGCTGGACCAGATGATATTCCTTATCAATTTTTAAAACACCTGCCGCATACATCTTTAAATTTGCTTTTGTCTATTTATAATGAAATTTGGTTTTCTGGAGAAGTTCCAAATTCATGGAAAAATGCATTCGTCATTCCTATACCTAAACCGGGAAAGGATCCAACAGATCCTTTAAGTTACAGACCTATTGCTTTGACTAGTTGTATTTGTAAAACTTTAGAACGGATGATAAATAATAGACTCGTTTGGTATCTTGAATCAAATAATTTACTCACAGAATTTCAAAGTGGGTTCAGAAACCAACGCAGTACACTCGATCATCTCGTTCGATTTGAAACTTTTATACGCGATGCCTTTATCAAGAAAGAACACCTCGTAGCGGTGTTCTTTGACCTTGAAAAGGCATACGATACTACATGGAAACATGGGATTTTAAAAGATTTAGGTGACCTTGGTCTCAAGGGTCGTTTACCCACATTTATTAACGGTTTTCTCTCTGACAGAAATTTCCAAGTTAAAATTGGGTCTACATTGTCTTCTGTTCATAAACAGGAACAAGGTGTCCCTCAGGGTAGTATATTGTCAGTTACTCTCTTTAACATCAAAATAAACAACATTGTAAAAACGCTAAATAATGGCGTAGATTGTTCACTTTATGTGGACGATTTCCTTATATGTTATCGTTCCAAAAATATGAATACGATAGAAAGGCAATTGCAACAATGCCTTAACAAATTACAAACTTGGAGTAACAACAATGGTTTTAAATTTTCACCCACCAAAACAAACTGCATACATTTCTGTCAGAAAAGAACGTTGCACAACGATCCTGAATTATTTCTTAATGACACTCGTATTCCTGTTGTCAAGGAAACTAAATTTCTTGGTGTCATATTTGACAGTAAGTTATCTTTTATACCGCATATTAAATATGTAAAATCTAAATGTCTTAAATCTCTTAACCTGTTGAAATTTTTATCCCACACCGACTGGGGAGCTGATAGAAAAGTTTTATTGCAACTTTATAGATCACTTGTAAGATCGAAGTTAGATTACGGTAGCATTGTTTACGGCTCTGCCAGGAGATCGTATCTGCAGATGCTAGACGTTGTTCACAACCAGGGACTCCGTCTGGCCCTTGGAGCTTTCAGGACCTCTCCTGTCGAGAGCCTTTACGTTGAAGCTAATGAGCCATCATTATACCTTAGACGAGAGAAACTTGCGCTTCAGTTCTTAACAAAAGTTAAGTCTAATCCTAAAAATCCAGCACATAGTGTTATTTTCAATCCCAAATATGAAAACTTGTACGAGCGTAAACCAAAGGCAATTAAACCGTTTGGTTTACGGATATTAGAACTCATACAATCATCACATCTGAATTTAAACCAAATAATGGAAAATAGTGTATTGGAATTGCCACCATGGCAATTTAAAATTCCTGATGTTGACTTATCTCTGAGTATAAATACTAAATCGAAAGCAGACCCTCTCGTACTACGCTCAAATTTTATCGAACTGCGCGACAAGAAATACTCTAACTACTTTGAAATATATACTGATGGCTCAAAAGCAGACTCATATGTCGGCTGTGCTTCCGTAAGTAAAATTCATTGTTTTAAACAAAAATTACCACCCGACTCATCCATTTTTACAGCCGAAATTCAGGCTGTTAACCTTTCTCTTGACTTTATTTCTGATCATCCTGGCGATAAATTTGTAATATTTACCGACTCCTTGTCGGTATTACAGTCTATTAAAAATCTAAATTTTTCCAACCCCCTCATTAGAGAATTACTTTTAAAACTCACTGATGTTTGTCTTAATAAAAATATCGTTTTCTGTTGGCTACCTAGTCATGTAGGCATCCGAGGAAACGAGGATGCAGATAAGAGTGCAAAATCTGCCTCAGCCCTTACTGAGACAGAACTTTGCATACCTCACACAGATTTTAAACCACTTATCAATCGATATATTTTAACTAAATGGCAAACAAGTTGGGATAATACTGTTTACAACAAATTACACGCCATTAAACCTAACGTCGGTGCCAATGTCCCTGCTTGCAGAGAAAATAGACGGGAAGACATAGCTCTTACCCGCTGTCGCATCGGACATACTAGATTAACTCACTCATATCTTCTAAAACGAGAAGTTCAACCGGAGTGTGTTCCTTGCCAGGAACCTCTTACAGTTAATCATATTTTACTACATTGCATTGACACAGACTATATTAGGTCTAAATATTTTAATGTCAATAACATATTCGAATTATTTACGACAGTATCCGATGCTAAGCTTGTTTGCTTTCTGAACGAGATCGGTATTCTTAATAAGTTATAAATTTTTAAAATGTTTATTATGCTAATGTTATACATTTTAACTGTTTAATATGTTAACCTGTTTTCATTATTCACATTTTTAACCTGATAGATTTTTATTTCTACTCACGTATTTTAGTTTTAACCTGATAATATTCTATTGTCGTTGGACTTAAATGTATTCGGCGCCGTATGGCCTATCAAGTGTCGGTGTGCCGTAAAACCCAAAATACAAAATACAAATACCATTAGGGTGGGGGTATGTCTTGTGTTAAACCTTTACTTGCTGGAAACACCATTAGGGTGGAGTAAGATTTGTGTTAACCCTTTACTTGTTGGAAACACCATTGGGGTGGGGTATGATTTGTGTTAACCCTTTACTTGCTGGAAACACCATAAGGGTGGGGCATGATTTGTGTTAACCCTTTACTTGCTGGAAGCACATTGGGGTGGGGTATGATTTGTGTAAACCCTTTACTTGCTGGAAACACCATTAGGGTGGGGTGTGATTTGTGTTAACCCTTTACTTGCTGGAAACACCATTGGGGTGGGGTATGATTTGTGTTAACCCTTTACATGCTGAAAACACCATTAGGGTGGAGTATGATTTATGTTAACCCTTTACTTGCTGGAAACACCATTAGGGTGGAGTATGATTTGTGTTAACTCTTTACTTGCTGGAAACACCATTAGGGTGGGGTATGATTTGTGTTAACCCTTTACTTGCTGGAAGCACCATTGGGGTGGGGTATGATTTGTGTCAACCCTTTACTTGCTGGAAACACCATTAGGGTGGGGTGTGATTTGTGTTAGCCCTTTACTTGCTGGAAACACCATTAGGGTGGGGTGTGATTTGTGTTAACCCTTTACTTGCTGGAAACACCATTAGGGTGGGGTGTGATTTGTGTTAACCCTTTACTTGCTGGAAACACCATTAGGGTGGGGTACGATTTGTGTTAACCCTTTACTTGCTGGAAACATCATTGGGGTGGGATATGTTTTGTGTTAAGGAGGTGAATGGCTTTTCCAGTAAGTCAAGTGTTAAGAGGTGAAATTGGTGAATTTGATGAAAATTATGACTTAGAGTCATATTATAGGCTTTGGTAGTGAGAAATTGTTGGTGGGTTGTTTATACCAAGTTAAAAAAGTCTTAGTATATGTAAGATGTTTATTTTTCCAGGTGAGAAATCTTTGGTGGTAATCTTAACCACAGACATTGTCTTGTTCACAAAGTTTTGTCATTCCAATTTGCTGCACTTCAGATGAAAATTCTCTAAAGCATCGTATATCAAGCATAACATGCAACAGTACCAGACATTCTGTCAGAAGTCAAATTTAATTTTTTTCTTTTTATTAAATGTCAGAAAATCCTGCAAGTTTACATGTTTGTACTCAGTATTACAGTTTGTCATTATCTCTAAAACCGGCGACATTCTCAAGTTCTAAAACCTGGGCCATGCTACATGTAGCTGACATGCAGACTTTAATGGTTACAGTTTTATTATATTGCCTTCTTGTTGCTTGTGTGGTTGATTTAACATCCAACACGGAAATGTTTCAGTTATCTGAAGACTGGGATCACTTAAAGCAGATTAAGTGCTGCTTTTGCTGCAAAATTATGACATACACATGAAAAAACAACCTTTTTTTCTATTTTGTCTTAACACTGGGGCCAACAAACATTAGCCAAGTGTCTGGATGGGTCGTCATGACCTTGTAATAGTGTGATGCATTGGATTGTCTTAGTCATTTAGTATTTCCCCTAGCCCTTTTCACTGTTGTGCAGCGCCATGCCCTTTTTCTGTAGCACCACCGTGCTCATTGACTAGCTGCTGAGCGCCATACTGACCTATTCTCACACCTAGTCGCTGCCCTTTCCTGTGGAGCAGTTACCAGATATCTATAAGCAGTACTTAGCTGCGGGGTTACCATGTCAGTTTGATGTTACATTACACAGTCAAGTTGTGTAATGCGTGCCTTGCGTTCATCCAACAGCAATGATTGTCATTGGCACCCGGCTACATTGTAAATGACATTTGTAACATTCTCTTAGGCACCTGGCAACATTGTAAATGACATTTGTAACATTCTCTTAGGCACCTGGCTACATTGTAAATGACATTTGTAACATTCTCTGAAGCACCTGGCTACATTGTAAATAACATTTGTAACATTCTCTCAGGCACCTGGCTACATTGTAATTGACATTTGTAACATTCTCTTAGGCACCCGGCTATGTGTAAATGACCTTTGTAACATTCTCTTAGGCACCCGGCTACGTGTAAATGACATTTGTAAAATTCTCGTAGGCACCCGGCTACATGTAAATGACATTTGTAACATTCTCTAAGGCACCCGGCTACATTGTAAATGACATTTGTAACATTCTCTTAGGCACCCGGCTACATTGTAAATGACATTTGTAACATTCTCTTAGGCACCCGGCTACATTGTAAATGACATTTGTAACATTCTCTTAGGCACCTGGCTACATTGTAAATGACATTTGTAACATTCATTTAGGCACCCTGCTACATTGTAAATGACATTTGTAACATTTATTTAGGCACCTGGCTACATTGTAAATGACATTTGTAACATTCTCTTAGGCACCTGGCTACATTGTAAATGACATTTGTATCATTCTCTTAGGCACCCAGCTACATTGTAAATGACATTTGTAACATTCTCTTAGGCACCTGGCTACATTGTAAATGACATTTGTAACATTCATTTAGGCACCTGGCTACATTGTAAATGACATTTGTAACATTCTCTTAGGCACCTGGCTACATTGTAAATGACATTTGTAACATTCTCTTAGGCACCTGGCTACATTGTAAATGACATTTGTAACATTCTCGTGGGCACCCGGCTACATTGTAAATGACATTTGTAACATTCTCTTAGGCACCCAGCTACGTTGTAAATGACATTTGTAACATTCTCGTGGGCACCCGGCTACATTGTAAATGACATTTGTAACATTCTCTTAGGCACCCGGCTACGTTGTAAATGACATTTGTAACATTCTCGTAGGCACCCGGCTACGTTGTAAATGACATTTGTAACATTCATTTAGGCACCTGGCTACATTGTAAATGACATTTGTAACATTCTCTTAGGCACCTGGCTACATTGTAAATGACATTTGTAACATTCTCTTAGGCACCTGGCTACATTGTAAATGACATTTGTAACATTCTCATGGGCACCCGGCTACATTGTAAATGACATTTGTAACATTCTCGTAGGCACCCGGCTACGTTGTAAATGACATTTGTAACATTCTCGTAGGCACCCGGCTACATTGTAAATCACATTCGTAACATTCTCTTAGGCACCCGGCTACGTTGTAAATGACATTTGTAACATTCTCGTGGGCACCCGGCTACATTGTAAATGACATTTGTAACATTCTCGTAGGCACCCGGCTAAGTTGTAAATGACATTTGTAACATTCTCTTAGGCACCCCGCTACATTGTAAATGACATTTGTAATATTTTCTTAGACACCTGGCTACATTGTAAATGACATTTGTAACATTCTCTTAGGCACCTGGCTACATTGTAAATGACATTTGTAACATTCTCTTAGGCACCCCGCTACATTGTAAATGACATTTGTAATATTTTCTTAGACACCCGGCTACATTGTAAATGACATTTGTAACATTCTGTTAGGCACCCGGCTACATTGTAAATGACATTTGTAATATTCTCTTAGGCACCCAGCTACATTGTAAATGACATTTGTAACATTCTCTTAGGCACCCCGCTACATTGTAAATGACATTTGTAATATTCTCTTAGACACCTGGCTACATTGTAAATGACATTTGTAACATTCTCTTAGGCACCTGGCTACATTGTAAATGACATTTGTAACATTCTCCTAGTCAATTGTTATGATCACTATAAGATTTTTGGGGGCAGGGGGTATAGGAAGGATTACCATGCAGTAAGAATCTCCTTCCTGTCATTCCGGAGTCCTTAGACCTCAACAAGAAAATGTTTGTTTGTTTATTGTGTTTATCATCCAACCAACAGTATTTCAGTTATCCGGAGACAGTGTCCACTTGAAGCAGATATAGTGCTGCTATCACAGTTTATAGCCTAACGTAAACACTTGGCATGATATCACACCCAGTCATATTATCCTGACATCGCGCCAACCAGTCATTTATATATTTACTTGAGCGTTCGCAAGGGAGCTATGCCACTACCATTTTTAACGACTTTGATATCTCGCCATCCAGAATTGAACCAGGGGCCTCCCATACCTCTACCAATTGCACTACCAGGTCTGGTGTTAAGAAAATTTGACCAGGTCTTACATGTATTGTAACTTATGTTAAAATTTGGAAAAGCATGAGACAAAGGTATTCGTTTGCCAGTCAAATGTAAAAGCTACAACAAAACTGACAAGACATTTTTTAATAGATTATTTTAATTTGAAGAATTGTCAAAATTTTGAAATGACTAGCTGGGCAATCAAAATTCGAGCATGAGGTTTAATCTTAGATGAGAAATGTTTTGCAGGTGATTCTTGGATCTCAGTTGAGTCAAAAACTTAATGTGGGGTAAGGACCTCATCGAGCTCTCCTGTGGCGTGCTGGAGTTTCTTCTTAGAAATTTGTCTAGGATCATCCTCTGGTATTAGACGACCATAAGTTTGTTACAATGTACGCGTTTATAAAAATACAAAGCATTGAATATTGTTGGGAATAGCGATACGTAGAGGGTATCTGTCGATTTCATATTGTATTTTCGCAAATCGTCATAGAACAATATATTTTCACGATGAGTGAAATCAATAGAATCATTCACTGACATCAAGAAATTTTCTTTTTATTTTTTTTGATGATTTCATTTAGACTTTATTTTAATCGGCTGTTATCCCAAGTCCCTAATTACCTCCCTTGGTAGTTAGGACCCAGAGTGAAACTGATGAACAAATCATGAGTTAAATGGTAAGGTTTTCTTTCACTGGTTTTTCTCCTTCTGTCACCAAAAAAAAACAAAAAACAAAAAACATGAAATAAAATTAAATTTATTACATCGTTGTTTCTTGAATGTCTGTCTCTTTAAGTATATCCTGTCTTTTCAGATATACACTTAACTTTAACAAGCCATATGGTTTAGTTTGTGAACATCTTCCGTGTAATTTTTACTGGAAGTATTGCAATTTCAGTATCATTGCTGCATGCCATTTCTTTCATCTAGTTAGTGCTTGTAATTGAAAGCTATGCTTTTCTGTGAGAGATCTCTTGTCTGCAAGGGGAGCGCACTCTACACGAACAGGAAATGTCATCTGCAATGTAAGCAATATCAATTGTTTAGACATTTCAGACTGTTAGATGTGTATATATAGTAAAACTGTTTTTTTAGCATCAGTCATCTGAACCGGCCGCAATAGCTCAAGTGGCTTCGGATCGGGAGGTTGCAGGTTCAAACCAAGGCCGCGTCAAACCAAAGACTTTAAAGTTGGTAGTAGTAGCTTCCCTCCTACCGCTCAGGGCTAAGGGGATAGCATTACGCCTGACTTGTCGGTGTCAGTATAATGGACTGCCCGGGTTCAGTCACTGG
The DNA here is from genome assembly GCA_007844125.1 of Sinonovacula constricta. Taxonomy (NCBI): domain Eukaryota; kingdom Metazoa; phylum Mollusca; class Bivalvia; order Cardiida; family Solecurtidae; genus Sinonovacula; species Sinonovacula constricta. The sequence continues at coordinate 52,595,667 of CM017566.1, forward strand.
GCACCTCGTTAGTGCCCCTGTGCTCTAATGATAGAAGTGTTGCTGCACAGTATCGGCAAAATTGCCGGCAAAATCCAATCCCATCTCTCTGATTATGGACAGCAGAGCCATATTGTTTGCTACCTCCCATAGCCTTCAATGAAAAAGCTTGAATCCCAGCAACACTTTCATGGGACGAGGTCACTTCTAGCAATCCTGCTTTGTATCAGTGGTTCCAGATAGTTGTTCCTCTTCCAGTAATATTGGCCGGGAATGACTTCCACTGAGGACCAGGGGTGCTTCAATAAACCAATGCAAACGTTAAATTTGGCTTCGTCAGGGGGCAGCCATGGCCACATTGTAGAGTTGCTGACTTGTAACCCCTGTGACTGCTTGGCCTTTCAACAAGCAGGTTCGATTACTCCTGTGACTGCTTGGCCTTTCAACAAGCTGGTTCAATAACTCCTGTGACTGCTTGGCCTTTCAACAAGCAGGTTCGACAACTCCTGTGACTGCTTGGCCTGTCAACATGCAGGTTTGATAACTCCTGTTACTGCTTGGCCTTTCAACAAGCAGGTTTGATAACTCCTGTGACTGCTTGGCCTTTCAACAAGCAGGTTTGATAACTCCTGTGACTGCTTGGCCTTTCAACAAGCAGGTTTGATAACTCCTGTGACTGCTTGGCCTTTCAACAAGCAGGTTTGATTACTCCTGTGACTGCTTGGCCTTTCAACAAGCAGGTTCGATAACTCCTGTGACTGCTTGGCCTTTCAACAAGCAGGTTCAATAACTCCTGTGACTGCTTGGCCTTTCAACAAGCAGGTTCGATAACTCCTGTGACTGCTTGGCCTGTCAACAAGCAGGTTCGATAACTCCTGTGACTGCTTGGCCTGTCAACAAGCAGGTTCGAGTCCTGGTAGGGGCAAAGGACTTAATATGAGAAGGTCTTCCAGATGACCAGCAGTGTGCCAGTGGTTCTATCTACATGTATGTCTGGGGTTTTCGCACAAAAATATCTGGATGTGGCTTTACTGACCATTATTGTGTCCTGGTGTTGTGTTTCAAAAATAAAAGCTAAAGTTTTGTTTTCTTCCACCAGTATTAGCTAGAATTTGCCATAGTTATCATAATTCTTTCTGTTTGGCTCGTGAACCTTTTGAGATCCTCGTCAAGCATCTGATTGGTTAGATTTCAATTTTACTCTAATTTAACCAATCAGATCCTTGTCAAGCATCTGATTGGTCAGAATTCAAATTTCACTCTAATTCAACCAATCAGATCCTTGTCAAGCATCTGATTGGTCAGAATTCAAATTTCACTCTAATTCAACCAATCATTTCTTCCTCAAGCATCTGATTGGTTAGATTTCAAATTTCACTTCTAATTCAACCAATCAGATCCTCTTGAAGCATCTGATTAGTCAGATTTCAAATTTTACTTCTAATTCAACCATTCAGATCCTCTTCAAGCATCTGATTGGTCAGATTTCAAATTTATCTCTAATTCAACTATTCCAATCTTCCTCAAGCATCTGATTGGTTAGATTTTAAATTTCACTTCAAATTCAGCAACTCAGATCCTTCATAATAATCTCATCCCTGAACTCAAACATTTATAACCTTGGGCCTTGTTCTGTTCTTTTAAAAAAAAAAATGCAGATATTTTGTGACAGTGTTGCATTTCCAGGGAATCTGTTTTGTTAAAACATGATTAAAAACATTATTTGGTCCATGTTTTGTAACAATCTCAAGCGAAATGGAAATTCAAGTAGTCGTGAGGCAATCAGTGCAAAGAAACCACAGAACAGCATAGTATACATGTTATATTCAGCTGCAGATTTTGTGTTTTAGCCAACAAGTTGTGCCAGCATGGGTTGTTTTTTTAAAACCTGATTGACAGTTTGTTTGTCGAGACAAATATGATCAGAGATTAAGAAAAAAACAACATCTTTCACTAAGAAAGAATAGTTATTACTTAGCTAACTGTATTAGGGAAGAATGGCAGACTTTACAGATTTGAACAAGTGCTTCACAGGTTAAAACAAGTGCTTCACAGGTTAAAACAAGTTCCTCACAGGTTAGAACAAGTGTTTTACAGGTTAGGGCAAATGCTTCACAGGTTAGAACAAGTGCTTCATAGGTTAGAACAAATGCTTCACAGGTTAGAAAAAATGATTCACAGGTTTGAACAACTGCTTTACAGGTTAGAACACATGCTTCACAGGTTAGAGCAAATGCCTACAGGTTAAAAAAAATGCTTTACAAGTTGGAACAAATGCTTCACAGGTTTGAACAAATGCTTGACAGATTGGAACAAATGCTTCACAGGTTGGAACAAGCGCACCATGTACATATGTATTTACATTTTTAGCCGTTTTTATCACACACTACTACTAGAGAACATGCCATTTTCTCTGTAAACTTATATAGTACTGCCTTCATTGCGATAGCATGTCGTTGAGATACCCGATTGATATAATTATATCCTTGTTTTAACAATTAGCTAAAAAGTCCCATATAATTTTTCTAAGTTAAGCTTATACAGTTCAGTAACGAAATCGCAAATAGCTATAGCATTTGTAGAATTGTAGAAATAGTGAAATCATAACTTACTTGACAAGCATTGCCGGACACTTGTACTGGCCATTGTTGTTCAGTAATTGATTCTTTCTGTTCGGTAATGTTGTGAGCATTCTATAATCATCCAGTTAGAATGGCATTTAAATGCAAAACATTTGTTTAAGAGATTTCAATTAAATAAATATACTCTACCTTTTGAGTTCTGTAAGTGATTTTAGCTGTACAAATATACTTTTTGACAGTGTTGTAGCTTAGAAAAACTATTAGCATAATATACTTAGTTCTTGTTCTGATACAATTCTTGTCTTAGGATATACTTTGATCTTGAGCTGAAACACTTCTTGTCATGATATATACTTAGATCTTGAACTGATGAACTTTGTGTCTAAGTATATACTCAAATCTTGATCAGAAACACTACTTGTCTAAGTATATACTTAGATCTTGATATGATATCCTTCTTGCCTTAGTATATACTTAGATCTTGATCTAATATACTTCTTGCCTCAGTATATACCTAGATCTTGGTGTAATACACTACTTGCCTTAGTATATACTTAAGATCTTGGTGTGATACACTACTTGCCTTAGTATATACTTAGATCTTGGTGTGATACACTACTTGCCTTAGTATATACTTAGATCTTGGTATGATACACTACTTGCCTTAGTATATACTTAGAACTTGGTGTGATACACTACTTGCCTTAGTATATACTTAGATCTTGGTGTGATACACTACTTGCCTTAGTATATACTTAGATCTTGGTGTGATACACTTCTTACTTTAGTATATATATCTTGGTGTGATACACTACTTACATAAGTATATACTTAGATCTTGGTGTGATACACTACTTACATAAGTATATACTTAGATCTTGGTGTGATACACTACTTACATAAGTATATACTTAGACCTTGATGTGATACACTACTTACATAAGTATATACTTAGATCTTGATCTATGCCAAATTTTGCTGAGCAGGCTAATACAACAACATTTTCCTGTCTACTTGCAGTACATTGGTTCATTCTCCGTTTCCGGGGAGAATCAGCAGACGAGGGCTGAGTTTGTTACCTCCCAGCTAGAGACTATGCGGGTAAGTAGGTCAAACTTTTAGTGTATTGTAACCTTGACAATGCCAAAAAATGTGGCTCTTAACTTCAAATGTAATATAACATTGGAAGTTTGTTCATTAAAACTTCAAGTAAATGGATTAAAATTTTGGTGCAAATTAGCATTGTGATGTAGATCATGTGATAAGTTCAAATCTTAAGTTCCAAACAAAACAAGGGATAGTGCTAGACACAGGGTAGCAGCTGTTACAAATAATATCTTGATCTAGACCTAAACATATTTACCTAGGCTTTATGAATTCGTGTCAACAAATTTAGACTAATTAATAGAACTACCTAATTGAAAAAAAAATCAAAGTAAATTAAATTTAAATTAATATGATAATGAAAAACACTCATGTTACAATTCAGTTGATCTCAAGATAGAGAAATGCTGCCATGGAGATACATTGCAGGAAATTAGGGGCAGATCCAGAAGATTTGGGGGTGGGTGGGTGGTTGGGGGGTATGAATCAAGATCCATTCAACTTTATCGCAGTAAATACTAGATATATATACGCAGTAAGGGATCCTAACTTCGACCTAAGCAGTCAATTGACAAAATTTACTTTAAAAGCTTTTTATCTTTAAAGCTTACATGTATGTGTTTTCACAACTCTACTCTTTTACCTGGTGGGGGGGGGGGCTGAGGGGCACCCCCTCCCCCACCTCCCCACCCCTGGATCCATCCCTGCAGGAAATCCATAATAGTGATCAATTTGATTCCTCGGCATGTCTACTTTTATTTTCCTCCTCGGCTGTAAAGACAAGCCTTGTTGAAGCATGTTCTGTAAATTGATCCTGCAGTTGGAGCAGCGACAGAAATCAATGATTGGATGTGCTGACTGAGACATGCAGGTTACTGGGGAGGGTGTAGAGATTGTTATAGGATGTCAAGGTTAAAATGATGGTATGTCAAGGTTAAAATGATAGGATGTCAAGTTTAAAATGGTGGTATGTCAAGGTTAAAATGATAGGATAGCAAGGTTAAAATGATGGGGTGACGAGTTTAAAATGATAGGATGTCAAGGTTAAAATGATAGGATGTCGAGTTTAAAATGGTGGTATGTCAAGGTTAAAATGATAGGATGTCAAGGTTAAACTGATGGTATTTCAAGGTTAAAATGATGGTATGTCAAGGTTAAAATGATAGGATGGTGAGGTTAAAATGATGGTATGTCAAGGTTAAAATAATAGGATGACAAGTTTAAAATGATTGGATAACAAGGTTAAAATGATAGGATGTCAAGGTTAAAATGACTGGATATCAAGTTAAAAAAGGTTAAAATAATATGATGTCAAGGTTAAAATGATTGGATGTCATGGTTAATATGATAGGATGTCGAGGTTAAAATGAGAGGATGTCTAGGTTTAAATGATAGGATGTCAAGGTTAAAATGATGTCAAGGGGACAGAATGCCAAAGTTTGAACAATAGGGTATACAGTTTAAAACAAGGTTTTTTATTGGAACTTGAAAGCAAATGCAACAGGTAATTCTAGTGGTTAAAAGGTGAAATGTCAAATTCCATAAAGAGGTTAAAAGATTATTATATGCAGTTTACAAAGGAGGGTGTAGAAATTATATTGGAAAATGTCAAGGTTAAATGATGTGATGTCAAGGATATGTACTATAAGGTCAACATAAATATGAGAGGATGTCATTGTCATACAAGAGGTATTACAATGTCTTAGTGGTTAAAGCATGGGATATCAAGATTATATGGTAGGATATAAACATAAATATACACGTCTCCATATAACTGAAATACTGTTGGTGGGACGATGAACCCAAAAAACAAACATAAATATACGAGGATGCCATGGTCATATATGATTTTATACTAGTAATCAAAGGATGGAATGTCAAGATTATATGGTTGGATATAAATATAAGATGATGTCATGGTCATATATGTTATACTAATAATTAAATCTCAAGATGTCAAGTCTCTAGTCCCAATTAATGTGAGGGGATGTCAAGGTCTCAAAGTCAAGGTCTTTGCTATGTTAGGATTTAAGCAATGGGACGTCAAGGATTTTTCAGCTGTTATTGATCCATGACATGTGTGGGAAGAACCAGTGGTGCAACCACAGCTCACCTGGAAGATTTCCCACTTTGAACTTTTGCCATAGTCTTAGCTGAACCAATGTAAGGTCACTGTGACTGCTAGGTACTTCATCTGGCTGTCAGGCTTGACCAAATATATAATTCCTTGTTTTTAGCTCACCTTAGCACAACATGATCAAGGAGAACTTTTCTGATACCCCTTCTGTGTCATGTGTCGTCAACAATTTGCTTGTGAACAAGCTAGAGGCTACAGTTTTTATCCAATCTTCACTAAACTTGGCCAGAATGGTTATCTGCAAGAAGTCTTTTTTATTCAGATATGATTTGTAAAAAAAAAAAAAATGAGCTACAATAGATGATTAATTTAGTCCAAACTGCTTTGGGAAACAAAGTGTTAGTATCATTTTTCTTTGTTCAGGCTACTATTTAAGTTAAAAGAATGTTCAAATGGCATTGCTTTAAAATATTTAGATAAGAAGTTGGATGTTTAATCACGCAATTTTTAGTCAGAGTAAATCGACTTAAATGAAAATTGTGCAGATAAATCATATAGTGTTGCTTTAAGACTGAAAAATAAACACATAGATAGATTGCAGCCTTGCAATATGGGACAGCTGCCAGCTTATAATGTATTCCTACTCAACTATTGATTCATGAAGACTTTCATTTCCATCCTTACATCACAGATACAAGTGCAGTACAGGCAATTTACAATAAGCCATCACAGCCATCAGTGGCTTCCGAATGACGTAAGTGAGATTGACAAAAGGGCTAAACTTGCTAGACTTGACCTGGTAGCGCAATCGGTAGAGCGTCAGCTCCAGGTACCGGAGGCCCCAGGTTCGATCCCGAGCTGTGACATACTAAAGTTGTGAAATATGGTAGTAGTATTGCTCCCTTGCTAACGCTCAAGCAAATATAAGGGTAGTTCCATGACTAGTCGGCCCGGTGTCAGGAAAATATGACTAGGTGTGGTATCATGCCAGGTGTTCACAGTATGCTATACACAGTGAAGGCAGCACTATATCTGCTTCAAGTGGACACCGTCTCCAGATAACTGAATTACTGATGGTTGGACGATAAACACAATAAACAAACTGGCAAGGATAAATTATAACCGTATTAAAGGTGGTGTCTGATAGTTTGGGACCAATTTTTTTTTCTTACATGCAACCAGACGATTTTTGATGCCTGAAAAGATACAGCAAAATGCTGTTTATTGGTGCCATATTTCACTGTGAAAAGTACAAATAACACCCGACTTGTCATTACATTTTATGCATTTCTTGTCTGCTGCAGGGTTTGCTATTTATAAACCAAGAAAACAATGTGACCAACTTACTTTTGAGATCACATTACATACTCACCCAGGTAATAAACTCTGACGTTGATGTCTATTTTTAGCTGGAATGCCCTTCATGTTTTTTTTGTGTAGAATTGGAGGTGAAAAAAATGGAAAATTGAAAGATTATAAATTTGTAAGAAATTACTTTCTTAAAATTGAGGAAGAGTTACAAACAGCCATATTTAAACTAATGTATGAGTTTATGCAAACTAATGTATGAGTTTATGCAAACTAATGTATGAGTTTATGTAAACTGATGTATGAGTTTATGCAAACTGATGTATGAGTTTATGTAAACTGATGTATGAGTTTATGCAAACTAATGTATGAGTTTATGCAAACTAATGTATGAGTTTATGTAAACTGATGTATGAGTTTATGTAAACTGATGTATGAGTTTATGCAAACTGATGTATGAGTTTATGTAAACTGATGTATGAGTTTATGCAAACTAATGTATGAGTTTATGCAAACTAATGTTGAGTTTATGTAAACTGATGTATGAGTTTATGCAAACTAATGTATGAGTTTATGCAAACTAATGTATGAGTTTATGTAAACTGATGTATGAGTTTATGTAAACTGATGTATGAGTTTATGCAAACTGATGTATGAGTTTATGCAAACTGATGTATGAGTTTATGCAAACTGATGTATGAGTTTATGCAAACTAATGTATGAGTTTATGCAAACTAATGTTGAGTTTATGTAAACTGATGTATGAGTTTATGCAAACTAATGTATGAGTTTATGCAAACTAATGTATGAGTTTATGCAAACTAATGTATGAGTTTATGCAAACTAATGTATGGGTTTATGCAAACTGATGTATGAGTTTATGCAAACTGGTGTATGAGTTTATGTAAACTAATGTATGAGTTTATGCAAAGTGATGTATGAGTTTATGTAAACTGATGTATGAGTTTATGCAAACTGATGTATGAGTTTATGCAAACTGATGTATGAGTTTATGTAAACTAATGTATGAGTTTATGCAAACTAATGTATGGGTTTATGCAAACTGATGTATGAGTTTATGTAAACTGATGTATGAGTTTATGCAAACTGGTGTATGAGTTTATGTAAACTAATGTATGAGTTTATGCAAAGTGATGTATGAGTTTATGTAAACTGATGTATGAGTTTATGCAAACTGATGTATGAGTTTATGTAAAGTGATGTATGAGTTTATGTAAACTAATGTATGAGTTTATGCAAACTAATGTATGAGTTTATGTAAACTAATGTATGAGTTTATGTAAACTGATGTATGAATTTATGTAAACTGATGTATGAGTTTATGCAAACTAATGTATGAGTTTATGCAAACTGGTGTATGAGTTTATGTAAACTAATGTATGAGTTTATGCATCAATTATGTTGGATAGGGTTAAGATAGTGTTACATGTAATTGATACAGGCAAACTGTTGAATTCCACCTTTAAATCATTGGGTCACTGATCTGCCAATAAGTGTAATGTTTATAATCAACATATACACATATTATCATAATATTATCTGGTTAAGACGTTGGTCTCGCATTGGAGGGTTCGGGTTAGAACCACAAAACTGACCACTTGAGTTCTTGAGTCAGACTATTTACTGCATGTTGCTGTACATACTCAACACCTAAGACCGGCCGCAATAGCTCAGTTGGTAGAGCGTCGGTTTCAAACCCAGGCCGGGTCAAACCAAAGACTTTAAAGTTGGTAGTAGTGGCTGACGTCCTAACGCTCGGGGCTAAGGGGACAGTATTACGTCTGACTTGTCGTTGTTGGTATAATGGACCAGACAGGTTCAGTCCCTTTGCACCTCATAAGTGCCCCTGTGCTGTAATGATAGAAATGTTGCTGCAAAGTATCGGCAAAAATGCCGGCTAATCCCAATCGCAACTACAAATGATAAATGATAAATCCCAATACCTAAGTATCGGTTCTACCCAGGAAGTGGACAGTCGAGAGGGATTTATATAAATTAAAAGAACTAGTTTCCCAATCAATGATAAATAAACGGGTTTAAACTAATTTAACCAAAGGCTTGGAAGCAAAAAGTTCATTTTTGAATCTGTGAAAATCTGGATCTACCTAGGCTTAACTAACCCTTTCTTTTATAGTTCATCTATAATTTTGAAAATTCCCCTGACTTTGTTGTTTTTCTTTAAAAGAGATAAAATGATTTAAATAAATATATGTTCAGCTTGTAATAATAGATTTAAGGCTGAACCAGTCAACACATAAACCTTTTGTCATGCAGATTCTGCTAATATATGTAAACGATTTGTAAAGGCGTAAAATGGCGTATACATATAGGAAGGTAAGACCCATATTCACCAACCACTCTTAATTAAGAATTAAGTGCTCAAGTTATGGATTTTTATCCACAATATCTTCATTATGTATTTAGCTACATGTATGTATATTTGCATGACATTTAAATAACTTTGCTACTTTCACCTTAAAATCACAATGAAACTTCATACATAAGCTTTTTTTGTCAGTATGAAAATTGTGACTAGGGCTTACAGGGGTTATCCGATAGTTTGGGCCAAAAATATTTTCATTAAATATCAATAAATTATTGTTACCTGAACAGATCTTGCAAAATGTTGTTTATTGATGTCATACACCTGTCTGAAAAGTGAACCATAACATCACAATCGTCATTACTAACATGTATTTCCTATCTAAGCCACGCTGCACAGTTAGCTATTTTTAAACTAAAAAAACCATGTGACCACTTATAATTTATCTCATTCACGTCATCCGCTGTGACGTCGATGTCTGTTTTTAGCAGGAATCCCAATCGCTCTTATTTATAGATTTGAAAGAAATTAACATTTTAAGTGTTTATTAACAAGTTTTACTGCCCTTTAAATGAGATACTGTTGAAAATTGTCAAAGCTTAGACTGAAGTATGATTTTTTTTCTACATAAACTATGCACAAATACCCCAAACAGAGGTTAGATATTGTTACATATATTACATATAGGCAAACTGTCGGGTACAACTTTAAGTTATGACTTAGTCTTAAGAATGGTTGGTGAATACAGGCGTAATTCAAGCTCATCAAGCTGACAGTTGGATAAAAGTTGGGTAACATAAGATCAATTATTACTCATGGTATGAAAGTTGTTCGGAAGTTCATAACCATTCATACTGCTGCAATAATCAATGTTTCCCCTGTAAAAGATATGGGTTTTTCAGGTTTCAAAAGCTGGCTGTTATGATGTGGCATTATAACTTCAGACTTTGTCTCATCTGATTTTTTTCTTGCCCTGCTAGAATTATAGACTTTGTTGTAAAATCTATTATTTTTTTGTAGTGGGTTGCCCGGGGATCATAAAATCTCTTTTTTGTAGTAGGGTGCCCGGGGATCACAAAATCTCTTTTTTTTGTAGTGGGGTGCCCATGGATCGTAAAATCTCTTTTTTTTGTAGTGGGATGCCCAGGGATTGTAAAATCTGTTTTTTGTAGTGGGATGCCCAGGGATTGTAAAATCTGTTTTTTGTAGTGAGATGCCCAGGGATTGTAAAATCTGTTTTTTGTAGTGGGATGCTTAGGGATCGTTATTTCTTTTTTTTTTTTGTAGTGGGGTGCCCGTGGATCGTAAAATCTGTTTTTTTGTAGTGGGGTGCCCGTGGATTGTAAAATCTGTTTTTTGTCTTGGGATGCCCATGGATCGTAAAATCTGTTTTTTGTAGTGGGATGCCCAAGGATTGTAAAATCTGTTTTTTGTAGTGGGATGCCCATGGATTGTAAAATCTCGTCTTTTTTTTCTGTAGTGGGAATGCATGTGGCTTGGTGGTAGAATCACTGAATTGTAAGATCTCTGACTGCTAAGCCTCTCATTATGTGGGTTTGATTCCTGTTCAGGGTGAAGGACTTAATGTGGTAACGTTTTCCAGCAGATCAGCGTGCCATTGGTTCTACCCACACACTTGTCAGGGGTCTGCCCACATACTTGTCAGGGGTCTACCCAAACATTTGTCATGGATCTGCCCACACACTTGTCAGGGGTCTACCCACACACTTGTCAGGGGTCTACCCACATACTTGTCAGGGGTCTGCCCACACACTTGTCAGGGGTATACCCACACACTTGTCAGGGTCTACCCACACACTTGTCAGGGGTCTGCCCACACACTTGTCAGAGGTCTACCCATACACTTGTCAGGGGTCTACCCACACACTTGTCAGGGCATCTGCCCACACACTTGTCAGGGGTCTACCCACACACTTGTCAGGGGTCTGCCCACACAGTTTTCAGTGGTTCTACCCACACACTTGTCAGGGGTCTACCCCCTCACTTGTCAGGGGTTTGCCCACACACTTGTCAGGGGTATACCCACACTTTTGTCAGGGTCTACCCACACACTTGTCAGGGGTCTGCCCACACACTTGTCAGGGGTCTACCTATACACTTGTCAGGGGTCTACCCACACACTTGTCAGTGGTTCTACCCACACACTTGTCAGGGGTCTACCCACACACTTGTCAGGGCATCTGCCCACACACTTGTCAGGGGTCTACCCACACACTTGTCAGGGGTCTGCCCACACACTTGTCAGTGGTTATACCCACACACTTGTTAGGGGTCTACCCCCACACTTGTCAGGGGTCTGCCCACACACTTGTCAGTGGTTCTACCCACACACTTGTCAGGGGTCTACCCCGTCACTTGTCAGGGGTCTGCCCACACATTTGTCAGGGTCTACCCACACACTTGTCAGGGGTCTGCCCACACACCTGTCAGGGGTCTACCCACACACTTGTCAGGGGTCTACCCACACACTTGTCAGGGGTCTACCCATACACTTGTCAGGGGTCTGCCCACACACTTGTCAGTGGTTCTACCCACACACTTGTCAGGGGTCTACCCACACACTTGTCAGGGGTTCTACCCACACATTTGTCAGGGGTCTACCCACACACTTGTCAGGGGTCTACCCACACAGTTGTCAGTGGTTCTACCCACACAGTTGTCAGGGGTCTACCCACACACTTGTTAGGGGTTCTACCCACACATTTGTCAGGGGTCTACCCACACACTTGTCAGGGGTCTACCCACATCAAAATTGCAAATGAGGCTATAATGACCATATTTAGTTGCTGCAATGTATTTCATAAACAACAAAAAAACCCACAACTTTTCTGTATCTAAAGGATACCCGTAATACACTTTCTTTAAATCTGTATCGATAAGATAGTAGACTTCATCTTTAAATTTGTATTTATGAAATATTGATAATAGTAGACTTCATCTTTAAATTTGTATTTATGAAACATCGATAAGATTGTAGACTTCATCTTTAAATTTGTATTTATGAAACATCGATAATAGTAGACTTCATCTTTAAATTTGTATTTATGAAACATCAATAGTAGATGCTGCATTTTGGTCCCGAATGTATAGTAGACTTTAACTTCAAATTTGTAGATTTCATTACACTGATAGAATAGTAGACTTTCTCTTTAAATCTGTATTTTATTTGCCCTGGTAGTAAAGTTACTACAGTGACCTGTATCGTTAAATCTGTATCTGATAGAGTTGTGGAATTGTTCTTTAAATCTGTGTCTTTTAAGATTCGCAGGATTTGATAGGATTGTTTACTTTATCTTGAATTCAGTAATTTACAGGCTTGATAAGAATAGTGACATAATTTTTAGAAGTATTTTTCCGGTCCTGGTAGGACAGTACAGGAGGCCCCGGGTTCGATCCCGGGCCGCGACATACCAAAGTTGTTAAAAATGGTAGTGGTATAGCTCCCTTGCTAACGCTCAAGCAAATATAAGGGTAGTTCCACGACTGGTTGGCCCGGTGTCAGGATAATATGACTGGGTGTGGTATCATGCCAGGTGTTCACGGCATGCTATACACAGTGAAGGCAGCACTATATCTGCTTCAAGTGGACACCATCTCCAGATAACTAAAATACTGTTGGTGGGACGATAAACCCAAAAAACAAACAAACAAACAAACAGTATGCAGAGTCTTGGGTCCAAGGTTTTATAGGTCAAGGGTTCAATCCAAGGTCATGACATTCTTTTATCTGGTCTTACTCTGTGGGTGTCATTGATTTAGTGGTTTCAGAGGGTTTCTGGTTCAACCACAGCCTCTAGAAGAAAATCACTCAGAAAGTGTCATATAAGTCAACATCCCTAAAGAGGAACTGAAAGGATGAAAAAGATGAAATATATGCAAGCTTGCATTATATTATCAAGCACTCAGATATCACTGTCCTGGGCGTCCATGGCGTAGTGGTAGAGTCGCCGATTTGTAACTCCTCGGATTGCCTAGCCACTTACCGCATTGGTTCGAGTCCTGTTCGATGCAAAGGACTTAATGTGGGAAGGTCTTCCAGCTGACCTGCAGTGCACCAGTGGTTCTACCCAGACATTTGTCTGGAGTCTTCCTCCACCAAAACAGCTGAACGTTGCTCTAATGATTATTGCGGTCGCTATGATATGTCTCTTAAACACAACAAAAACAATAAAACTGTTGTTTGTCATCTTTTTTTTTATCTTTTTTTTACTTATTAACCATTAATACAGTGTTACTGCTTCACATTATTGCAGCTGACCTTCTAACAAAGTTTGACTGTTCCTACACTACAAAAAAGTAGTTACAATGATGATAAGGTGTGAAAGTAGTCACACAGTTTAACGCCCCCATAGCAGAATTATCAAATGTTTACATCATTATTATTATTTTATAATATTAGTATTATTATTACTATTATTATAATTATAACTTATTTTATTATTATTGTTATTACTATTATTTTTACTATTACCATTATTATTATCACTATTATTATTACCATTGTTGTTATTACTATTATTATTACTATTATTATTATTACTATTACTACTATTATTATTATTATTATTACTACTACTATTATCATCATTATTATTACTATTATTATCATCATCATTATTATTTTTATTATTGTAACTACTACTATTATTATTATTATTATTATTGTTGTTGTTATTATTATTATTATACTATAAAAATGTTAAACATTATTTAGAACTATCTTCGCTTGTTTACTTTACTTGCAGGTGGTCACCAAAAGCAAGAAAGTGATGCTGGTGATAATGTTGTCTGGAATAAAAGTGTGCAGCAGCTCCGGGGATGTAAGTAAACCTTTATTCCTTGTCTTTCTGGATACACCTTTAGGATGGGGGTATGTTTCATGCAGTGATAATTTTTGGTCTGCGTTTTGCGTTTTTCACGCACATTTCTGGGAAAAAACGCACAGTTTCAAAATATGTGCGCTAAAAAAACGCAATTATTTTCGACAACTAAAAAAAGTTCGAAATTAATACTTTGCGGATGTTGATGCATTTTTTGAGTCTTTGCGTTTGTCTTTGCGTTGTTATTAAAAATTTACTATAACACCGGTGACATAGGTATTATTGGTTCCCGTTTTGGATTGTTATAATTTCATAGTGCGCTCATTAACGTCGAAAACCAATATTGTTTTATTTTCGTTTCTGTCATCTGTAAAGCATGCCACCAAAAAAGAAATTATGCATCACTAACCAAGGCAAACGTAGAATTACGGATTTTTCTGGAGGAAGGAAAGACAATGAAGACTCATCAAAGACCGAGGTAGAGGATTCTCTGCACAAAATCAAATCCTCACTAAGGGCCGTAATAGGCTTCTTATTGAAAATCAGCATAAACTGATGCTCATTAAAACCTGTACAGATGACATTGATTACAATGAAGTAATTTCAGAGTGGAGAAGTGCAAATCAGAGGAGAATTTATCAAAGTTCTTGAATAACATGACCTATAAGACTGTGACTTCTATGAGGGATTGTGTTATGAAAAGAAACTTTATGTAAAACATGAATAGTTTTTATTTTGATAAAATGCATATGCTTTATAATCAAAATAAATCATGTGTGAAGTCGTGTAAAAAAAACATTGCTTTTAAAAAAAAAACATTGTTTTCCCAAAAAACCCATTGTTTTCCAACATGTGCACTTTTTTATCCCATTGTTTTGAAACGAAAAATTATCACTGGTTTCATGTGAACCCTTATGTTTCTAGATACACCTTAAGGATGTGGGTATGTTTCATGTGAACCCTTTTGTTTCTGGATACACCTTAAGGATGGGGGTATGTTTCATGTGAACCCTTTTGTTTCTGGATACACCTTAAGGATGGGGGTATGTTTCATGTGAACCCTTTTGTTTCTGGATACACCTTTAGGATGGGGGTATGTTTCATGTGAACCCTTTTGTTTCTGGATACACCTTAAGGATGGGGGTATGTTTCATGTGAACCCTTTTGTTTCTGGATACACCTTAAGGATGGGGGTATGTTTCATGTGAATCCTTTTGTTTCTGGATACACCTTAAGGATGGGGGTATGTTTCATGTGAACCCTTTTGTTTCTGGATTTACCTTTAGGATGGGGGTATGTTTCATGTGAACCCTTTTGTTTCTGGATACACCTTTAGGATGGGGGTATGTTTCTTGTGAACCCTTTTGTTTCTGGATACACCTTAAGGATGGGGGTATGTTTCATGTGAACCCTTTTGTTTCTGGATACACCTTAAGGATGGGGGTATGTTTCATGTGAACCCTTTTGTTTCTGGATACACCTTAAGGATGGGGGTATGTTTCATGTGAACCCTTTTGTTTCTGGATACACCTTTAGGATGGGGGTATGTTTTAATGTGAACCCTTTTGTTTCTGGATACACCTTTAGGATGGGGGTATGTTTCATGTGAACCCTTTTGTTTCTGGTGCACCTTAAGGATGGGGGTATGTTTCATGTGAACCCTTTTGTTTCTGGATACACCTTAAGGATGGGGGTATGTTTCATGTGAACCCTTTTGTTTCTGGATACACCTTAAGGATGGGGGTATGTTTCATGTGAACCCTTTTGTTTCTAGATACACCTTTAGGATGGGGGTATGTTTCATGTGAACCCTTTTGTTTCTGGATACACCTTTGGGATGGGGGTATGTTTCATGTGAACCCTTTGGCTTCTGGATACACCTTAAGGATGGGGGTATGTTTTATGTGAACCCTTTTGTTTCTGGATACACCTTAAGGATGGGGGTATGTTTCATGTGAACCCTTTTGTTTCTGGATACACCTTAAGGATGGGGGTATGTTTCATGTGAACCCTTTTGTTTCTGGATACACCTTAAGGATGGGGGTATGTTTCATGTGAACCCTTTTGTTTCTGGATACACCTTTAGGATGGGGGTATGTTTCATGTGAACCCTTTTGTTTCTGGATACACCTTTAGGATGGGGGTATGTTTCATGTGAACCCTTTTGTTTCTGGATACACCTTAAGGATGGGGTATGTTTTATGTGAACCCTTTTGTTTCTGGATACACCTTTAGGATGGGGGTATGTTTTAATGTGAACCCTTTTGTTTCTGGATACACCTTTAGGATGGGGCGTATGTTTCATCTGAACCCTTTTGTTTCTAGATACACCTTTAGGATGGGGGTATGTTTCATGTGAACCCTTTTGTTTCTGGATACACCTTTAGGATGGGGGTATGTTTTATGTGAACCCTTTTGTTTCTAGATACACCTTTAGGATAGGGGTATGTTTTATGTGAACCCTTTTGTTTCTGGATACACCTTTAGGATGGGGGTATGTTTCATGTGAACCCTTTTGTTTCTGGATACACCTTAAGGATGGGGGTATGTTTTTGTGAGCCCTTTTGTTTCTGGATACATATTTAGGATAGGGTATGTTTCATGTGAACCCTTTTGTTTCTGGATACACCTTAAGGATGGGGGTATGTTTTAATGTGAACCCTTTTGTTTCTGGATACACCTTAAGGATGGAGGTATGTTTTAATGTGAACCCTTTTGTTTCTGGATACACCTTTAGAATGGGGGTATATTTCATGTGAACCCTTTTTTTTCTGGATACACCTTTAGGATGGAGGTATGTTTCATGTGAACCCTTTTGTTTCTGGATACACCTTAAGGATGGGGGTATGTTTCATGTGAACCTTTTTGTTTCTGGATACACCTTTAGGATGGGGGTATGTTTTATGTGAACCCTTTTGTTTCTGGATACACCTTAAGGATGGGGGTATGTTTCATGTGAACCCTTTTGTTTCTGGATACACCTTAAGGATGGGGGTATGTTTCATGTGAACCCTTTTGTTTCTGGATACACCTTAAGGATGGGGGTATGTTTCATTTGAACCCTTTTGTTTCTGGATACACCTTTAGGATGGGGGTATGTTTCATGTGAACCCTTTTGTTTCTGGATACACCTTTAGGATGGGGGTATGTTTCATGTGAGCCCTTTTGTTTCTGGATTTACCTTTAGGATGGGGGTATGTTTCATTTGAACCCTTTTGTTTCTGGAGACACCTTTAGGATGGGGGGTATGTTTCATGTGAACCCTTTTGTTTCTGGATACACCTTAAGGATGGGGGTATGTTTCATGTGAACCCTTTTGTTTCTGGATACACCTTTAGGATGGGGGTATGTTTCATGTGAACCCTTTTGTTTCTGGATACACCTTTAGGATGGGGGTATGTTTCATGTGAACCCTTTTGTTTCTGGATACACCTTTAGGATGGGGGTATGTTTCATGTGAACCCTTTTGTTTCTGGATACACCTTAAGGATGGGGGTATGTTTCATGTGAACCCTTTTGTTTCTGGATACACCTTAAGGATGGGGGTATGTTTCATGTGAACCCTTTTGTTTCTGGATACACCTTTAGGATGGGGGTATGTTTCATGTGAACCATTTTGTTTCTGGATACACCTTTAGGATGGGGGTATGTTTCTTGTGAACCCTTTTGTTTCTGGATACACCTTAAGGATGGGGGTATGTTTCATGTGAACCCTTTTGTTTCTGGATACACCTTAAGGATGGAGGTATGTTTCATGTGAACCCTTTTGTTTCTGGATACACCTTAAGGATGGAGGTATGTTTCATGTGAACCCTTTTGTTTCTGGTTACACCTTAAGGATGGAGGTATGTTTTATGTGAACCCTTTTGTTTCTGGATACACCTTTAGGATGTGGGTATGTTTTATGTGAACCCTTTTGTTTCTGGATACACCTTTAGGATGTGGGTATGTTTTATGTGAACCCTTTTGTTTCTGGATACACCTTTAGGATGGGGGTATGTTTCATGTGAACCCTTTTGTTTCTGGATACACCTTAAGGATGGGGGTATGTTTTAATGTGAACCCTTTTGTTTCTGGATAGACCTTAAGGATGGGGGTATGTTTTAATGTGAACCCTTTTGTTTCTGGATACACCTTAAGGATGGGGGTATGTTTTAATGTGAACCCTTTTGTTTCTGGATACACCTTAAGGATGGGGGTATGTTTCATGTGAACCCTTTTGTTTCTGGATACACCTTAAGAATGGGGGTATGTTTCATGTGAACCCTTTTGTTTCTGGATACACCTTAAGGATGGGGGTATGTTTCATGTGAACCCTTTTGTTTCTGGATACACCTTTAGGATGGGGGTATGTTTTAATGTGAACCCTTTTGTTTCTGGATACACCTTTAGGATGGGGGTATGTTTCATGTGAACCCTTTTGTTTCTGGATACACCTTTAGGATGGGGGTATGTTTCATGTGAACCCTTTTGTTTCTGGATACACCTTTAGGATGGAGGTATGTTTTATGTGAACCCTTTTGTTTCTGGATACACCTTAAGGATGGGGGTATGTTTCATGTGAACCCTTTTGTTTCTGGATACACCTTAAGGATGGGGGTATGTTTCATGTGAACCCTTTTGTTTCTGGATACACCTTTAGGATGGGGGTATGTTTCATGTGAACCCTTTTGTTTCTGGATACACCTTAAGGATGGGGGTATGTTTCATGTGAACCCTTTTGTTTCTGGATACACCTTAAGGATGGGGGTATGTTTCATGTAAAATGAAGCACTGACATCAGAGCAGATGGTTAATGCTATAGTGTGATCTCTGAAGTAAAGTGGTCAGCTGGTATTCTTAGTTTAAAAATAGCTAACAGTGCAGCGTGGCTCAGATAAGAAATACATGTTTGTAATGATGATTGGGGTGTTATGCTTCACTTTTCAAATCAATGTACGACATCAATAAACAGCATGTTGCGAGATCTTTTTAGGTAATAATAATTCACTTGGTTGTTGAAGAGGAAGATAAATTGTTCAAACCTTTAAGCTCAATGGTTACAATATTGCCTTCTCACTTCGTCAGCCCCTGTTTGATTTCTGATCGGTGCCAAGGTTTGTTTTTTTTTTAATTTGCTTTGTTATGGCTTTCAGTTGTAGGAGTATCTATACTGTTCAAATGTGTTCCAAGTGTGACGTATTTGTTTGCCCAACGATTATTTGAGCAATCGGAACTCCTTGGGTAATTCTGTCCTTGGGGCAATCATCCCTTAGATGTATCTGGTTCAATGATACTTACAAAAATCCGATCATTTTGTTCACCAGAAGTTGGAAGAAGGATATGCCTAAAATGTAGTTCACACAAAACATAATAGTATTATTTGACAGCTGTGTGTCTGCTATGCTTGTTGAATAAAAATTGGATGATTTAAAATTAAAGTTTTACTGGCATTGTACTGTAAGGAGCGGCCATCTTTGTTTTGACGTCTGTCAAAAAAGTAGTTCCATTTAGGGAAATGGCCGAAGTGATCCGACTACCTACATACATCCGAGAAAATAATCCATTTTGTTCTGACTGGAATTTGAGATGTAATCCCAATTTTCAGAAGAATGAGACACTTTTACAACATCACTGAATCTGCATCTATAATACATTTGTTATATGACATTTCTCGACCATCCTTGTATTCCAATGCAGCTGACAATAACACCAGTTCTTTAGTGCTGGATAGCATGGCACTGGCTATTGTTTCAACAACAAGAATAAAACGGTGATAAAAGCAGCCAGGATCAATAAACAAACAAAGGATGCTATATATTATGCAACTTTTATGTAGTCTGGCATTTGTATGAGACTTCTTGCGATATTTTTTTTTTTTCGACACAGATATTTTACGGGTATTAAAATAAAACAGTAAAGCATTCCACGAACAAAACAAAATTAAAAAATGTATCAATTTGTGACACAAATAAAAAAAATAACAAAAACAAAAAATACTTGTTTAAAGATTATATCCGGCAGTTTGGCTCTGTCAAATACACATAACAATAGCTAACTCACGTTTTAGGGAATTCTGGCATCATCTCTTCATAAATACCTACCAAAGTCTGAGTAAAACTGATTTTGAACACTTCTTCAATGGGGTACATTGGTGAAATTGAAATTCTCTCCCTTGTTAGATAATATTCGAGGTACTGCAAACAGTAGGTAGGTCCATTTAGTTGGAATTTTTGGACTGTATCACCTGTTCTTTTATAGATATTGCAATTACAAACAGTGAAATTTCTTACTTTTGCATAAATATAAGCTTAAAATCTATTTATATACTTATAGAGTATTGTTATTTAAAAAAGAAAATGGAAGTGTTAATTAATGATGGTTAACCTGGGTATCACAAGAAAGGCAGGTAAGTCAACATACACTCCAAAGAGAACAAGCATAAAAACCGAGTAAAACAAATGAAAGGACCTATTTGCATTGAGGGATTATTCAGGGGAGACTATTAATTAATGTCTCTCATTGTTAGTACAAATTATGAAATAAACTGTTCCAAATGTCCAATCTTTCCATATCTATAAATAAGCATGGCAGGGATTTCTGCTAAAAATAGATGTTGATGTCAAAGCAGATTATCCGGATATTGATATAATGAAAAAAATTGATCCTAGACAAAAGTGGTCATGTATTTTTCGTAGTTTAAAAATGGCTAACAGTGCATCGTGGCTCTGATAGGAAAATACGTTTGTAATGACACAGTGGGGTGTTATGCTTCACTTTTCTCGTTGATGTAGGGCATCAATAAACAGCATCTTGTGAAATCTTTTAATGTGACAATAATTTATTTGGTTGTTTGAGGAACAAAGCTTTGGTCCAAACTGTCCCATACCACTTTTAAGTTAATGAACTTACTTTAGGCTAGACAATTCAGACATTATTCGGCTGTTATGGGTGGAGAAAAAAAACCCAGATGCATCGCAGGAAGACCTACTTAAATTAATGTTACCGGACCTTGTAGCACAATCCGTAGAGCATCAGCTCCAGGTACGGGAGGCCCCGGTTTTTGATCCCAGACTGCGACAGACCAAAGTCGCTAAAAATGGTAGTGGTATAGCTCCCTTGCTAACGCTCAAGCAAATATACAGGTAATTCTATGACTGGTTGGCCTGGTGTCAGGATAATGTGGCAGGGTGTGGTGTCATGCCAGGTTTCATGGCATGCTATGCACAGTGAAGGCAGCACTACATCTGTCTCAAGTGGACACCCTCTCCAGATAACTGAAATACTCTTGGTGGGACGATAAACTAAATAAACAAACAAACAAAAATAACTATCTGAGCATTTTGATTTGATTTGCTTTTTTAAATATATCGCGGCAACCATTTAGAATTATTATATCAACGTCTGGCTGTTTGGTGGAGAAAGATCCCAGACAAATATCTGGGAAGAACCACTGGTGCACCGGAAGCATTCGGAGGAAGAAATGTCGAAAAAAAAAGATGAGTTGACCAACTCAAATTTTATTATTTCAGTAGTAATATGCTTTGCTAAAAGTCCATGTCCATGCATTCAGCCATTTTCTGCAGTTTGGAAAAAAAAAATGTGTGGATAATGAACATTGGTCTGACCTGGAGATAGTGATGGATGCTGTCAGGGAACAATTTAATGGTTACCGTTTACCTAATGTAGGATGGATAGACAGATAGATTCAGTTGATTGATTACTGGAAACACTTTAAACAGGTCTTTTTTGGAAGAAGTGTGGTGTCGTTTTGGTTTTAAAAAAAACGCATGAAATAAGTGACTGGTTCTAGAAGGGTAGTAGAGAAAGCATCGGCTCCCAGTACGGAATGCCTTGAGTATAAACGTAGTAAAATTAAATAGAAGTGGTCACTCTCTAACATTGTCAGTTCATTACATTTACCTTCGTCACAGGCTCAGGGTGCTTGAGGGCACCCTGACATCAGGTTAAATGTTGCTTAGGAATTTGAATACAAATGCAATTTGGCTACACACTAAGCTTGTGATTTATAGATGGGATAAAGATGAGTTCTTTTTGCAGCGTTAAATAAAATGATGACATTTTGTTGTTCATGTTGTTCTTTATCCTCTATGTGTATGTTTTTTATATACAGTGTTGTTTATTGTTTTTTTGTGTCTGTCCTTATCTGCCTTGAGTGAATACATGTAGTACAGAAGTTAATGGCATAGTTATTGCAAAATTAAGCAAGTAATGTGAAGTGTTCATACAATAACAAAAAATATTAATTTAAGGACCAAATATACAATAGTTATGAACTTCCTAAATCATAATAAACCTCTATTTGTCTTATTTCATTAAGTATCTTGACAAAGAAAGCATTGAAAATGACCTTGTTTAAAGTACCCCACCCTGCAACTTATAAAATTTACTGGACCAGGAGAGATTTTGGGGAGTTCGGGCCACGGTCCACTGTGTTTTCTTGGAGACTGGAATCGGACAAATGTCATTTTTTTTATTTTATTAATTTCTATACATCTTCGTCATTGACTTACTTCATGAATTTCCCTGAGATCTACTTCCCAGGCATAACCTTTTCAGGCAAACAAAAAGTTGTGATTCCGCAAGTATTACCACACTAGAAACATCCAAGAAAGTTAACGTAGGAAGGTTTTTCAGCTGACCTTCGGTGATTTTGGTTCTGCAAGTATTACTACACCAAAAACATCAGAGGAGGTTAACGTAGGAAGGTCTTTCACCTGACATTCAGTGATTTTGGTTCCGCAAGTATTACTACACCAAAAACATCAGAGGAGGTTAACGTAGGAAAGTTTTTCAGCTGACATTCAGTGATTTTGGTTCTGCAAGTATTACTACACCAAAAACATCAGAGGAGGTTAACATAGGAAGGTCTTTCACCTGACATTCGGTGATTTTGGTTCTGCAAGTATTACTACACCAAAAACATCAGAGGAGGTTAACGTAGGAAGGTCTTTCAGCTGACATTCGGTGATTTTGGTTCTGCAAGTATTACTACACCAAAAACATCAGAGGAGGTTAACATAGGAAGGTCTTTCAGCTGACCTTCGGTGATTTTGGTTCTGCAAGTATTACTACACCAAAAACATCAGAGGAGGTTAACATAGAAAGGTCTTTCAGTTGACCTTCGGTGATTTTGGTTCTGCAAGTATTACTACACCAAAAACATCAGAGGAGGTTAACATAGAAAGGTCTTTCAGCTGACCTTTGGTGATTTTGGTTCTGCAAGTATTACTACACCAAAAACATCAGAGGAGGTTAACGTAGGAAGGTCTTTCAGCTGACCATCGGTGATTTTGGTTCTGCAAGTATTACCACACCAAAAACATCAGAGGAGGTTAACGTAGGAAGGTCTTTCAGCTGACATTTGGTGATTTTGGTTCTGCAAGTATTACTACACCTAAACATCAGAGGAGGTTAACGTAGGAAGGTTTTTAAGCTGACCTTCGGTGATTTTGGTTCTGCAAGTATTACTACACCAAAAACATTAGAGGAGGTTAACGTAGGAAGGTCTTTCAGCTGACATTCAGTGATTTTGGTTCCGCAAGTATTACTACACCAAAAACATCAGAGGAGGTTAATGTAGGAAGGTCTTTCAGCTGACATTTGGTGATTTTGGTTCTGCAAGTATTACTACACCAAAAACATCAGAGGAGGTTAACGTAGGAAGGTTTTTAAGCTGACCTTCGGTGATTTTGGTTCCGTAAGTATTACTACACCAAAAACATCAGAGGAGGTTAACGTAGGAAGGTCTTTCACCTGACATTCGGTGATTTTGGTTCCTCAAGTATTACTACACCAAAAACATCAGAGGAGGTTAACGTAAGAAGGTCTTTCAGCTGACATTCGGTGATTTTGGTTCTGCAAGTATTACTACACCAAAAACATCAGAGGAGGTTAACATAGGAAGGTCTTTCAGCTGACCTTCGGTGATTTTGGTTCTGCAAGTATTACTACACCAAAAACATCAGAGGAGGTTAACATAGAAAGGTCTTTCAGTTGACCTTCGGTGATTTTGGTTCTGCAAGTATTACTACACCAAAAACATCAGAGGAGGTTAACGTAGGAAAGTCTTTCAACTGACATTCGGTGATTTTGGTTCTGCAAGTATTACTACACCAAAAACATCAGAGGAGGTTAACGTAGGAAGGTCTTTCAGCTGACCATCGGTGATTTTGGTTCTGCAAGTATTACCACACCAAAAACATCAGAGGAGGTTAACGTAGGAAGGTCTTTCAGCTGACATTTGGTGATTTTGGTTCTGCAAGTATTACTACACCAAAACATCAGAGGAGGTTAACGTAGGAAGGTTTTTAAGCTGACCTTCGGTGATTTTGGTTCTGCAAGTATTACTACACCAAAAACATTAGAGGAGGTTAACGTAGGAAGGTCTTTCAGCTGACATTCAGTGATTTTGGTTCCGCAAGTATTACTACACCAAAAACATCAGAGGAGGTTAATGTAGGAAGGTCTTTCAGCTGACATTCAGTGATTTTGGTTCCGCAAGTATTACTACACCAAAAACATCAGAGGAGGTTAACGTAGGAAGGTTTTTAAGCTGACCTTCGGTGATTTTGGTTCCGTAAGTATTACTACACCAAAAACATCAGAGGAGGTTAACGTAGGAAGGTCTTTCACCTGACATTCGGTGATTTTGGTTCTGCAAGTATTACTACACCAAAAAACATCAGAGGAGGTTAACGTAAGAAGGTCTTTCAGCTGACATTCGGTGATTTTGGTTCTGCAAGTATTACTACACCAAAAAACATCAGAGGAGCTTAACGTAGGAAGGTCTTTCAGCTGACATTCAGTGATTTTGGTTCCGCAAGTATTACTACACCAAAAACATCAGAGGAGCTTAACGTAGGAAGGTCTTTCAGCTGACATTCAGTGATTTTGGTTCTGCAAGTATTACTACACCAAAAACATCAGAGGAGCTTAACGTAGGAAAGTCTTTCAACTGACATTCGGTGATTTTGGTTTCGCAAGTATTTCTACAACAAAAACATCACAGGAGGTTAACGTAGGAAGGTCTTTCAGCTGACATTCGGAGATTTTGGTTCCGTAAATATAACTACACTAGAAACATCCAAGAGGGTTTGTATAGGAAGGTCTTTCAGCTGACATGTAGGTGGTTCTATCCAGACATTTGTTAGGGATTTTCCTTCCCCACAAAAAAAAGCTGGACGTCTCTATGATGGCCCTAATTGGTTGCTGAGATGAAAATAAAAAATTTTTTTGCTTTGTCTCATCTGTTATTGTTAAGTCGTGGACAGACATTTTAACATCGTCTGAAGCTGGAAAGAAAAGTATGGGTAACAAAAAAAATGTGTCTGATTTGGTGATAGAGATTGATACGGTGAAGGAACTATTTACTAGAAACCATTTCCGTAATGTGTTAGGGAGAGAAAGATGAAATCAAATGATTGATGGAAAGATTGAATCAGTTGATTGATGGGAAATAAACTTGAACAGGTCGTTGCAGGGGTGTGGGGGGGGGGGGGGTTGTTCTAGTTTGAGAAAAAAAATTGAAGAAGAAAATAAAAATGAAATGAAATAAAATAAAAAAGATGTCTGGGATTGTAAATGGCAAAATGTAGTATTGTTTAGACAATAAAATGCTTAGGAGGTAAAATGTTGTTCATGTGGATGGTTTTAAATTCGAATAATAAAAGTAAAATGAATAGAAATTTGTATCCTTTTAAACCACCAGTATTTATATCATGTTCTTTCTTGTTTTTATTTGCAAATGTTGTTACATTTTCAAATGTTAATGTTCATAAAACCATTCTATTCTTTGGCCTATTTTTCTCCACCTGACCTAGCTATGTTCTTATTTTATGACTTTTTTTCTTAATTTATGACCTGTATGCAATTCAGCTATATTTGTTATATTTTCTATACATTTTAGTAATTAGGCCAAATGTAAATAATAGGTAAATATCAATTCTCAATTTATTTTTTAACTACAAGAATATCATTCATAGACTTATTTATAAAATGGCAACACCTTTCATTTCTCAATTTAATATGCTATTCTTGTTCCATTTTCTATAAATTTTAGTTGTAAGGCAATATTATTTTCAGCAGTTTTATGCAATGGTCTACTTTTCTATAGTCTGAGGGCCCTGGTGACTGGGCGGTTAGAGTCACTGACTTGGAACTCTTTAGTCGCAAAGCTCCTAATAAGAGGATTACAGCTCCTGCTAACTCCTTTAGTCCTTCTCGAAACGCTTTATACCTGGTGCTCATTAGAACCGTCTCAAGATGACAATTTCAGTGAGTACCCACACTTTAAGGTTTGGTTGAGAATTATGGGATATAGCGAGTCACTAACTCTTTTGTTTCTACTCCAAACCCTTTATACCTGGTACTCATTAGAACTGTCTCGACATGACATTTTCAGTCCGTACCAACACTTTAAGGTTTGGTTGAGAATTATGGGATATAGCGAGTCAATAACTCCTTTATTTCTCCTCCAAACCCTTTATACCTGGTACTCATTAGAATCGTCTCGACATGACAATTTCAATGAGAACCCAACCACACTATAAGGTTTGGTTGAGAGTTATGGGATACATTTAGTCATACTAAATCCTTTGTTTCTCCTCCAAACTCTATACCTGGTACCCTTCACATTTTTCTTGAAATGAAAATTCTAATGAGTACAAGCAACATCGGGTTTTGATGAGAATTATGGGATATCTGGCAACACAAAATCAGGTTTACTTCATTTATCTGGAGGGCTATAAAGCCACTCGTATGTGAGTTCAAATGCAATAAGAAAGATCTTTGGGAGATCTTCTAACTGATTTGTGGTGTGCCTGTGGTTCTGCCCAGACATTTGTCTGTGATTTTCCTTTACCACTGGATGTCGCCAATATTGATCTTAATTGTGTTGGTGCAATGTATATAAAAAGAACATAAGTCAACCAGAGTCTGTTAAAGCTAATCTACATTGTGCCGGTGGTTCTACCCAGGGTTTTCATCAATAGAAGCTGGCTGTTGCCAATATGGATCATTATTATGTTGATGCAAAGTATATAAAAATCAAAACTACAAGTTATCCCCAGTCTGACCTTATTTTATGACCTAAATACCACTAACCGTTTCCTGTGACCTACTTTCCAACTGTCTGACCTTGATTCTTGACCTACATTCCAGAGTGTGTACATGGCTCATGCCTTGAAGAGAATCTCGTACGCAGCGTGTGACCCGGAGCATTGCCAATTTGCTTTTCTTGCTCGAGAACCCAAGGGACATATCAAAGTACAGTTCTGCCATACATTTATCACCGAAACACCAGAACAGGTATGTAGTCTGCTGCAGTTATGTGGTAACAATTGCCATTAAAGTAATGGGGAATGTGTGGTTTGTTTAGTATAAAAATAAGTAACAGTATTCTTATACTCATGAAATAAAACACATCTACTAATGCTAATTTGTTTTCTAAGGGCTGAACATATTAAATGATCAGCCAAGTTCGTTTGGTATTATTTTATGGAGTTATGTCCCTTTTGGATGTTGGGTAGTACATTACTTTTTCCAAAAGTACTCTTTATGACTTCTCATGTTTATTTTGTTCAGATAATCGATCGGGCTTGTCTTACATCGGTATTCCTCCATAGGTGAAAATTGCGGTTTGATAGCTCAGCAAAAAAAGTCAGTCCGAGTCAAATTTAAACCCAGTTAAACTTGACAATACCTGTAAAAAGTAAAAATATTCTGTAAACATCTTGTGTCTAAATGTAAAAAAGTGATACCTGTTATTATTTGCTATAAATGTAAAAAACATTGCTTGAGCTTCTTAATATTACTTTTAATAAATGAAGTCACATTGCTGAAAGGTTGTGAAAAATATATGTGTGAAAAATATATGTATATTTATGTAGGGGAAGTAACCTTGTATAAAATGTATTGTGGGCAGTAAGAGTTACCTCCCTTGAATTTTTCAGCTTTTCCATATAATCATTATGCGATTTTGGGGAATTTATTATTCTTTTTTTTTAATTCTTAATATTTTTACTAAAAGATTTTAGTCTTTTTTATCAAGCTTGTTATTGGGAGTCAATTTAAAACCATGCATGTCGTTCCTTTTGTATTTTTTGTGTTAGCTTCAGGTACAGAGTTACTGCCACAGGAAGCTACCGACCTTACAATTTTACTTTTCTGTCTCCTGCGCGACAAAAAGTAGTTCCTTGTATTTTCATGAAAGGATTTGAAACGAAGCAGACTAACAGCAGTACGAATTCATCAAATGCTTACATTATTATATTTCTCCAGCCAGTTGAAATTAGATGCAAATGTGATTTATAAAATGCAACACTTAAACTTTAATTTCATCAATAAACCATCCTACCAAGTGTGTAGAAATACAGCATTCATAGAATACAGCGACAGTGACCACCTCTCTGGTCTTGGTTCTCGGCACTTAACTTTATGCCTATGTTCAAGTTTCATTGAGAGCAGATTTGTATTGGGTCAGAAGGGATAGTTCATCAAACACAACAATAAAATACAGCAATTTGTCAACTCAGTTTCTTATTGCTTTAAAATACTTCATTACTAAATCAGTGAATACCACAGTACTTGCAGCCCTTTTATTGGAGTGTTAATATTAAAATCTTAAAGGTGGTATTCGACAATTTGGACCAATTTTTTCTCTCTAACAAATGATGTATAGTTGCCTGAAAAGATCCTGCAAAATTCTGTTAATTTTCATCCTACATCTGTGTGAAGCTTGAAGCATAACACCCTGCTTGACACTACAGACATGTATTTCCTATCTGAGCCACGCTGCACAGTTAGCTATTTTAAAACTAAGAAAACCTCATGTCAACATACTGTTGAGATAACGTTATATCGTCCAGATAATCCGCGCTGACATTGATATCTATTTTTAGCATTTTAGCGGAAATTCCCATCTTGATTATTTATAGATTGGAAAGGATAACATTTTGTGTGATATATTTTATGATTTGTACTAACAAGTCCGTATTCGTAAAAGTATTAGAGTGTGTATATATTAAGCCGAATATCCCCAAACCAGGGTTAAGATATTGTTACAAGCATTTGGTACAGGATACCACCTTTAACACAACCTAGTGATTGTACTGTCGAACATATGTAAATAAATGCTGTATACTTATACGGATAATTGTTCATCTCTGTTAAGCAAACTCTTTGGGACAGGAGTCTAGATGATGAAACTTTCTTAGTAAAGTGGTACCATATACTGTACAGAGCTTTTTTCCTCCTTTAGTAGGAGCCATTTACAGGCACCTCTCCCTCAGTAAATTTCGTTAAAACCATGCAGTTTTCCCTAAAAAGTAAATTTACATCAGGTTTTTCATTCCCCTTTAATCATGTTATTTTACCCAAAATTGCAGGACATGGGCCCCTTCTCCTGGCAGTGAAAAAAAGCCTTGCTATATATAAGTTGACACTGCCTTCATAAAAATTATTTCTTCTTAGTAAACCTTATAACAATATCTTACCCCTGTTTAATAGACAGGACCTGGTAGTGCAGTCGGTAGAGCATCGGCTCCAGGTACAGGAGGCCCCGGGTTCGATCCTGGGCCGCGACATGCCAAAGTCGTTAAAAATGGTATTGGTAAAGCTAAAGATCTTATCTTATCAGAAATCCCCATTGTTCTAATTAATTTGAAACAATGGAATTTTAAAGCAATTTTTTTTAAGGATTTGTACTGTCAAACAACCGAGTTAGTGTTTGAAATCGTTGTTGCTTAGTTTATAGTACGAATTTATGCATAATTAATGCTGAGATTCCCCCCAAACAGGTATAATGTATTGTTTCATGTATTAAGTACGAAGTTTATTAATTTAATATCGAGTATATCTGTTCCTATTGTAAATGGACTAAGTAGGTACATATATTATGCCAGCTTAGTAAGAAAAAGTGGATATATTTCCATGTAAATATTCTTCACATGAAGCTCACTTTTCCTCTGATAATCCATGTAAACTGTGTTGAGAACAAACTTTTGTTTTGCTATAAACCTGTATTTGTTTTATGCAATAAAATATTGTGTAGTCGGGTGATAGGGAGAGAATGTCTGGTTAGCTCAGTAGGTAGAGCATTCGCCCTGTTAGCGAAGGGACCCGGTTTCGAGTCCCAGACTGGCTGCACATTTTTCTCCCTATGTTACAATGGCGCCCAACGTAAATGACCCGCGGTTGTTACGGTACAAGTGCTTGAGAAGTGCTTGTAAGTTGTATGTAGAGCATATGGTGTGTGGAAATTCGAGGATGAATTTCAAGTTGCTCGGGGTATATTTAGCCGGGTGATTGGGAGAGAATGTGTAAGCGGTCCAGTTAGCTCAGTCGGTAGAACGTTTGCCCTGTTAGCGAAGGGTTCCAGGTTCGGGTCCTGTCTAAGTTGCACATTTTTCTCCCTATGTTACAATTATATTGCTTTGTATTGTATACAGGCAAACTATCCCATACCACCTTTAATCAACCTGCTTTATTGCTATGACCCCATAGACTCAACATGTCCCATGTGGCCTAACACAGTTGTCAATTATAATTTGATAACCGTTGGATAATCAACATTCCTAATGCTCCGTCAAATAATCTGACAAGAGGGCGGAGATATCTGAGAAAGACCTGACAGCATGTCACCTTGCTTAGATAAGTAACAAATATCAATACTCAGCAAATGATTCTGTCATACCTGTCATACAAGGGGAGCTCGTTGGCTTCACGCCACTGTCTCAATCACAATTACTCATTCTTGAAGTAATGAGGTAGCATATCAATGGGGCGAGAGTGAACTATTGAATTTTAAGTTTAACTTGATGGACTCAAGGGTTTCTTCATAAATTCATGGAGCCTGGATGTGGGAAATCATTTGTAATAAGACAGAGGTATCATTGATAGTTAAAATAGTGCCATAGGTACAATGTTAGAGTAAATGCTTTCTATTTCCTTAAATCTATAACCATACTTGAGTTGGAGTCCCAACCTAGGAAAACAAATTTATAAATAAGACATAGGTCTCACCCTGGAAAAACATTTTTATATAAGACAGTGGTCCCAACGTGGGAAAATGTTTTTATATTAGACATAAGTCCCAACCTGGGATAACATTTTTATATAAGACAGTGGTCCCAACCTAATAGGATAACATTTTTATATAAGACAGTGGTCCCAACCTTAGGATAACATTTTTATATAAGACAGTGGTCCCAACCTTAGGATAACATTTTTATATAAGACAGTGGTCCCAGCCTTAGGATAACATTTTTATATAAGACAGTGGTCCCAACCTTAGGATAACATTTTTATATAAGACAGTGGTCCCAACCTTAGGATAACATTTTTATTTAAGACAGAGGTCCCAACCTGGGATAACATTTTTATATAAGACAGTGGTCCCAACCTTAGGATAACATTTTTATATAAGACAGTGGTCCCAACCTGGGATAACATTTTTATATGACACAGAGTTCCCAACCTTAGGATAACATTTTTATATAAGACAGTGGTCCCAACCTTAGGATAACATTTTTATATAAGACAGTGGTCCCAACCTGGGATAACATTTTTATATAAGACAGAGGTCCCAACCTGGAAAAGACATTTTTATATGACACAGAGTTCCCAACCTTAGGATAACATTTTTATATAAGACAGTGGTCCCAACCTGGGATAACATTTTTATATGACACAGAGTTCCCAACCTTAGGATAACATTTTTATATAAGACAGTGGTCCCAACCTTAGGATAACATTTTTATATAAGACAGTGGTCCCAACCTGGGAAAACATTTTTATATAAGACAGAGGTCCCAACCTGGGATAACATTTTTATATAAGACAGAGGTCCCAATCTGGGAAAACATTTTTATATAAGACAGAGGTCCCAACCTGGGAAAACATTTTTATATTAGACAGAGGTCCCAACCTGGGAAAACATTTTTATATAAGACAGAGGTCCCAACCTGGGAAAACATTTTTATATAAGACAGAGGTCCCAACCTGGGAAAACATTTTTATATTAGACAGAGGTCCCAACCTGGGATAACATGTTTATATAAGACAGAGGTTCCAACCTGGGAAAACATTTTTATTTAAGACAGAGGTCCCAACCTGGGAAAACATTTTTATTTAAGACAGAGGTCCCAACCTGGGAAAACATGTTTATATAAGACAGAGGACCCAACCTGGGAAAACATTTTTATATAAGACAGAGGTCCTAGCCTGGGAAAACATTTTTATATAAGACAGAGGTCCCAGCCTAGGAAAACATATTTATATAAGACAGAGGACCCAACCTGGGAAAACATTTTTATATAAGACAGAGGTCCCAACCTGGGATAACATTTTTATATAAGACAGAGGTCCCAATCTGGGAAAAACATTTTTATATAAGACAGTGGTCCCAACCTTAGGATAACATTTTTATATAAGACAGTGGTCCCAACCTTAGGATAACATTTTTATATAAGACAGTGGTCCCAACCTTAGGATAACATTTTTATTTAAGACAGAGGTCCCAACCTGGGATAACATTTTTATATAAGACAGTGGTCCCAACCTGGGATAACATTTTTATATAAGACAGAGGTCCCAACCTGGAAAAGACATTTTTATATGACACAGAGTTCCCAACCTTAGGATAACATTTTTATATAAGACAGTGGTCCCAACCTGGGATAACATTTTTATATGACACAGAGTTCCCAACCTTAGGATAACATTTTTATATAAGACAGTGGTCCCAACCTTAGGATAACATTTTTATATAAGACAGTGGTCCCAACCTGGGAAAACATTTTTATATAAGACAGAGGTCCCAACCTGGGATAACATTTTTATATAAGACAGAGGTCCCAATCTGGGATAACATTTTTATATAAGACAGAGGTCCCAATCTGGGAAAACATTTTTATATAAGACAGAGGTCCCAACCTGGGAAAACATTTTTATATTAGACAGAGGTCCCAATCTGGGAAAACATTTTTATATAAGACAGAGGTCCCAACCTGGGAAAACATTTTTATATTAGACAGAGGTCCCAACCTGGGATAACATGTTTATATAAGACAGAGGTTCCAACCTGGGAAAACATTTTTATTTAAGACAGAGGTCCCAACCTGGGAAAACATGTTTATATAAGACAGAGGACCCAACCTTGGAAAACATTTTTATATAAGACAGAGGTCCTAGCCTGGGAAAACATTTTTATATAAGACAGAGGTCCCAGCCTAGGAAAACATATTTATATAAGACAGAGGACCCAACCTGGGAAAACATTTTTATATAAGACAGAGGTCCCAACCTGGGATAACATTTTTATATAAGACAGAGGTCCCAATCTGGGAAAAACATTTTTATATAAGACAGTGGTCCCAACCTTAGGATAACATTTTTATATAAGACAGTGGTCCCAACCTTAGGATAACATTTTTATATAAGACAGTGGTCCCAACCTTAGGATAACATTTTTATTTAAGACAGAGGTCCCAACCTGGGATAACATTTTTATATAAGACAGTGGTCCCAACCTGGGATAACATTTTTATATAAGACAGAGGTCCCAACCTGGAAAAGACATTTTTATATGACACAGAGTTCCCAACCTTAGGATAACATTTTTATATAAGACAGTGGTCCCAACCTGGGATAACATTTTTATATGACACAGAGTTCCCAACCTTAGGATAACATTTTTATATAAGACAGTGGTCCCAACCTTAGGATAACATTTTTATATAAGACAGTGGTCCCAACCTGGGAAAACATTTTTATATAAGACAGAGGTCCCAACCTGGGATAACATTTTTATATAAGACAGAGGTCCCAATCTGGGATAACATTTTTATATAAGACAGAGGTCCCAATCTGGGAAAACATTTTTATATAAGACAGAGGTCCCAACCTGGGAAAACATTTTTATATTAGACAGAGGTCCCAATCTGGGAAAACATTTTTATATAAGACAGAGGTCCCAACCTGGGAAAACATTTTTATATTAGACAGAGGTCCCAACCTGGGATAACATGTTTATATAAGACAGAGGTTCCAACCTGGGAAAACATTTTTATTTAAGACAGAGGTCCCAACCTGGGAAAACATGTTTATATAAGACAGAGGACCCAACCTTGGAAAACATTTTTATATAAGACAGAGGTCCTAGCCTGGGAAAACATTTTTATATAAGACAGAGGTCCCAGCCTAGGAAAACATATTTATATAAGACAGAGGACCCAACCTGGGAAAACATTTTTATATAAGACAGAGGTCCCAACCTGGGATAACATTTTTATATAAGACAGAGGTCCCAATCTGGGAAAAACATTTTTATTTAAGACAGAGGTCCCAACCTGGGAAAACATTTTTTATTTAAGACAGAGGTCCCAACCTGGGAAAAACATTTTTATTTAAGACAGAGGTCCCAACCTGGAAAAAACATTTTTATTTAAGACAGAGGTCCCAACCTGGGAAAAACATTTTTATATAAGACAGAGGTCCCAACCTGGAAAAAACATTTTTATTTAAGACAGAGGTCCCAACCTGGGAAAACATTTTTTATTTAAGACAGAGGTCCCAACCTGGGAAAACATTTTTATATAAGATGGAGGTCCGAACCTGGGAAAACATTTTTATATAAGACAGAAGTCCCAACCTGGGAAAACATTTTTATATAAGACAGAGGTCCCAACCTGGGAAAACATTTTTATATAAGATGGAGGTCCGAACCTGGGAAAACATTTTTATATAAGATGGAGGTCCGAACCTGGGAAAACATTTTTATATAAGACAGAAGTCCCAACCTGGAAAAAAACATTTTTATAAAAGATGGAGGTCCGAACTTGGGAAAACATTTTTATATAAGATGGAGGTCCCAACCTGGGAAAACATTTTTATATACCAGTAAGACAGAGGTCCAAACCTGGGAAAACTTTTCTTTATAAGACAGAGGTCCAAATTGGAAAAACCTTTTTTTATATAGTTTTATATAAAGAGGAGGTCTTGTTGATCTATAAATGAGTGCCATATAGCCCAGAATTTGAATCCATGGTTTTCTCCTGAAATCCACTATGGCACACTAAAATCCACTATGGCACACTAAAATCCACTACGGCACACTAAAATCCACTATGGCACACTAAAATCCACTACGGCACACTAAAGTCCACTACGACACACTAAAATCCACAACGGCACACTAAAGTCCACTACGGCACACTAAAATCCACTACGGCACACTAAAATCCACTATGGCACACTAAAATCCACTATGGCACACTAAAATCCACAACGGTACACTAAAATCCACTATGGCACACTAAAATCCACAACGGTACACTAAAATCCATGACGGCACACTAAAATCCACTATGGCACACTAAAATCCACGATGGCACACTAAAATCCACTATGGCACACTAAAATCCACTATGGCACACTAAAATCCACAACGGTACACTAAAATCCATGACGGCACACTAAAATCCATGATGGCACACTAAAATCCACTATGGCACACTAAAATCCACTATGGCACACTAAAATCCACTATGGCACACTAAAATCCATGACGGCACACTAAAATCCACTACGGCACACTAAAATCCACTATGGCACACTAAAATCCACTATGGCACACTAAAATCCACTACGGCACACTAAAGTCCACTACGGCACACTAAAATCCACTATGGCACACTAAAATCCACTACGGCATACTAAAATCCACTACGGTGACTAAAATCCACAAAGGCACACTAAAATCCACTACAGCACACTAAAATCCACGACGGCACACTAAAATCCACAACGGCACAATAAAATCCACACTAAAATCCACGACGGCACACTAAAACCCACGACAGCACACTAAAATCCACACTAAAATCCACTATGGCACACTAAAATCCACGAAGGCACACTAAAATCCACACTAAAATCCATGACGGCACACTAAAATCCACGACGGCACTCTAAAATCCATAATGGTACACTAAAATCCACAATGGTACACTAAAATCCACACTAAAATCCACTACGGCACACTAAAATCCATGACGGCACACTAAAATCCACTATGGCACACTAAAATCCACAACGGCACACTAAAGTCCACTATGGCACACTAAAATCCACTACGGTGACTAAAATCCGGTACGGCACACTAGTTCCATACCATGTTGGGGAGAACATGTTTATGTCAGGCATTCCCATCTTTCTAGTTGTGTGTGCCCATGCCTGAGCCGTTAGTCACAAACTTATGATCGCTCAGTCATTTTGAGCTTTGGTTTGAGTCCCAGACCAGAATGAGAAGAATAAGAAGATTGCTATTCTTATTTTTTATTTCTTGGCTACCTTGTCTTTCAGAGAAAAGGCATTTACTTGTTGTGTCAGTATATCAGAAACATATTCAAAAGTAAATATTCAAATTCTATTAAAACTTGGGAACTTTTACTTATATATTTTTTTACGTATTTTATTTCTTTGTTTTTAACAGATATTTATTGTGGAAAAACAACAGATTTTTGGGTGTATCTTCACATATTTTCCTCTCTTTCTTTTAATAACTAACGATATGCAATTTTAACAAATGACTTTTATTGTCAGTTGGTTATTAATGACAACCCAGTGGATGCCCTGAAATCAAAATCTTGTTGGGAAAGATACCTTTACAGTTACAAAAGATACCTTTAAAGTTACAAAAGATACCTTTAAAATTACAAAAGATACCTTTAAAGTTTCAAAAGATACCTTTAAAGTTACATTAGGGCAAAAAGTCCGACGGGGAAGCACCAAGTTTTTACAAAACCTATCGGATAGCACCAAGTTTTGACAATACCTATCAGATACATTCACCAAAACAAATTGAGAGCAATGCATTGACAATCAAAATTGGGCCAGTCAATTAAGAGTCCTTGATAAGAGAGATTTGTTGCCGAAATGTAAATAATTGAAATTGTTGTGACACCCTTTGAAAGGGGTAATGAAAATTCCTCTGATATCTCTCAGAATGACATAAGCACGACTC
This sequence comes from Sinonovacula constricta, assembly GCA_007844125.1. Lineage (NCBI taxonomy): Eukaryota > Metazoa > Mollusca > Bivalvia > Cardiida > Solecurtidae > Sinonovacula > Sinonovacula constricta. The sequence continues at coordinate 52,632,925 of CM017566.1, forward strand.
TGCAGGCTGCTAGACGAGGAGATTTCTTACTCAGGTGTTTGTGTTTATAAATTGCAATATGATTTAGATCTATCAGACTCAATTTTGTTCAATGAATTGTGAAAAGAAATGCATTTATAAAATGGGTTATTAGATTTTATAAACTTTTTAATAAGATGGGGAAAAAATGCATTTATAAACCGTATTTTGTTTGAAATTTTTATTGCATTTTTCTTTCTTTTTTCTTATTTAATGCAAGTATGTTATTAGTTGATGGTTATTAATTTTTGTAATAAAAACAGTGGTCTAAAGATGGCTCTAAATTAAATTTCCCAATGAAGTGAATATAAATTATTTTATTGAATTTTCATTTTGTTTTGCTTGATGTTTAAGTTAATAATAAAATTGTAAACTTGATATCATTATTGAAGGGGGCACCCGTGGCGTAGTGGTAATGTCACTGATTTGTAGCAACTTTAACTGCTAAGCCTATGACTGTGTGGGTTCGAGTCCCGTTCGGGGCAAAGGACTTAATGTGAGAAGGTCTTCCAGCTGACTTGCGGTGTGCTGGTGGTTCTACCCAGACATTTGTCTGGGGTCTTCCTCCACCAAAACAGCTGGACATGTGCTATAATGTTCATAATTGTTCGCTGTAATGTATCTGAAAAAGCACCAAAAAAATATATATAAAATAAATTAAAGCAAAACAGTGTATGGAATGGAAAATTGGCCAATATAAACTTTTTAGGCATGTTTTTCACACAAATAAGCTGGTAAGATCGAATTGAAATGATGTGATTTTAAAATAACTTCTGATCTGGCTATTCATTTAATACATATAATTTCGGTATGGGAGGTCCCAGGTTTGGTCTCGGGCAGTGACATACCATAGTTGTTAAAAATGGTAGTGGTATAGCTCCCGTGCTAACGCTCAAGCAAATATAAGGGTAGTTCCACGACTGGTTGGCCCGGTGTCAGGATAATGTGACTGAGTGTGGTATCATGCCAGGTGTTTATGGCATGCTATACACAGTGAAGGCAGCACTCTATCAGCTTCAAGTGGACACAGGTTGGCCCTGTGCCAGGATAATGTGACTGGGTGTGGTATCATGCCACAGGTGTTCACAGCATGCTATACACAGTGAAGTCAGCACTATATCTTCTTCAAGTGGACACAAGTTGGCCCAGTGTGAGGATAATGTGACTGGGTGTTGTGTCACGCCAAATGTTCACGGCATGCTATACACAGTGAGGCAGTACTATAGCTTCTTCAAGTGGACACAGGTTAGCCCTATGTGAGGATAATGTGACTGGGTGTGGTATCATGCCAAATGTTCATGGCATGCTATACACAGTGAGGCAGTACTATATCTGTTTCAAGTGGACACCGTCTCCAGATAACTGAAATACTGTTAGTGGGACGATAATCTCAATAAACAAACATACAATGTCTATAAAAATGTCATGCAAGAGAAGTGTAATGGACTGTTAAATGGCTATAACTGAGACAGCAGTGATAAACCAATGGTATAATGAGATCATCCATGATAAACCAGAGATAAACCAGGCTGCTATGAAATGATAGTAGGTGGGTTTATCAAAACTTTATCAGGATTTATCACCGCCTTATCACTATTTATCAGCGGCTTGAGGTAGTTTGTCACAGAAAGGAATTTCTGTTGAGTGTTAAAAAGCCAGGTGACAGTTGACAAATTGTGGCATATAGATACAGTGGGCTGTTGTTTGATTGGTCATTGGTGGGCCTGGTAAGAGTGCCTTGCTATAATAGGAGATACAGGAACCAATACTTCAAAGCATCAGTAGGTTTTAATTCTTAATGATTTATCCTTTCACTATGTGCTTTATCTTCTGCACTTGGTGCTTTATCTTTTGCACTTTGTGCTGTATCCCTGCTTTATGTGATTTATCATTCCAACATCCACTGTTGTACATATGGAATGAGCCTATTTCCTTGGGGAATCTTTAATGAGCTGGCCCTTGATTTTATCTCTGTCCCCTGGGAATTAGGTAGGAAACATCAGATCTTGTGTTACAGTTAGTTACACATGTGTCTGTAATAATAGAAGACAACAGGTAATATCAGTACTGTTCTTTTGTGTTTTGATACAGACTATAGTAGATTTTTTATTATCACTCTTTGCAATTTATTCTAAGTATTATACCAGCAAAATTGTGCCCTACATCTGTGTGAAAAGTGAAGCATAACGCCCCAATCATCATTACAAATATGTCTTTCCTATCTGAGCCACGCTGCACTGTTAGCTATTTTTAAACTAAGAATACCAGGTGACCACATATGGTTTAGCTCATCCATGTCATCCGCTGTGAAGTCGATGTCTATTTTCAGCCGGAATCTTAATCATTCTTATTTATAGATTTGAAAAAAAAATGAACATTTTAAATGTTGATTAACAAGTTTTACTGCCCCAAAATTGAGATACTGTTGAAAATCGTCAAATCTTAGACTAAAGTATGATGTTTTTCTTCAGAAATTATGCACAAATACCCTAAACAGGGTTCAAATGTTGCTATATGTATCTGATATAAAAAAAACTGTTGGAAACCACCTTTAAGGCATTTACTTGCTGGAAACACCATTAGAATGAGGTATATTTTATGTAAATGCAATAATTGGTGATCCCACCATGAAATGGGTTAGAAAATAGATTAGCCAACAAAGCCAAATGCTCAAATTATCAAAAAGTGAACCATTTCCAGATAACTGAAATATAGTTGATGGGACGATAAACCCAATAAACAAAAGGATAAAACCATCACTGTTCATGTCAAATTGGTTCATGGCATGCTATCAACTTACAGGCAGCACTTACATTATTACCATAGTAACTCAACTTACATGACCACTGTCTGGGTGTTGGATCACCATCAGCAGTGGCCAGTCTAGCCAGAGAAATTAATCACAAACTGCCCCGGCAACAGATTGTAATCTCTATCAACAGCTTCCTTTGTTATGCTCATCTATCCCTCCCCTTCTACCCATCTAGGTAAAGTAATAAATAAATCCAGTGTTTATATATATCTGGTAAATCTGGTGTGAGGTACAGCACAGGATAGATTTATTTCTGGCTGGTCATGTTGTGAGACCCAGGTATTTATTTATTTATTATTTTCTACTTTGTTGGTAAATGTACCTTTTACATAATATTTTTGCTGGAGACACAATTTTTCAGTATTTGCATAAAAATATATCCACCATAATGGTGTTTCCAGAAGGTAAAGGTTTAATGCTAGATTAAGGCTGAGGGGTAAGAGTTGCTGTCTTGCGACTTCTGAGCCCCTCGCCGTATGGGTTCGAATCCTATTCTGGGGATTGGATTGGGATTTGCCGGCATTTTTGCTAATACTGTGCAGCGACATTTCTATCATTATAGCACAGGGGCACTTATGAGGTGACTAGGGACTGAACCCGGCCGGTCTATTTACTGACACTGACGAGTCAGGCGTTATGCTGTCCCCTTAGATATCAGCATCAGAGCGGTGTACCTAAATGATAATATTAAGTTAGGGGTCACATGGTTTTCTTAGTTTAAAAATGGCTCGCTGTGCTGCGTAGCTTAGATAAGAAATGCCTATTTTTAACGACAAGTGATTTGTTATGCTTAACTTTTCACATAGATGTTGGACAGCGATAATCAGTATTTTGCAAGATCTATTCAGGCAACAATAATTTATTTGGTTCTTTAAAAGAAATAAATCTGGTCCAAACTGCTGGGTACCACCTTTAAAGTGTCTTCTTTAGAATGGTAATAAATTATGTGTACATGGGGTTTTATTAAATGCAGGAAGGAAAAAAATATAAAGACATCATTCTTTAACAGAATTGCAAAACTGCTAATCATTTAGTGAGACACTTGCTGAAATGTCAACAAATGCTGCCCATTTGCAAGACACGGTTTATACATGTACCCATATATTTGTATTTCATATTCCTGTGTACTCAGTTTCATACTTCTTTCACTGCCCAATCTACAGCTCTTAGCCTGGTGAAAAGAAGTTAATAAAACTTAGGTGAAAAGTATATAACGAGATTAGACAGGTACCAGCAGGAAGTGTCTGATCAGGATCTGCACTTTTTCTTGATAAGTGTATATCAGTCTAGTAATCATCATATAATGTCATCAGCAAACAACTTAGATTCCAATCGAACCTGGTAGCGCAATCGGTAGAGCGTTGGTTCCAGGTACGAGAGGCCTCAGGTTTGATCTTTGGATGTGACATACCAAAGTCGTTAAAGATGGTAGTGGTATAGCTCCCTCGCTAACTCTCAAGCCAATTTTAAGGTAGTTTCACGACAGATTGGCCCAGTGTTAGGATAATGTGATTGGGTATGGTATCATGCTAGGTGTTAATGGCATGCTATACACAGTGAAGGCAGCACTATATCTGCTTCAAGTGGACACCTGCTCCAGTTAACTGAAATACTGTTGATGGGACGATAAACCCAATAAACAAACATTCATAACAAGCTATACACAGTGAAAGGCAGCACTACATCTGCTTCAAGTGGACACCGTCTCCAGATACCTAAAATACTGTTGGTGGGACTATAAACCCAGTAAACAAACAAATGTAGCAGTCATGGGTTTAATCGAGGTATCCGACAGTTTGCATATATCAAATATAAAACCTTAATTAACCCTATTTTGGGGTAGATGCCATTAATTCTACATTGACTAATGTTTTAGTCTAATGAAAATGTGATTAAACATTAACTCAATTGTTGAATAGTACAAATTGTGAAAAAATATTCAATTTTTCCAAATCTGTAAAGAAGCTCAATGGGGATTTCTGCTAAAAATAGATAACGATGTCAGACAGCATTACCCGGATGATTCTATTAAGTGATTTCAAAGTAAGTTTTCATGTGGCTTACTTTGATTAAAAATTACTCACTGTTCAGTGTGGCTTATATAGGAAATACATATTTGTAATTGAAATTGTGTTGTACTTCACTTTTCACCGGCCACAATAGCTCAGGTGGTAGATCGTCGGCTTGCAGATCTGGAGGTCGTGGGTTCAAACCCCGGGCAGGTCAAACCAAAGACTTTAAAGTTGGTAGTAGTAACTTCCCTCCTAACACTCGGACTTGTCGGTGTCAGTATAATGGACTGGCCAGGTTCAGTCCCTGGGCACCTCATAAGTGCCACTGTGCTAAAATGATAGAAATGTTGCTGCACAGTATCGGCAAAAAAGCCGGCTTATTCCAATCCCTTCACTTTTCACTTAGATGTATCAATAAATAGCATTCTGGTGAAACCATTTCAGGTAACAATGATTTATACGGTTGTTTGAGAGAACACAAAATCTGGTCCAGACTGTCCATACCACTTTTAAGTTATAACAAAACAACTAAGCCTAAGTAAGAGCTACCGTAAGCTTAAAGGTGGTATCCGGCAGTTTGGATCAAAAATATTTTCATTTAAACATCTTAATTAACTATATGGGGGGCCCGTAGTGTAGTGGTAGAGTCGCCAATTTGTAACTTTTCTGACTACTTAGCCTCTCACCGGGTGGGTACGAGTCCCGTTCGGGGCGAACTTCTTCCAGCTGATTTGTGGTGCGCCGGTGGTTCTATCCAGACATGTGTCTGGGATTTTCCTCCATCAAAAAGCTGGACATTGTTAAAATGACCATAATTGGTCGCTGCAATGTATTTTAAAAAAAATTAATAAACTATTGAAACATGAACTGATCTTGAAAAATGTTGCTTACTAATGTCCTACACCTGTCTAAAAGTGTACCATAATACCACATGTATTTCCTATCTGAGCCACGCTGCACAGTTAGCTATTTTTAAACTAAGAAAACCCTGTGACCACTTATGTTTTAGCTCTGCCACGTTATCCACTCTGCCGTCAATGTCTATTTTTAGCAGCGATCCTAATCGATCTTTTTTATAGATTTGAAAAGAATGAAAATTTTAAGTGTTTATTAACTAGTTTTACTGCCCCAAAATGGAGGTGATGTTGAAAATCATCAAAATTAGACTGAAGTATGATGTTTTTCTACAGAATGATGCGAAAATACCTCAAACAGAGGTCAGATGTTAGATGTAGGCAAACTGTCGTATACCACCTTTAAGTCAACACTCAGACCTATCCCCTCTTTACACTGTCATTCCATCATATCCATTCATTATTATTTACCTACCCTTACCATGCTGAATTTATTACTAAACTTTACACAAAATCTGAAAATATTTGCTAACAAACCACATGCAAATTACATAAACACAGGATAATACTGCTGGAGACTGTTGCTTATAGTGTAGGTTCGGATCGGACGGACCAGCCGCAATAGCACAGCAGGTGGTAGAGCGTCGGCTTGCGGATCGGGAGGTCGGGGGTTCAAACCCCAACCGGGTCAAACCAAAGACTTTAAAGTTGGTAGTAGTGGCTTCCCTCTTAACGCTCTGGGTTAAGGGGACAGCATTACACCTGACTTGTTGGTGTCAGTATAATGGACCGGCCGGGTTCAGTCCCTGGCTCATAAGTGCCCCTGTACTATAATGATAGAAATGTCGCTGTATCGGCAAAAATGCCGGCAAATCCCATCCCATCCTGATCGGATGGCTTTTCAGCGGGTGTTTGTTGATCTAGATATTCGTAATTTGCCCTAAGCCTGATCAATTTATACTTTGCAGGTTGAGAATTGAAGATACCATCTTGAGTCAAATGAGCGCTTATGTCAATACAGACGCCTTGCTCTTCAATAAGATTTATGCACCTCCTTTGGACATCATTTGAAAATGCTAACATACTTTCGACACTTAACCTGACGAAAAAGGATAAAATCGCTATATGATCAGGCAATACCAACAGGCTAATGCAAAATGTGTATATCTAGATCAGCCAGCTCCCTTATTTACTCAAAGGGAGCCTTCTTATCAAGATTTATATCATTTCCATCCAACTGGTAATTTTTCTAGCAATCTTTTGATGTATGTGTGATGTAATTATTTAGTCAAATTACTCAAAATTAGTAAGAGTTACAAAGAAAATTGGCAGGTTAGGGGTCTCCTTGGTTCACACTTTGAATGGAAAAAAAAAAAATCTCAATGAAGTGATTGACAATTCACACTTGCTCACATGTTTCCCTCGGGTTTGCGCTAAGTAAATATTGGTTGTTATTTTTTTCATCTTCATTTCATGTTAAAGTCATGAATGATTATTGAAAGACATGAAGATTGGGATAGGTCATTGGTACGTCATACCAGGGGGCGCTGTGGTTGAAGGGGAGGAGTCGCTGACTTGTATTTCTCTCCTTGATTGTCTGCCCTTTCGCTGCTTGATTCAAATCATGGGGCAAGGGACTTAATGTCTTCCAGCTAACCTGCAATAGGCTGGTGCTTCTATCTCCAGACATTTATCTGGGGGGTCTTTTTTCACCAAAAATAATTGGACGTGGCTATAATGACCACCGTTGGTTAACTTCGATATAAATAAGAAAGAAAGGACATAGAACTCTAAACAAAACACTTGGGTTCGTGTTTGAACCCCAGTTGTTTGAGCATAAATTACTTGCAAATTCTTCCCCTCATCAGCATCACCATCATCATCACCATCATAATCATCATCATCAACATCATCACCACCATCATCATCATCATTGTCATCACCATCATCATCATCAACATTGTCATCACCATCATCATCATCATCAACACTGTCAAATTCATCACCTTCATTATCATCACTATCATCATCACCATCATCACCATCATCATCACCAAAACCATCATCATCATCAACACCATCATCACCATCATCATCAGCAGCAGCAACAAAACATGTATTTTGTATGTGCTTTAAGTGAATGCCAGTCAACTCGGTAAACTGATAGCACAGTCTGTAAAGCGCCGACTCCAGGTACCGGAGGCCCCGGGTTCGATCCCAGGCCGCGACATACCAAAGTCGTTAAAAATGATAGTATGGTATAGCTCCCTTGCTAATGCTCAAGCAAATATAAGGGTAGTTCCACGACTGGTTAGCCCGGTGTCAGGATAATGTGACTGGGTGTGGTATCATGCCAGGTGTTCACAACATGCTATACACAGTGAAGGCAGCACTATATCTGTTTCAAGTGGGCACCATTCCAGATAACTGGAATTCTGTTGGTGGGATGAAACAAACCCAACAAACATAAAATATTTGTGTCATTTCTGACATTGTTGGGCATATTTTTCTAACTTCCTTTCCTAAACTGATGTAACACAACCTTAAGGCTGTCCATTAATAATAGTTCTGCCTGACACATTTGTTGGTGGACCATTTTGTGTGACAAAGTAAACCTTAACCCTTTTCTTGCTAGAAACACCATTAGGAAGGAGATACGTTTCATGTCAGTGGTGTTAAATGGTGTTTTCAGCAGACAAAGGGTTAATTGCAGCACAAATTAATTAGGTGCTACTGACCCTTTCTACTGAACAAAGTTACAAGACAACATTGACAAAAGACAGCACTTAATAAAACAGGAAAGAAGATAATGCTAATTCTGGCCACCTCTGAGGGGTTTTGTCGTTTTTTTTTAGGTTTGGGAAGGTTTTAGGAAGGAAGTGATCCGGGAAGTTGTTTATCTTTTAAGTTAAATGTGGTATCCAACAGTTTGCCTACATTAAATACATGTACCAATTTCTAACCTCCGCATTGGGGTATTCGGTCATATTTTTGCATAAACGCATACTTAAGTCATTATAAAAATGATTTTGAACACTAACTTTATTGTTGGAGTGTACTAACTGCGAAAAAATTACCCAAAATGGTCAGTTTTTTCGACTCTGAGGGGTTTGTTTCTGTAGACTATGTTTTGACCATTCCAAGGCGGTAACCGTCTGGTTTGCTCTTTTCATTAAATGACTCATCACAAATTTGTTCTTACTTTTCACTGCGCTTGCATGTTAAATACCTTTGTCCCAGTCCCTGGGCACCTCATAAGTGCTCCTGTGCTATAATGATAGAAATGTCGCTGCACAGTATCGGCAAAAATGCCGGCTAATCCCAATCCCAATCCCACAATTATTTATTTGGTGGTTTCATGAAAGTTTTTTGGTCCAAACTGTCAGATACCACCTTTAAGGAGGGAATATGACCCATACAGCAAATCATCGTCGGCAACCACAGTATTTTCTTCCGTTACACTCCATACATACCGTGGGAAATTTGACTAGCAAAATCTCGTTTTCATGAATATGCATGAGGCAGGGAAATCGCATGTTACAATAAAATACTCTTCAATCTCAATGACGTCATACTGGGATTTTCTTACTAAAAATAGAAACCAACGCACATGTTTACTCATGGAGGTCGCCATTTTGAACGGTAAACCGAACCTTAGTCATAAAACGTAATTTCATTGGCTAGTTGTCCGTGGTGGTTTCCTTATGGCACCAATGAAACTGTCTCATTAATTATTCATGACTACGAGATTTTCTTAGCCAATTGTCCCACGGGTACATAACGCAGCATAGCGGAGTAATGTAACGGGGGATAACCGACGATGACAGCAAATATTACAACTTTTGTAACATTGTAAGAATATGATGACACATATCAGGTACAAAAAATCTTATTACTTACAGCCCCTCTTTGAGAAGGTAATAATGACCTGTTGCCCCACCCACAAATTACCTTTAGTTTAATCTGCACTTCAGAGGCCACTTGCCTTGAAAGGTGGTATCTGACAGTTTAGACCAAATATTTTTTTCTCAAATAACCAAGTAAGTCATTGTTACCTGAAAAAATCCTGCAAAATGCTGTTCATTGATGTCCTAGATATGCTGAACAGTGCAGCATTAATCCCAACTTATCACTGCAAACAGGTATTTCCTATCTGTGCCTCGCTGCAGAGATAGCTATTTTTAAACCAAGAAACACATGACAACTGACTTTTGAGACAATGCTTTATCATTATATAGGTACTCAGCTCTGACATACATATCCAATTTTAGAAGAGACCACTATTGTGTGTATTTATAGATTAGAAAAGAATAAAAATTTAGACTTATTTTATCACAATGTGTTCTGTCTAACAATATGGTTAGTGTTTAAAATTGTCTTTACTTAGGCTAAAGTATTAGTTTATACAGAAATTATGTCTAAATCCTTCAAAACAGTGGGAAAATATTGTTACATGTATAAGATATAAGCAAACTGTCGGATACCACCTTTAATATCAATGTAAACAGTATGACCCAAAAATTAAAGAGATAATAATTTTTTTATAAAGATTTTTTTAAAAGTTATTATAGTTTTATTTTAATGATTTTTTTTTTTTTTTTTTTTAATTTATCTCACTACAAGAATATAATGAACATAACATAATATAATGTCTTGATAACAAACAACACTTGAACTGGATGTGGGGGGTTGGGTGCGGGGCGGGGGGGGGAGGGGGGTCCCTCTTTTAGCAAGATAATATGATAGTGTTATATATTACCTAATGCCCCGCCTACAAATTATCTGGAGTTATGTATCTCAGTAGGTTTACTGTAAGACACTGGTAGGACATTACAACATACTGTGCAGTGATAGCTGTATATGAGGTGGACTACCATATGTACTCTCCGTCTCTCGTTAACCAGTGTGACATCTACCCATAGTTCAGTTTATACTTTGACAGTCAGCTGCAAGTCTGGTATAGTGGATTTATCAGTTGTTGTGAAGGTGAAATTTTTTTGTTGTTGTTTTTTTTCCCTTTGTACATATAATTGTGTTTTGTGTGATGAAATTTTGTTGTGTGTGATGAAATTTTGTTTTGTGTGATGAAATTTTGTTGTGATTGTGGAATTTTCTCCAGTAGTTTGAACTCAGTTTGTAATAAGACAGTGTGACATCTTCCAGTAATTCAGTCCACATTTTGACAGTCAGCGGCTAACTGCAATATAGTGGATTAATCTGTTATGATAAGGTAAAGTTTTATTTTTTTGTTTCCTTTGTACATAAAATTTTGTTGTGCACGATTGAATTTTGTTGCAACTATGGAATTTTCTCCGGTTGTTTATACACGGTCTGTAAAAACCATTGTGTTACCTAGGACAGTTTAGGTTTCTGCAATCAGCTACTGGTCTTTATAAAGTGTATTGGTCTTTCTGTGAATGTGGACATTTCTTTTACATTGTACATGTAAGTTTACTATGCATAATGAAATTTTAGTTTTGATTTTGGAATTTTCTTTTGAACTTCCAGTAATTTTGCTGTAATTGTGAAATTTTCTTACAGTAATTTTATTGTGAGTGAGGAATTTTCTTTTTAATTTCCCGTAATTTTGCTGTAATTATAGAAATTCATTTTAACTTCCCATTACTTGTTTGTAATTGTGAAATTTTCTTTAACTTCCAGTAATTTTACTGTGAATGAGGAATTTTCTTTTTAATTTCAGTAAGTTTGCTGTAATTGTGGATTTTTCTTTTAACTTCAAGTAAGTAAGCTGTATTTTGTGGAATTTTCTTTTAACTTTAACTAAGTTTGCTGTAATTGTGAAATTTTCTTTTAACTTTAAGTAAGTTTGCTATGATTTTGGACATTCTGTATCAACTTCCAGAAACTTGGCTATCATTGTGGAATTTTCTGAGGACATTCAGTACAGTGAACATCTGACCACCAACTGCTGGTGGCACCCTTGGCCTAGCGGTTAGAGTCGCTGACTTGTAACTCCTCAGTCCCTCATTGAGTGGGTTCGAGTCCCGGTCGGGGTGAGAACTTTCATGTGGGGAAATTTTCCAGCTAACCAACGGTGCACTGGTGGTTCTTTCCAGACATTAGTATGAGGACTTCCACCACCCATAATTAGCTGGAGAGCGTCGGCTTGCGGATCGGGAGGTCGTGGGTTCGAACCCCGGCCGGGTCATACCAAAGACTTTAAAGTTGGTAGTAGTGGCTTCCCTCCTAACGCTCGGGGCTAAGGGGACAGCATTACGCCTGACTCGTCGGTGTCAGTATAATGGACCGGCCGGGTTCAGTCCCTGGGCACCTCATAAGTGCCCCTGTGCTGTAATGATAGAAATGTCGCTGCGCAGTATCGGCAAAAATGCCGGCTAATCCTAATCCTAATCCTAATTAGCTGGACGTCGTCAACACGAAACAAACAAACTATGGAGACAACTTTTTGTGATTATATACAATTTTGTCTTCAATAACTGCTGTTATTTGACAGCGATTTATGATATTCTACCGATATTATGGAGAAAAAAAAAAAAATTTGTCACTTTTCTGTTGATTATTTTTTTCATTTGAAAACAAAACATATATTGTGATTTAAAAAATTCTTCCCTGGCTGAGGATTTTTTTTTATAGTAACCATTTATTTGTTACACAACTGTTCACTAGCTAGTTTCTATCTTAGAACAGTGGCGATATGTCGCTTTGAGGAAGTGTAGGGAGATGTTACAGATGTAGTGCTGTTACAAGGAAGTTAAATAAATACATTGTGAGAAAACACTTGTCATGAAGATGAAACAATATGTGCACAACAGTTATGACAATTTGTAAAGTGACCTTACATGTACCATAGATAAATAAGAGTGTTCAAACAAGGCGCTTTGGATATTAGTCAAGTAGGTTAGCTGTTTTATGAAAGTTTTATAAAAATTTACTATTATTATGCATGTTTGTTTCATATCTGGGTACATTATTATCATCATAGTTTTCTTTTTAAATGTCAGTTATTTTACTGTGATTCTGGAAAATAATTTTAACGTCTGTTAGCTGTGCTGTAATTGTGGCATTTTCTTTAACTTCCAGTAAGTTTGCTGTACTTGTGGAATTTTCTTTAACATCTAGTAAGTTTACTCTGAGTGAGGAATTTTCTTTAAACTTACAGAAACTTTGCTGTAAATGTGGAATTTTCTTTTAACTTCCAGTTAGTTTGCTATGATACATATATCTGGGTACATTACTACATTGGTGCGCTTGTGGTGTAGTGAAAAAGTTGCTGACGATTAACTCCTCTGACTGCTTAACTTCTCGAGTCCCATGCAGCTGGGTATGGGAGAACGTCTCATATTCGAGTCCTGGGTCAAAGGTCATATGGAAGAACGTCTTCCATTCGAGTCCTGGGTCAAAGGACATATGGAAGAATGTCTTCCATTCGAGTCCTGGGTCAAAGGACATATGGAACAAGGTCTTCCATTCGAGTCCTGGGTCAAAGGACATATGGAAGAACATCTTCCATTCGAGTCCTGGGTCAACGGACATATGGAAGAACGTCTTCCATTTGAGTCCTGGGTCAAAGGACATATGGGAAAACGTCTTCCATTCGAGTCCTGGGTCAAAGGACATATGGAAGAACATCTTCCAGCTGGTTGTGGTTCTACTGAGATATTAGTCTGGGGATCTTCGTCCACAAAAATATCTGGACAATTTTGTAATGACTCTCATTGTGTTAATCAGCCGCAATAGCATGGGTGGTAGAGCATCGGCTTGCAGATCGGGAGGTCATGGGTTCAAACCCCGGCCGGGTCAAACCAAAGTTGGTAGTAGTGGCTTCCCTCCTAACGCTCGGGGCTAAGGGGACAGCATTACGCCTGACTCATCAGTGTCAGTATAATGGACCGGCCGGATTCAGTCCCTGGGCACCTCATAAGTGCCCCTGTGCTATAATGATAGAAATGTCGCTGCACAGTTTCAGCAAAAATGCTGGCAAATCCCATCACATCCCTAATTGTTTTACTGTAAAACAACACCAAGCATCAACACAAAGCAGAACAAACTCTGACTGTTAATTCTCTCACTGCATGGATTCAGGTCCTGTTTTGGGCGAAGAACTTAATATGGGAAGGTCTTCCAGCTGACATGCAGTGCACCAATGGTTCTACCCTGATATTGGTCTGGGGTTCCTCCTCCACCAACATAGCTGTAATGTCGTTAATTTTGTCTCTGAATTGTATTTTAAAACAGATGGGGCTAAGAACTTGTGTGACAGGGTCTTCCAGTTACCACCTGGTTCTACCCATGTCTGGGGTCTTTCTCCACTAAAATATCTGGACAATTCTGTTACAACTATAATTGTGTTTCTGCATTGTATTTTAAAACAGTTTGGGCTAAGAACTTTTGTGACAAGGTCTTCCAGTTACCCCTGGTTCTACTTATGTGTCTGGGGTCTTTCTCCACTAAAATATCTGCAAAATTCTGTAACAACTGTCATTGTGTCTCTGTATTGTATTTTAAAACAGTTGGGGCTTATAACTTGTATGACAAGGTCTTCCATTTACCCCTTAGTCTACCCATATGTCTGGGGTCTTTCCCCACTAAAATATCTGCAAAATTCTGCAGCAACTATACTTGTGTCTCTTATGTATTTTAAAGAGTAACAAAACAAGCATTACAACACAGAACAGAACAAACTGTGCAGATCTTTAATGTGCAATAAGTAGAGCTTGTGCAGTCCCAGTTCAAACCCAGGATGCAACATACCATAGCTTTACAAGCAAAAGCCCGGATGTTAGACATCCAAGGCGCGGCAGAAAACATGCACTTTTAACAAGAAGATGACTATCCTGGGAACTAAACACTCTCTTACACTGTTGATTAATTACATAAACATTTGACAGTTACGAACAATAACTCTAATGGGAAGTAGAGTATTTTTGCTACTTTGTTTGTTTTCCTTGTTCTCTGCTACATCTGTATTTACAAGCTGCATTTCTAAAATAGGTATACTCGTTTTCTTTCGCCAAACGGCTACGTTTTTTATACTACTTTTTTTGATTGCAAGCTACATTTTATTGTTGCAAGCTACCCTGTTAAAAAGACGGAACACTTTATTCTTTTCTCTGAAAAGTATCTCAGGGAACACCTCCGACATCCATTATTGACTGCTAAACTATCGTCCCCATAAAAAAAAAAAAAAAATGCATTCCAAAACAGAAGTGACATAGCTCCCTTGATTTTAGTATGTCCATCTTATAATGATGGTCAATAGATGAGACAGAGTTTCTTCCAGGAAATGTCACTTAGATTAAGTCGTCTCGTCTACTTGTGTCCAGGATGTTTGGAACAAAATGATTATTGTTGAGTTATATAAGCATCACTAGACTGGCCTCTTTTGTTTAGCTGCACTTACTTAGTTCTTGGTTGCTTGCAGCAACTTCTTCCAAGAATAGGAGTTCTTTAAGAGTTATGTAGTTATGTACGAACAACTTCAAGGGTGTGAGTTCGTAGTTATTTACTAACATCTTCATGCAAGGGTGTTAGTTCTTATATATTTACTAACAACTTCATGCAAGAGTGTGTGTTCTTAGATATTTGCTAACAACTTCATGCAAGGGTGTTAGTTCTTGGTTAATTAGTTATTTAACCACAGCTTCATGCAATTTCATAACTTCTTCATGCAATGGTGTAAGTTCTTAGTTATTTGCTAACAACTTCATGCAAGGGTGTTAGTTCTTGGTTAATTAGTTATTTAACCACAGCTTCGTGCAATTTCATAACTTCTTCATGCAATGGTGTAAGTTCTTAGTTATTTGCTAACAACTTCATGCAAGGGTGTTAGTTCTTGGTTAATTAGTTATTTAACCACAGCTTCATGCAATTTCATAACTTCTTCATGCAATGGTGTAAGTTCTTAGTTATTTGCTAACAACTTCATGCAAGGGTGTGAGTTCTTGGTTAATTAGTTGTTTAACCTTAGCTTCATGCAATTTCATAACTTCTTCATGCAAGGGTGTATTTACTTCTTAGATATTTGCTAACAACTTCATGCAAGGGTGTTAGTTCTTAGATATTTACTAACAACTTCATGCAAGGGTGTTTGTTCTTAGATATTTGCTAACAACTTCATGCAAGGGTGTGAGTTCTTGCTTATTTAGTTATTTAACCACAGCTTCGTGCAGTTTAATAACTTCTTCATGCAAGTTCTTAGTCATTTACAAACAACTTCATGCAAGGGTGTGAGTTCTTACTTATTTAGTTATTTAATAACTGGTGCAATTTAATATTATCTTTCTGCATGGGTGTAAGGTCTTTGACAAATTGCTAAATACTCATCCACAGTAGTTGTGTCAGTCCTAACAAGACAACTTGTGACCCATAGGACAATGTTAGTCATCACTTCCTGACTAACAACAGCATGAACGGGTAAGAGGTGTTATATATTAACTAACATTATTAGTCAAAAGGACCTTTATATAACAAGATCTTCATCTACGATGGGGAGCCTGTGGCCGAGTGATTAGAATCGCCGACTTGTTACTTGTCAGCCCGTTATTGTGTTTAGTTCGAGTTCTGGTCGGGGAAAGAACTTTCATGTGGGGACAATGTCCAGCTAACTTGCGGTGTGTCAGTGGTTCTACCCAGACATAAGTCTGGGATTGTCCTCCACCAATAATTGTCTGGATGTTGCCAATATGATCATGATTATGTCAGTGTAATGTAACAAAAAATAAAAAAACAAACACAAGAAAAAAAAACAACTGGAAGATAATATATATGAAATATGAGTTTTAACCTTTCTGTTGCTGGAAACATCATTAACTTCACTGGACCTGGTGGCACAATCGGTAGAAGTCGTTAAAAATGGTAGTGGTATAACTCCCTTGCTAACACTCAAGCAAATATAAGGGTAGTTCCATGATTGGTTGGCCCGGTGTCAGGATAATGTGACTGGGTGTGGTATCGTGCCAGGTGTTCACGGACATGCTATACACAGTGAAGGCAGCAGTATATCTGCTTCAAGTGGACACCATCTCCAAATAACTCAAATACTGTTGGTGGGAATTGATAAACCCAATAAACCATTCACTCCATTTACACATAAAACATAACACACCCAAATTGTGTTTCCAGCAAGTAAATGGTTAAACATAAAACATACCCCTGTCTAAAGGTGCTTTCCAGCAAGAAAAGGGTTAAACTAAACAATTTTAAAATTTGTATCGAACATAATTGAAAAGGCAATTAAAAGATTTAAATCACTAAGTTTTTGTTTGAGTCATCACTTTTTAAGGTGTGATATCAGCTACGATCTACCTGAGCTTAGTGTAACAGGTTGGCCCATTTTTTGCGCCTAGGGAGAAATTCCTTATATTAAACAAATATATACATGCAATATTGTCACAGTCAGTTATCTGTGAAAAAATGTGGACAGACAGGAGTGACTGTTTTAAAGGTGGTATAATCACTGTATACTGGTGTTATCAGATTATACCAGCCAATAAGAAAACATGAGTCATTATTACTGATGCAGAGATTTTTCTCTTGTATTTTTTGAAAAGTCTAAAAATATATGCATCATATGTTTAATTAAAATTAATCATGAAAGAAGAAAATTCCCAGGTCGTTTATTAATAGATTTTTTTGTTCTTTTCTGTATTTGTTCCCTTTTCTTATATAAAAATCTTCCTGTACCTTTTATATTTTATAGGACCTCTGTATGAACTTAAAGATAAATATAAATGGGGCTGGTTGGTTGTTTAGTTGGTTGGCTGGATGATATGTTGGTTGGTTAGGTGGGCTGGTGTCAGTAGTTGCATTTGTAGTTTTGGAGGTAGGTTGGATGGGTTGGTTGGTTGGTGTTGGTGGTTGGGTTTGTAGTTTGGTGGTCTGGATGTTGGGTGTGTTAGTTAATTGGTTGGTTGGCTGGTTGGTTGTTGGGTTAATTGGTGAATATGGTTGGGTGTTTAGGTTAGTAAGTTAGTTGGTGGGATGGTTGGCTTGCTGGTTGTTTGGTTAGATTTCAATTTTCACTGTTTTTTGTAGAGAAATATTTCATGTCTACATGAACATGAACTAAATAGTTGATTTATGGTTTTATTATTCTACCGAATATAAATTTTTGTTGGATTAAACAATCGAATCAATTTTTTAGAATGCCAAATTTGTTTTGATTGTTTGCTTGACTGGCTGGTTAATTGCAGATGGTTTTCTTCTGAAAATGGGGACAGGGCCTAGAGCCTTTGAAAAGGGGGACATTTTGTGGCATGTTATTAATAAAGTAGAAAAAGTGTGGACGGTTTAAATTTTTTTTGCTAACATACATTTTGTGTTACAAGGTTATTTTGCTATTTTTCTTGTTATTCAACTCCTCCATCAGATTATCACAGTCCAGTTTCACTCAAGGGGGTGCCCGTGGCATAGTGGTAGAGTCGCCAACAACCAGCACGACTTAACTACTCTGACTACTTACCCTCTCACCGCGTGGGTTCGAGTCCCATTCCAGGTGAAGGACTCAATGTGGGAAGGTCTTCCAGCTGACCTGCAGTGCACTGGTGGTTCTACCCAAACATTTGTTTGGGGTCTTCCTCCACTAAAATAGCTGGACTTCGCTATAAGGATCATAATTTATTGCTGTATTTCAAAAAACAAGAACAAACCATTTCACCCAAGCTAACACTGAAAAGATAGGGAATTATAATTTTTAGGAGAAAACGAGGCTTATTTTCCGAGGGTAAAAGGCTCCTTCTGTATAAGGTAGAAAAAAGCCCGGACTGCAATGTTGGGGTAACAAAAGGTAGGCTGGTCAGATATCAAATTGGTACAGTGGTTACATGGTATGATACAAGGTTGATTATTTTTAATTGATTCATAAATTATAGTTCTAAGGTAGATTAGTCCATCAAAAAAATGACAAAGTTCATATAAGTGAGATAGCTCATAAAAGTAACAGAGTTTATAAACTTGACAAATTTCATAAACTTGACAAAGTTCATAAAAGTGAGATAGCTCATAAAAGTGACAGAGTTCATAAACTTGACAAATTTCATAAACTTGACAAAGTTCATAAAAGTGAGATAGCTCATAAAAGTGACAGAGTTTATAAACTTGACAAATTTCATAAACTTGACAAAGTTCATAAAAGTGAGATAGCTCATAAAAGTGACAGAGTTCATAAACTTGACAAATTTTATAAAAGTGAGATAGCTCATAAAAGTGACAGAGTTTATAAACTTGACAAATTTCATAAAAGTGAGATAGCTCATAAAAGTAACAGAGTTTATAAACTTGACAAATTACATAAACTTGACAAATTTCATAAAAGTGAGATAGCTCATAAAAGTGACAGAGTTCATAAACTTGACAAAGTTCATAAAAGTGAGATAGCTCATAAAAGTAACATAGTTCATAAAATGGACAAAGTTCATAAACTCGACAAAGTTAACAAAAGTGAGATAGCTCATAAAAGTGACAGAGTTCATAAACTTAGCAAAGTTCATAAACTTGACAAGGTTCATAAAAGTGAGATAACTCATAAAAGTGACAGAGTTCATAAACTTGACAGAGTTGATAAAAGTGGCAAACTTTTCTGTTTGAAGTAGGGCTAGATTTACCTCATCATTGCTGCTTTCACAAACTTCATCCTTGATAACTTGAAACACATTCAGCCTTGGTAAATAAATCAAACATTATTTTCCGGTTGTAGAATGTTAATTGCTGGTATTTGTAACCTCATAAATTGTCCTATCCTAAAGATATTTGTCACAAATTATTCACTCAAGACATACTTTGTGTCGCATTTTTTCTGACAGCAGGTCAGGTATTTTGTAACTTCTTAACAAATTATTCACGGGATCAAAGCAAGATGATTTCAAAATTAATCCACAAATCACAAACTGGGTCGTTTTTATCCCTTCCATGGGGTTTTTATCATTGGGTAGACATTTGTTGGAATGCTTGTATACTTGAAAAGAGTTAATTGTCGTAATTTTTTTTATTGAATTACTGTTCAAGTGTTGATTGTGCAGGTTTCTATAATGTATAATAGAGTGATCATGACGGCATTTTCTTATTTGATTTAGAACTGGTAAGCAGGCATATTACTCTCTAATTACAGGGTTGGATAATGGATAATTGAAATCCAGCTTGATTAAGAATTCGTATTAATAATCTTCAAGATTGGCCAAGGGGTCTGAATAATTTACATGTAAGGAACTTGTGCTGGAGTGTTTAGTTAATGTAGTTGATTAAGAAATGAAGAACGTTGAGGAGGTTTGGTTATAATGTATTTTAAGTGAGACAGGCGGTAAGAATGGAAATGAAGGGTGCATATTCAAGTAGATAAATGAGAGGGAATGAAAAAAATTTTGAGTTAATTTATTAACAGAAATAGCAAGAACGATGGTGGATTAATTGAGTCTGGGCATTTAGGAGAGGGTTGTGGAGGTGTGTTTAGGGCATTTCAAGTGTGCATTTAGGAGTAGGGGGGTGGGGGGCCTAAATATGCTTGGGTGGGGGGGTGTAAAATGTGCATTTAGGAGAGGGTTTAAAATGTGTATAAAGGGGGTATGGGGTGGGCCGGGGTGGGGATAAAATGTGCATTTGGGAAGGGGGAGGGGGGTTAGTTAATGTGCATTTAGGATTATTTCAAATGTGCATTTGGAGGTGGTTCTAAAAGTGCTTTTAGGGTGTGTAAATTTGGGAGATGGGGTTAAAGGTACATTAGGAAAGTGTTTTAAATATGCATTAAGGAGGGGTAGAGGTGTAAAATTTTGTGTCAGAGTGAGGTGCCAAAGCAATAACCACTGGGCCAAAGGGTTGACTCCTTTAAGAAATTGTTAGGTACTGGCTATAAACACAGAAGCACTTAAGCCTCCCATATAAAAAATTGAGTGATGCCCTGAACTTCGCTCAACTAGCGGGTAAAAAACTTTAAATTTAAGGCATCCATGGCCAAGTGGTAAATTTGCAGATTTGTAACTGACTGCACAGCCTTTTCTTACCTGGGTTTGAGACCTATTCTGGGCGAAAGGCCTACTGTGAAAAGGTCTTCCCCAGTATGCTTTATGTTAACCTATAACTTGCTGGAAACACCTTTAGGGTGGGCTATGTTGTGTGTTAACCCTTTACTTGCTGGAAACACCATTAGGGTGGGCTATGTTGTGAGTTAACCCTTAACTTGCTGAAAACACCTTTAGGGTGGGCTATGTTGTGCGTTAACCCTTTACTTGCTGGAAACACTTTTAGGGTGGGGTATGCTTTATGTTAACCCTTTACTTGCTGGAAACACCTTTAGGGTGGGCTATGTTGTGTGTTAACCCTTTACTTGCTGGAAACACCATTAGGGTGGGCTATGTTGTGAGTTAACCCTTAACTTGCTGAAAACACCTTTAGGGTGGGCTATGTTGTGCGTTAACCCTTTACTTGCTGGAAACACCTTTAGGGTGGGGTATGCTTTATGTTAACCCTTTACTTGCTGGAAACACCTTTAGGGTGGGGTATGCTTTATGTTAACCCTTTACTTGCTGGAAACACCTTTAGGGTGGGCTATGTTGTGCGTTAACCCTTTACTTGCTGGAAACACTTTTAGGGTGGGGGTGTGTTTTATGTTAACCCTTTACTTGCTGGAAACACCTTTAGGGTGGGCTATGTTGTGTGTTAACCCTTTACTTGCTGGAAACACCTTTAAGATGTGGTATATTTTATGTTAACCCTTTACTTGCAGGAAACACCTTTAGGATAGGGTATATTTTATGTTAGCCCTTTACTTGCAGGAAACACCTTTAGGATAGGGTATATTTTATGTTAGCCCTTTACTTGCTGGAAACACCTTTAAGATATGGTATATTTTATGTTAACCCTTAACTTGCTGGAAACACCTTTAAGATATGGTATATTTTATGTTAACCCTTTACTTGCTGGAAACACCTTTAGGGTGGGCTATGTTGTGTGTTAACCCTTTACTAGATGGAAACACTTTTAGGGTGGGGGTGTGTTTTATGTTAACCCTTTACTTGCTGGAAACACCTTTAGAGTGGGCTATGTTGTGTGTTAACCCTTAACTTGCTGGAAACACCTTTAAGATGTGGTATATTTTATGTTAACCCTTTACTTGCAGGAAACACCTTTAGGATAGGGTATATTTTATGTTAGCCCTTTACTTGCTGGAAACACCTTTAAGATATGGTATATTTTATGTTAACCCTTTACTTGCTGGAAACACCTTTAAGATATGGTATATTTTATGTTAACCCTTTAATTGCTGGAAACACCTTTAAGATATGGTATATTTTATGTTAACCCTTAACTTGCTGGAAACACCTTTAAGATGTGGTATATTTTATGTTAACCCTTTACTTGCAGGAAACACCTTTAGGATAGGGTATATTTTATGTTAACCCTTTACTTGCAGGAAACACCTTTAGGATAGGGTATATTTTATGTTAACCCTTAACTTGCTGGAAACACCTTTAAGATATGGTATATTTTATGTTAACCCTTTACTTGCTGGAAACACCTTTAGGGTGGGCTATGTTGTGTGTTAACCCTTTACTTGATGGAAACACTTTTAGGGTGGGGGTGTGTTTTATGTTAACCCTTTACTTGCTGGAAACACCTTTAAGATATGGTATATTTTATGTTAACCCTTTACTTGCTGGAAACACCTTTAAGATATGGTATATTTTATGTTAACCCTTTACTTGCTGGAAACACCTTTAGGGTGGGCTATGTTGTGCATTAACCCTTTACTTGATGGAAACACTTTTAGGGTGGGGGTGTGTTTTATGTTAACCCTTTACTTGCTGGAAACACCTTTAAGATATGGTATATTTTATGTTAACCCTTTACTTGCTGGAAACACCTTTAAGATATGGTATATTTTATGTTAACCCTTTACTTGCTGGAAACACCTTTAGGGTGGGCTATGTTGTGCATTAACCCTTTACTTGCTGGAAACACCTTTAAGATAGGGTATATTTTATGTTAACCCTTTACTTGCAGGAAACACCTTTAAGATATGGTATATTTTATGTTAACCCTTAACTTGCTGGAAACATCTTTAGGATAAAGTATGTTTTATGTTAACCCTTTACTAGCAGGAAACACAATTAGGGTGGGATATATTCTATGTCACTGCTACTGGAAACACCATAAGGGTGGGATATATTCTATGTTACTGCTACTGGAAACACCATTAGGGTGGGATATATTCTATGTCACTGCTACTGGAAACACCATTAGGGTGGGATATATTCTATGTCACTGCTACTGGAAACACCATTAGGGTGGGATATATTCTATGTCACTGCTACTGGACACACCATTAGGGTGGGATATATTCTATGTCACTGCTACTGGAAACACCATTAGGGTGGGATATATTCTATGTCACTGCTACTGGACACACCATTAGGGTGGGATATATTCTATTTCACTGCTACTGGACACACCATTAGGGTGGGATATATTCTATGTCACTGCTACTGGAAACACCATTAGGGTGGGATATATTCTATGTCACTGCTACTGGAAACACCATTAGGGTGGGATATATTCTATGTCACTGCTACTGGAAACACCATTAGGGTGGGATATATTCTATGTTACTGCTACTGGAAACACCATTAGGGTGGGATATATTCTATGTCACTGCTACTGGAAACACCATTAGGGTGGGATATATTCTATGTCACTGCTACTGGAAACACCATTAGGGTGGGATATATTCTCTGTCACTGCTACAGGAAACACCATTAGGGTGGGATATATTCTATGTCACTGCTACTGGAAACACCATTAGGGTGGGATATATTCTATGTTACTAGGATGAATGGTGTTTTAAGCATGTCAGCAACATTCCGGACAGATTGACATCTTTTCTGCGAACATATTTTCGAGTGTTCTACAGCTCATCATCTTTTGAGAGCATCTTGTACAAGAGAGCAAGCATTGTTTTTGTGCATGTTTAGCCTGTTTTAGAGTTTGTTATCTAGACAGAATGGGGATGTTTGAGTTGTCAATGCACAAACAGCAAGATATGTCCTGCATTTCTTTATCTCTTTAACTCATGCTGGGAAATGTAATCTTCTTACCTCATTCTTTTTTTAGGTGGTGACCATTAAAGGTTGTATCTAACAGTTTGCCTTTATCGGATATGTGTAACTATATCTGACCTCTGTTTGGGGTATTTGTATATAATTTATGCAGAAAAAAAACAAACTTGCGTCTATGGTTTGACGATTTTCAACAGTATCTCATTTTAAGGGCAGTAAGTCTTGTTAATCAAGACTGCAATGTTCATTCTTTTCAAATCTATAAATAAGAACGATTGGGATTCCTGCTAAAAGTAGACATCGACATTTGTATGTCGCTGGCATTCAGAGAATGGTGAAGGAAATTTATGCCAACATCTTTCATAATAGATCAATAAAGGAATTATTTTGATTCGAAGAATGATGCAGAAATTGTTGATTATAAATAAAAAATAACCTTTTTTGAATAAAAAAAAAAGACCAGAGAAGACTAAAAGGTTGTAGACTTCATTTCATTGATCAATTGCTGTGAAACAATCAAATAAGCACACAACCCATATAGAGTGGCTATCACCTACAAGTGGTTTTATGATATCTGAACAGCTTACCCAGGGCCTCTTGATGGCTCTTGTCCTATCTGGATGCTTGTCAATGACATTGACAGAGAGAGCTAATCAGGAACTACTGTTTCACACTCTGAGTATGCTGGAAATGGGGAGAATAATGCTTCTTGGCTTATAGTGTAGATCCAGGTCCGTCAGCTCCCTGTTTCTTGGCAAATAGTGCAGATCCAGATCAGTCAGCTCCCTGCTTCTTGGCAAATAGTGTAGATCCAGGTCAGTCAGCTCCCTGCTTCTTGGCAAATAGTGTAGATCCAGGTCAGTCAGCTCCCTGCTTCTTGGCAAATAGTGCAGATCCAGGTCAGTCAGCTCCCTGCTTCTTGGCAAATAGTTCAGATCCAGGTCAGTCAGCTCCCTGCTTCATGGCAGATAGTGTAGATCCAGATCAGTCAGCTCCCTGCTTCTTGGCAAATAGTTCAGATCCAGGTCAGTCAGCTCCCTGCTTCTTGGCAAATAGTGCAGATCCAGGTCAGTCAGCTCCCTGCTTCATGGCAGATAGTGTAGATCCAGGTCAGTCAACTCCCTGCTTCTTGGCAAATAGTGCAGATCCAGGTCAGTCAGCTCCCTGCTTCATGGCAGATAGTGTAGATCCAGGTCAGTCAGCTCCCTGCTTCATGGCAGATAGTGTAGATCCAGGTCAGTCAACTCCCTGCTTCTTGGCAAATAGTGCAGATCCAGGTCAGTCAGCTCCCTGCTTCATGGCAGATAGTGTAGATCCAGATCAGTCAGCTCCCTGCTTCTTGGCAAATAGTTCAGATCCAGGTCAGTCAGCTCCCTGCTTCTTGGCAAATAGTTCAGATCCAGGTCAGTCAGCTCCCTGCTTCATGGCAGATAGTGTAGATCCAGGTCAGTCAACTCCCTGCTTCTTGGCAAATAGTGCAGATCCAGGTCAGTCAGCTCCCTGCTTCATGGCAGATAGTGTAGATCCAGGTCAGTCAGCTCCCTGCTTCTTGGCAAATAGTGCAGATCCAGGTCAGTCAGCTCTCTGCTTCTTGGCAAATAGTGTAGATCCAGGTCAGTCAGCTCCCTGCTTCTTGGCAAATAGTGCAGATCCAGGTCACTCAGCTTCCTGCTTCTTGGCAAATAGTATAGATCCAGGTCAGTCAACTCCCTGCTTCTTGGCAAATAGTTCAGATCCAGGTCAGTCAGCTCCCTGCTTCTTGGCAAATAGTGTAGATCCAGGTCAGTCAGCTCCCTGCTTCTTGGCAAATAGTGCAGATCCAGGTCAGTCAGCTCCCTGCTTCTTGGCAAATAGTGCAGATCCAGGTCACTCAGCTTCCTGCTTCTTGGCAAATAGTGTAGATCCAGGTCACTCAGCTTCCTGCTTCTTGGCAAATAGTGCAGATCCAGGTCAGTCAGTTCCCTGCTTCTTGGCAAATAGTGTAGATCCAGGTCACTCAGCTTCCTGCTTCTTGGCAAATAGTGCAGATCCAGGTCAGTCAGCTCCCTGCTTCTTGGCAAATAGTGTAGATCCAGGTCACTCAGCTTCCTGCTTCTTGGCAAATAGTGCAGATCCAGGTCAGTCAGCTCCCTGCTTCTTGGCAAATAGTGTAGATCCAGGTCAGTCAGCTCCCTGCTTCTTGGCAAATAGTGTAGATCCAGGTCACTCAGCTTCCTGCTTCTTGGCAAATAGTGCAGATCCAGGTCAGTCAGCTCCCTGCTTCTTGGCAAATAGTGTAGATCCAGGTCAGTCAGCTCCCTGCTTCTTGGCAAATAGTATAGATCCAGGTCAGTCAACTCCCTGCTTCTTGGCAAATAGTTCAGATCCAGGTCAGTCAGCTCCCTGCTTCTTGGCAAATAGTGTAGATCCAGGTCAGTCAGCTCCCTGCTTCTTGGCAAATAGTGCAGATCCAGGTCAGTCAGCTCCCTGCTTCTTGGCAAATAGTGCAGATCCAGGTCACTCAGCTTCCTGCTTCTTGGCAAATAGTGTAGATCCAGGTCACTCAGCTTCCTGCTTCTTGGCAAATAGTGCAGATCCAGGTCAGTCAGTTCCCTGCTTCTTGGCAAATAGTGTAGATCCAGGTCACTCAGCTTCCTGCTTCTTGGCAAATAGTGCAGATCCAGGTCAGTCAGCTCCCTGCTTCTTGGCAAATAGTGTAGATCCAGGTCACTCAGCTTCCTGCTTCTTGGCAAATAGTGCAGATCCAGGTCAGTCAGCTCCCTGCTTCTTGGCAAATAGTGTAGATCCAGGTCAGTCAGCTCCCTGCTTCTTGGCAAATAGTGTAGATCCAGGTCAGTCAGCTCCCTGCTTCTTGGCAAATAGTGTAGATCCAGGTCACTCAGCTTCCTGCTTCTTGGCAAATAGTGCAGATCCAGGTCAGTCAGCTCCCTGCTTCTTGGCAAATAGTGTAGATCCAGGTCAGTCAGCTCCCTGCTTCCTGGCAAATAGTGCAGATCCAGGTCAGTCAGCTCCCTGCTTCTTGGCAAATAGTGCAGATCCAGGTCACTCAGCTTCCTGCTTCTTGGCAAATAGTGTAGATCCAGGTCAGTCAGCTCCCTGCTTCTTGGCAAATAGTGTAGATCCAGGTCTGTCAGCTCCCTGTTTCTTGGCAAATAGTGTAGATCAAGATAAGTCAACTCCTTGCTTCTTGGCAAAAAGTGCAGATCCAGGTCAGTCAGCTGCCTGCTCCTTGGCAAATAGTGTAGATCCAGGTCAGTCAGCTCCCTGCTTCTTGGCAAATAGTGTAGATCCAGGTCAGTCAGCTCCCTGCTTCTTGGCAAATAGTGCAGATCCAGGTCAGTCAACTCCCTGCTTCTTGGCAAATAGTGCAGATCCAGGTCAATCAGCTCCCTGCTTCTTGGCAAATAGTGTAGATCCAGGTCAGTCAACTGCCAGCTTCTTGGCAAATAGTGTAGATCCAGATCAGTCAACTCCCTGCTTCTTGGCAAATAGTGCAGATCCAGGTCAGTCAACTCCCTGCTTCTTGGCAAATAGTGCAGATCCAGGTCAGTCAGCTCCCTGCTTCTTGGCAAATAGTGCAGATCCAGGTCAGTCAGCTCCCTGCTTCTTGGCAAATAGTGTAGATCCAGGTCAGTCAGCTGCCAGCTTCTTGGCAAATAGTGCAGATCCAGGTCAGTCAACTCCCTGCTTTTTGGCAAATAGTGTAGATCCAGGTCAGTCAGCTGTCGGCTTCTTGGCAAATAGTGTAGATCCAGGTCAGTCAGCTGCCAGCTTCTTGGCAAATAGTGTAGATCCAGGTCAGTCAACTCCCTGCTTCTTGGCAAATAGTGTAGATCCAGGTCAGTTAACTCCCTGCTTCTTGGCAAATAGTGTAGATCCAGGTCAGTCAGCTCCCTGCTTCTTGGCAAATAGTGCAGATTCAGGTCAGTCAGCTCCCTGCTTCTTGGCAAATAGTATAGATCCTGGTCAGTCAACTCCCTGCTTCTTGGCAAAGTGTAGATCTAGGTCAGTCAGCTCCCTGCTTCTTGGCAAATAGTGTAGATCTAAGTCAGTCAACTCCCTGCTTCTTGGCAAATAGTGTAGATCCAGGTCAGTCAGCTCCCTGCTTCTTGGCAAATAGTGTAGATCCAGGTCAGTCAGCTCCCTGTTTCTTGGCAAATAGTGTAGATCCAGGTCAGTCAGCTTCCTGTTTCTTGGCAAATAGTGTAGATCCAGGTCAGTCAGCTCCCTGTTTCTTGGCAAATAGTGTAGATCCTGGTCAGTCAGCTCCCTGCTTCTTGGCAATAGTATAGATCCAGGTCAGTCAGCTCCCTGCTTCTTGGCAAATAGTGTAGATCCAGGTCAGTCAGCTCCCTGCTTCTTGGCAAATAGTGTAGATCCAGGTCAGTCAACTCCCTGCTTCTTGGCTTATAGTGTAGATCCAGGTCCGTCAGCTCCCTGCTTCTTGGCTTATAGTGTAGATCCAGGTCAGTCAGCTCCCTGCTTCTTGGCAAATAGTGTAGATCCAGGTCAGTCAGCTCCCTGCTTCTTGGCTTATAGTATAGATCCAGGTCAGTCAGCTCCCTGCTTCTTGGCAAATAGTGTAGATCCAGGTCAGTCAGCTCCCTGCTTCTTGGCAAATAGTGTAGATCCAGGTCAGTCAACTCCCTGCTTCTTGGCTTATAGTGTAGATCCAGGTCAGTCAGCTCCCTGCTTCTTGGCAAATAGTGTAGATCCAGGTCAGTCAACTCCCTGCTTCTTGGCAAATAGTGTAGATCCAGGTCAGTCAGCTCCCTGTTTCTTGGCAAATAGTGTAGATCCTGGTCAGTCAGCTCCCTGCTTCTTGGCAATAGTATAGATCCAGGTCAGTCAGCTCCCTGCTTCTTGGCAAATAGTGTAGATCCAGGTCAGTCAACTCCCTGCTTCTTGGCAAATAGTGTAGATCCAGGTCAGTCAACTCCCTGCTTCTTGGCAAATAGTGCAGATCCAGGTCAGTCAGCTCCCTGCTCCTTGGCAAATAGTATAGATCCAGGTCACTCAGCTCCCTGCTTCTTGGCAAATAGTGTAGATCCAGGTCAGTCAACTCCCTGCTTCTTGGCAAATAGTGCAGATCCAGGTCAGTCAACTCCCTGCTTCTTGGCAAATAGTATAGATCCAGGTCACTCAGCTCCCTGCTTCTTTGCAAATAGTGCAGATCCAGGTCAGTCAGCTCCCTGCTTCTTTGCAAATAGTGCAGATCCAGGTCAGTCAGCTCCCTGCTTCTTTGCAAATAGTGTAGATCCAGGTCAGTCAGCTCCCTGCTTCTTTGCAAATAGTGCAGATCCAGGTCAGTCAGCTCCCTGCTTCTTGGCAAATAGTATAGATCCAGGTCACTCAGCTTCCTGCTTCTTGGCAAATAGTATAGATCCAGGTCAGTCAACTCCCTGCTTCTTGGCAAATAGTGCAGATCCAGGTCAGTCAACTCCCTGCTTCTTGGCAAATAGTATAGATCCAGGTCAGTCAACTCCCTGCTTCTTGGCAAATAGTGCAGATCCAGGTCAGTCAACTCCCTGCTTCTTGGCAAATAGTGTAGATCCAGGTCACTCAGCTGCCAGCTTCTTGGCAAATAGTGCAGATCCAGGTCAGTCAACTCCCTGCTTCTTGGCAAATAGTATAGATCCAGGTCAGTCAACTCCCTGCTTCTTGGCAAATAGTGCAGATCCAGGTCAGTCAGCTCCCTGCTTCTTGGCAAATAGTGTAGATCCAGGTCAGTCAGCTCCCTGCTTCTTGGCAAATAGTATAGATCCAGGTCAGTCAATTCCCTGCTTCTTGGCAAATAGTGCAGATCCAGGTCAGTCAACTCCCTACTTCTTGGCAAATAGTGCAGATCCAGTTCAGTCAATTCCCTGCTTCTTGGCAAATAGTGCAGATCCAGTTCAGTCAATTCCCTGCTTCTTGGCAAATAGTGTAGATCCAGGTCAGTCAACTCCCTGCTTCTTGGCAAATAGTGCAGATCCAGGTCAGTCAGCTCCCTGCTTCTTGGCTTATAGTGTAGATCCAGGTCAGTCAGCTCCCTACTTCTTGGCAAATAGTGTAGATCATGGTCAGTCAGCTGCCAGCTTCTTGGCAAATAGTGCAGATCCAGGTCACTCAGCTCTCTGATTCTTGGCAAATAGTGCATAAGCTTATACTTTACTTAAGATGATTTTGAACACTACCTATATTGTTAGACATATTGCAAAAGACATCACTTTAAAAATATCTGTTGTGTGGCTCAGATAGGAAATACCTTTTAACATTGACAAGTAAGGATGTATGCTTCACTGTTCATTGCTAATCTAGGGCATCAATGAACATCATTTTGCAGGACTTTTTCCAGTAACAATGACTTATTTTTGTTATTTGACAAAAAATAAATATTTGGTACAAACTGTTGGATACCACCTTTTAAGTAGTGGGGTTATGAAGAGCTTCATTGTCAATGCTTCATCTACACATGACTTGTCGGTAACATGACCACTTGTGGGTAACATGACCACTTGTGGGTAACATTTTGTGGTTTATTATGCATTGTCTACTTCAAAGCTCTCTGAAGACTGCACCGATCTTACTTTAAATGCAAAGAATACCATTAATTAAACACTAATTACCAGTAGGTGTGGTTTTAATTGGACCTCAATTAAGCAAGTATGTCAATGACAGTACTTTGAACTTGCATTGTTTTCTGGTATTAAATGATCTTTGATGATCTGAGACAATTAATTTGAATCTTGTAGAACATTGACTTTATGTGAAACAATGACATGTCACAGGTTGTGTTCAGACTTGAACCTTGGACTCTGGGTCACAGATCTATGATTCATAATTGGATGGGGTTGTTTGAGGTGTCATGGTTTAATCCTTTTACCCAAATAACTAATTAATTACTCAATTAATGGCGAATTTTAGCTTTCAGTTTTATATAAATAGAAGAGTGTTTTTTTTTCTTTGTTTTTAAATACATTGCAGCATCTTATTACAGCAGTAATACAGCTTGGGTTGTGTCCCATGTAGGTGAAGATCTTAAGGTGGTAAGGAATTCCAGCTGACCTGCAGTGTGCCAGTGGTTCTACCCAGACATTTGTCTGGGGTCTTCTGCCACCAAAATAGCTGGCGATGGAGCATCGGCTTCAGGTACATGAGGCCCCGGGTTCGATCCCGGGCCGCGACATACCAAAGTCGTTAAAAATGGTAGTGGTATAGCTCCCTTGCTAACGCTCAAGCAAATATAAGGGTTGTTCCACGACTGGTTGGCCCGGTGTCAGGATAATGTGACTGGGTGTGGTATCATGCCAGGTGTTCACGGCATGCTATACACAGTGAAGGCAGCACTATATCTGCTTCAAGTTGACACCGTCTCCAGATAACTGAAATACTGTTGGTGGGACGATGAACCCAATAAACAAACAATAAACAAACAAATACATTGCAGCATCTTATTACAGCAGTCATACAGCTTGGGTTGTGTCCCATGTAGGTGAAGATGTTAAGATGTGAAGGAATTCCAGCTGACCTGCTGTGCGCCAGTGGTTCTACCCAGACATTTGTCTGGGGTCTTCCGCCAATAAAATAGCTGAACATCCATAAAATGACCATAATCGGTCGCTGGAATATATTTTTAAAAAACAAAAACAAAACAAAATCTTAAATTTAGTTGGTTTAGACAGTTAAACGGTATATATGCTGTAACTCTTAGCCTAAATCAGGCTGATGCAAATTAAAATGCAATAAAAATGCAAAAAATCAAGAGTGGTTGCATGTTAATTTGTGTTTTGCTATTTTTTGTGAGTTGTTTATCATAAATTATGTGGTTCAAGAGTGTGTTAGTATGAAAGGATGTTAAGTCACAAGTCAAGTGCTTGGACAGCTGGCTCTACATCACATGCTGGCACCTGTGGTCACATTGTGCACTTGTGGTCACACTGCGCACTTTTGGTCATATTGCGCACTTGTGGTTAGTGTGGAACTCTAAAAAAATAGGATGCTTGTTTGTTCGTTGGTAGTTTTGTGTTGTTGTTTGTTGTTGCTAAGCACCTGTGTGATGTTACTGTTAATATTTTCTGGTGATGTCTTCATTTTGGCTGCAGATATTGTTGGAATTTATTTTATGTCAGTAGACATGGGTTTTAATAGCAGTGATAGAATTAATACAAGTTATTAAAGGTAGTATCCGAAGAAGAAAGAAAGAGAGAGGATGGGAGGGAGGTGGAGAGAGAGGATAGAGAGAGAGGGTGAGGGACAGAGGAGGAAAGAGGAAAGAGAGAGGGTTGGAGGGATTTAGAGAGAGAGGGTGAGGGACAGAGGGAGAAAGAGGAAAGAGAGGGTTGGAGGGATTTAGAGAGAGGAGAGAGAGGGTGAGGGACAGAGGGAGAAAGAGGAAAGAGAGAGGGTGGGAGGGAGGTAGAGAGAGAGGGGGTGAGGTACAGAGGGAGAAAGGAAAGAGAGAGGGTTGAAAGGAGGTAGAAAGTGATGGGGGAGAGAGGGAAGGAGAGAGAAATAGGGAGGGAGGGAGGAGAGGAAAGAAAGTGGGTGGGAGGGAGGTAGAGAGAGAGGGTGAGGGAGAGAAGGAGAAAGAGGAAAGAGAGTGGGTGGAAGGGAGGCAGAGAGAGAGGAGAGAGAGACAGTGACTGAGGTGGAGAGTAAGAGAGAGGGGGAGGGGGAAGACAGAGAGGGTTGAGGGAGAGAGGGAGAAAGATATAGAGAGAGATAAAAAGGGAGAGAGGGTGAGGAAGAGAGGGAGAAAGAGGAAAGAGAGATGGTGTAATGGAGGGAGAGGGGGAGGGAGAAAGAGAGAGAGGGTTGAGGGGTGAGTAAAGAGATAAAAGAGGATGTAAGGAAAGGACACATCTAGACTACATAGACTTTGATTGTTGCAATATTTTTAAAATGTCTTGTGTTGTACAAGTAAAACTTTGATAAGAGATCATCATATTTTAAAAAAGCTCCAAAATACTAAAATACGATAAACTGAAAGTAGAAAAAGAAAGAAAATAAACCAAGGAAGAAAAATATTTGTTGATAATTTATAACAATATATTGCATCAAGTCTATTTCAGTCACTACTACGACAACCATAAACCAAGTAGAGGTGGTAGGTACGGGGATTAATTTATCAGGGGCGATGATGAAATAACGACAGGGAGTGAGTTATGTGCTGAACTACATCGGAGGTGTCACCTTTGTCTCTTGTGATGTTGCCTTGTGGCAGTTAAACCTTTGCTGACAAATGAATGTACAGGTCTTAGGAATTTTATGAACATACCGACAAAAGAAAGTGCTGAAAGCACTGAGGAATTCACAGAAAAGTAGTCACATGTTTAGACAATCAAAACTGATAAAAGATTGAACATAATTTTTATTTGTTTATTGGGTTTATCGTCCCAACAACAGTATGTCAGTTATCTGGAGACAGTGTTCACTTAAAGCAGGTATAGTGCTGCCTTTACTGTGTATAGCATACCATGAACACTTGGCATGATACCGGGATTGCCCGGGATGTATGAAGCCAGGTGATAGGGAGAGAGTGTGTAAGCGGTCCGTATCTCAGTCGGCTAGACTGTGTATAGCATACCGTGAACACTTGGTATGATACCAGGGTTGCCCGGGATGTATGTAGCCAGGTGATAGGGAGAGAGTGTGTAAGCGGTCCGTATCTCAGTCGGCTAGACTGTGTATAGCATACCGTGAACACTTGGTATGATACCGGGGTTGCCCGGGATGTATGTAGCCAGGTGATAGGGAGAGAGTGTGTAAGCGGTCCGTATCTCAGTCGGCTAGACTGTGTATAGCATACCGTGAACACCTGGTATGATACCACACCTAGTCATATTTTCTTGAATCCAGTCCAACCAGTCATGGAACTACCCTTATATTTGCTTGAGCGTTAGCAATGGAGCTATACCACTACCATTTGTAATGATTTTGATATGTCACAGCCTGGGTCAAACCTATAGCCTCCTGAACTTGGAGCCAACATTCTTACAATTGCACTACAAAGTCCGGTAAAATTTTTGTACTAGATGAACCTTCCCATTTAAACTATTGAACTCTTCAATGTAGTCGGCATGCAATAACCAGAAGGTTAAGCATCAAGGACAAAAACCAGGAGAGGTGATCTCTATCGACCTGTGCTGGTTACATAGCACCTCATTTCACAGGATGCTGTATTTCTATGCACACTAGATGGTGGTTAGTGTATAAAGTAGTTCATCATGGCATGTATTTTCTAACACATTAATGTTACATTGGGAGAAAAATGTGCAGCTAGTCTGGGACTCGGAACACATGACACAGGGCGAATGCTCTACTGACTGAGCTAACCAGACTGCCTACACATTCTCTCTCTATCACCTGGCTTCATACACCCCTGGCAACTTTAAATTTGTCCTCGAATTTCCACAAACTATATACTCTACATGCATCTCCCAAGCACTTCTCAAGCACTTCTCAAGCACTTGTACCGTAATGACTGTGGGTCATTTCCATTGGGTGCCATTGTTAAAAATGGAGAAAAATGTGCAGCCAGTCCGGGACTCAAAACTGGGACCCTTCGCTAACAGGACGAATGCTGTACCGACTGAGCTTACCGGACCTCTTATTTTCTCCCTATCACCTGGCTACATTTCCTTTAAACAAACTGGACATAGGATTTTGAACATTCGATAATTTTGTACTGCTATGGGATATTAACTCTTTGCTGTCTTTAGTCTCGCATCGTATAATGTAAATATGCAGAACTATTTCTTGTCGCGCTAGAAATAAACTGAGTCAGGTTGGCTGCTTTTCCCTGGGCGTTAATACGGTGAATACAAGTCTGGGAATGTTAACAAGTAGTTGCCATTTTGTGGCTTTTTTTACATGACTTTACATTTTTTGGTGTTAAATTTAATGCAGATATAGGTTAAGTAGAGATGTTTAGTTTAAAACATTGTGTACATACACTGGTTTTCTTGGTTATTACTGGGTAATGGCGCGATATGGGGGAGCAGAGAAGCAAGGTCTGTTGTGACACATTTTCTACGCATAATTTTTATTTTTAGAAAAGGTGTTTTTTTGCAGTTGAAGACTTGGTTGCCGTTTAATGCACTGTACATATAATATACTACAGAATTATTTTGATCACTGTTTGCCCACCTTCAGTCACCAGGGTTTAACTTACACTGCCCAAACAGTGCTTTTTCAGTTTTTTTATTTTAACAAGGTCTATTTTGACGCCTTTCAAGGCATTATCATACTGTATTCATTGGGGCACCTGTGCCATAGTGGTAGAGTCGCCCATATGTAACTCCTCTGACTGCTTAGCCTCTCACAGCACGGGTTCGAGTCCTATTCAGGGCGAGGGACTTAATGTGGGAAGGTCTTCCAGCTGAATTGTGGTGCAACGGTGGTTCTACCCAGACATTTGTCTGGGGTCTTCTTCTTCCAAAAGCTGGACGTTGTTACAATGATCATAATTGGTCGCTGCAATGTATTTCAAAAACAAAAACAATAAAATTTACATGTTAAGGATTCTTAATTTTAGAGTTGACTCAATTTTATTCAGAAATTGAAAAATAAAACTTTTTTTTATTCCAGGCAGAAGAATTGAACACGATTATCAGTAATGCTTTCAAGATGGCTTACGCCCAGCAGAAGAAACACCAACCTACCTTTAACGAACTCATTGAGCAACAATTGGTCGAACAAAAGGCGAGATTCCAGGAATATCAAGAGCAAGCCAATCGAGCGTTACAGCAGCGGCTGACAGAGATCGCAACACCGACAGCGATCAAACGGATGGAGCTGCGACGACAATCAAGTAGCGATGAAATATCAGGGTCGAGCAGTCCTTCTACGGAGAAGGAGTACAACATGGGAAAGAACAAAATTTGGGTGAGTATGAGCAAATTGTACTATCCCAGGCGATAAAAGATGTGTTTTTAAAGTTGATTACATTGTTTTGGTGAGAGATATGTTTAGTCAGCATATTCATTTTTTTGTTCTTTTTTAAGGGAGAAGTTAAATTCTACCTACCCCATGTACAGTTTCCCTTATACCAGGACTTCGTTATTATAATGATAATTTTGTAAGCATGAAAAGTATTTAATATAAAAATTATACTAGTAACACCAGACCTTGTAGCGCAATCGGTAGAGAGTCAGCTCCAGGTACATTAGGCCACGGGGTCGATCCCGGCAAGCCCCACGCCAGTCATTAAAAAGTGGTATAGCTCCCTTGCTAATGCACAAGCAGATATAAAGGTAGTTCCACGGCAGGTTGGCCCCGTGTCAGGATAATGTGACTAGGTGTGGTATCATGCCAGGTGTTCACGGGATATTCACAGTGAAGGCAGTACTTTATCTGCTTCTGATGGACACTGTCTCCAGATAACTGAAATACTGTTGGTGAGATGATAAACCCAATAAATAAACATATACTAGTAGCAATAACAATACTGGGGATAATAGTTATATGTGTATAATTTGTATAAATTACATTTCTAACATAACTAAAAGAGGTATAGATGAAATACATTTTAGGGGAAGAATAAGATGTTGGTGGAATTGCTTTTCAGGAAAAGAGCTTTTTCATGTGAAGCTTGAAGTTATTTTTTTAGATAAACTGTAATTTCACCACAAATTCAAGATGTAATTAAAAAGCTGCAAGCACCTTCAGTATTCACAGCTTCAGGAAATTAGTCACATTTTAAGATCATGACAACCAATGCAGATAAACTGTCACGAATAATTTTTGTGTTTGATGAAAGGAAACATCTTTTCTTAAACTATACAACACACTTTTAAATGAAGTGGACATACACTGGAGGTTAGGGGTAGTGAATCAAGACTGGTTGACCCTACCGCAAGAGAGTGGTCACTATCGTCTGTTGGTTGTTACATCATGTACCATGTTTTACTTCAAACATGAAAAATAAAAATCTTGCTACAATGTACATAATATCAGATTTTTCACAGAAACGATATATATATTTTTTAAATCACTCCTTGAAGGGTATTTTTCTATTAACATCATTGATTTCAATTTCATGAAGCCTAAATGTGCATAAAATCAATTAAAATGCTTCCCCTTCTAGTTATAAAGAATTACTCAAGGGAGACAATCATTGCTAGATTTTTAATTTTGGATGGTGGGAGTTAGCTCCACTTTGAAATTCAACTTTTTAGTTGTTTCTGTTTGCTGTAAAGTCACAATGAAGATTGTTTTAATTGTCTTTCAGAAATTATTATTTAAAATTACTTTTAAAATTGAAAATAGGTACTTGTATGCATATGTGTAATGTTTAAAGAAATAGGCAGAGTTAAGAGCATTTTGTATTACACATACTATTTTCTCTAACGTATATTAAATACATCAGTTATTTAAAAAGAAACATGACCAATTCACCAAATATTTAAAATCATGGCTATTATTCACCAGTTTGAAAATATGGCTGTAATGCCCAAGATATTTGAAACAAGTGTTGGGTTTTATTGCTAAAGCATCAATGTAAATGCATTGTAAATATTTCAACAGCAATGTTATACAAGTGTGGAGCAGATACTGTGCTGCTGCCACTGAATTATTGATAGCAGATCTGTGAAATATTAATTCATGTTTGTTTATAAATCTGGAGCTCTGAAAAGTATTGAGACTTGCGTCAAAAAAATAAAATAAATAAAAATAAATAAAAAATTTGGCATCCATGGCAAAGTGGTAAGAGTTGCTGACTCCTCTTCAACTCCTAGCATGAGTTAACTCATTGTGCCCTACAGCTAATTGACCAGTTGTACCCTAGAGGCATTTCTCCAGTTATGCCCTACACCTGGTGGGGGTCTTATCTGCCCCTCATGCCGAGACACATCTGGTGTGGATTACTGGTCAGTGGAAGATATTGGGGGTGGGTGTATACACAACACAATAAACATGTCATTTTGGAAGTACTCTAAAGGGATATTTTCACATACTTGAAGCACAGAAAGTGCTTTACACAACCATGTAATTTTTAACACGATATGAGAAGAAATACTTCAGAAAAGAGTGAAATCTGAAGAACATGTAAGATTGACAATA
Source organism: Sinonovacula constricta (assembly GCA_007844125.1). Classification (NCBI taxonomy): domain Eukaryota; kingdom Metazoa; phylum Mollusca; class Bivalvia; order Cardiida; family Solecurtidae; genus Sinonovacula; species Sinonovacula constricta. Next base: position 52,670,690 of record CM017566.1, read on the forward strand.
TCAAAATTAACACAGTTCAAATTATTAAAGTGAAAAATATTGACCTCATCAAGTTTTTTTCATGTTTATAACGTAAATAACACTGCTTTATATAATATTTTATATAATGAGTAACTTTAAAACAGTCGGCCATCTTTGATTTAAAGTTGCGATTTACCGGTAGTTTGAGAAAATAACACTCTTAAACTTCATATTTGATAGAAAACTTCCGGCGATTTCCAAGAGTTAGATTGTGTCTTTTATCTATTGATATCTGCAATTATCATATAATTATTGGATCTGACGTAGGTAATTCCACATATCCGCCGATACATATATATGCGTATAAGCAGGAATTTTAAAGCTAACAGTAAGACACATCGCCGGTTTTCTTTGTCTCGACATAATTAATTTATTGTGTTTACATCCGGGTTACATGAAATTCCAATATATTATATAACAAGGTTTCTGATTGGCTGAGATCGAAGTATAAATTAATCATTTGAAAACTGCTTTTACGATCGTATTTCAGTCGAGAAATGTTTCAAATTAGATGTGAATCACTTCAATCAGAGAAAATGTCGCCGATTTTTCTGTTGCTCGATACAATAAATGAAAAAACAAAAAAGGATTTAAGCCGATAGATTTAGATTATGATGACATTAGCATTTACGATACTGTGATGTACTTGATTGGCCGAGACTCGAAAGTGATAGAAAACATGAGTTTTAACCAGCAAATATGATGGACGCATTAACGCGGCGTTCGGCAGTAGCCGAGACATTTTCAGGGCCGCCTTAACGCGGCGCTCGGCGCTAGACACAGGTAAAATGCGACGCGATAAGTCGTCTCCCGGCATGAGGAGGCTGTTTTTCATGCCGCTTTAATGCGTCATTAGGGTACAATGAGTTAAAGTCCAGTCAGAATAAGAAGTTTAGTATGGAAAAGATGTTCAGCTGACAGGCGAGTGCCACTGGTTCTACTTGCCTTGCTCCAGGAAATGCTTGATGCACTAATATGACCATAATATGTACAGGTCAGTCAGTATATATATAACACTGGTCTGTTACTATATATAACATTGGTCTGTTACTATATTTAGCACCGGTCTGTTACTATATATAACACGGGTCTGTTACTATATATAACACCGGTCTGTTACTTTATATAACACCGGTCTTTTACTATATATAACTCAGGTATGTTACTACATATAACACAGGTCTATTACTATATATAACACAGGCTTGTTAATATATATATATACAGAGGTCTGTTACTTTATGTAATGCAGAATTGTTACTATATATATAATTATCTGTTACTATATATAACACCGGGCTGTTACTATAAAGAAACTGATCTGTAACTATAAATATATACATTTCACTTTTAATAAAAGTGACTGATTCACTAAAATGCCAATGCTCGTTGTCTGTAGGCCTTCAAAGTTGTTGCTTTTTCTTAAGTTTTGCTTCTCAGCAATATGACAGTAAGCAGCTTATATTAAGTTCAAATTGTGCCATAAGCTATAAATATTACAATAAGCCTTCTGAAAGAAAAGAAAAATTAACTCTTTTTCCGTTGCAGCAGAAAATCCAAGAGATTTTGTGCCTTTGGTCATCCCAAAGAGTAAATAGAATAGTTGTCTGTCTTGACCGTATCTGTAGCTTCCAAATGTCTGTTCACATCATTACCTTGACGCAGAAACACACTATTTGCTTCAGTGACTTCTGATTTACTTTCACAGTTTTTGCGCTGAGGTGACAACTTGTCCTCTTGATTGAATTCCAAAACATACCCCACCCACTTTGGTTCCTACACCTTGTTGTACAATTCTTGTGTCACAATTAGTGTACTGTACCCACTCTAATCTGTTCTGTTCCCTTCTCTATTTATAGACACATTTAGTATGCTGTACCCAATCCCATTATCAAATTTACCATTGGCATTATCTTTAGTTATTTCCGTACACATTCGGAAAAGAACCTCAAAGAAATTAGTGTGAGTACACCAGGGTTTTCTCAGTACATACTGTTGTCTTCCTACATCTATAAATAGCTCCTGCAGTTATGGGAAAAGTTAGGTTTTCAATAGATAGTTTGTGTGTGATGTCATCGACACTGATAAGACAGTTTAAGGCAGCCATCTTTGTGGGCAGAATCTAATGCAGGCTGAAATCGGGAAATATGTGCTGTATTAAACTCACCACTGTGTTGCTTTTTTTAAATCTATTTTACTGAATTTTATATCAAATTTAACAACTTTTATAAAATATTTTAAATATCAGAACTATGTTTTGATAGTTTAAAAGGTTAAAGAAATAGAACTGAAAATGATACACTGTTCATTTTGTTTTAAGTATGAGCTAATAGTTTGATTTATTTCTGTGTATTAATTATGTGTGCATTTATCAATTGTAAAAATATTGTATTCTAAAAATATGAATTTCAAGAGCTTTCCAATGGTGTATTGCTTTAAATTTTCAGACCACAAATGAAGAAATTACAAGAAAATAAAATTTACCTTTCTATACAATAGACCATTTCAAACCAAGCGTCTAGCCAATCCTATTCCGCTGATCAAGAAGACGCTTTGTGAGAAAATCTCGCGAGACTCGACCTGTTTTGCAAAACTGGGGGCTCTTCACTTCCGGATTTTGTATTATCTAATTGAACGTAATACAGTGCTGAAAATCATGAAATTGACAAAAGTTTAACGTCTGAATAACCATAAGTTGCCAAATAGTGCACGTATACAATCATCAATTGAAAGTTAAATAAAACAACCGTAATAAAAACGAACTTATATCACGTCCATTTACATGTTAAATATTAAAGAAATTATAATCATTACCGCCATTAAATTTATCTGGCCACACATGATCATCATCATGATCCCATATTACCTGTATAATCACCTTAAATCATCATCATCAGCAGCAGCATCACCGCCATCACGATCTACATCGTAATCGTCATGGGCATCACCGTAACCGTTTTTACCATTTACATAATAATCATAAACAGCATCGGTATCACCGTCATCATTATCAGCAGTAGCAGCAGCAGCATCACCGTCATTTGCATCATCATTACTTTAGTTACAGGGGTATGGATCTTTGTCAAGCATATTTTCTTATGCTTCTAATCTTAGTTGTTATATATCTTATAATGAACAATGTTGTAAATTTGGACAATAGTGTCAAAATCCCTATTTCTTAATGCATCGGTCACATAATGCGCTATTACGTATAAATGATTAATAGGAATTCGTGGACTGCGATTCAAAATCTGCATACAACTTTTGACTTTACTTGATTTGCAATTATTTGAATGAGGGTCTACACGCCTGGCTACGTCTTATATTCCCATTCATGGCTTGAATGTTCTATGCCAAAATGTGGTCTAAAGTGGGCCCTACCGGGTACTTAATTTTTGTACCCATTTAAAGATAGAAATGTATTAATTAAAGTTTTGTAAATTCATATTACCGGGTATGTTTCTCTATGGGCGTGGGTCCCTTTCATACCATCATAAAGTTCTACTCTAATTGAATCCCTAATTTTATGACATGAGCGGACACCCCAACTAATTAAGCTAATTGGCAGTTTTATGACACCTTGTTTGTCTAGTGGACAGGAAGTGTGACCGTGTTTTGGCGTCTTTTCCCCTTCGCAAGAATTAACACATGCATCCGCTATGCAGCTGTGTTTGAAACTGTCACCATATGGCAGTCGTGTGGTTTATGACCTTCACCATTTACAGACCAATATGCATTGACTTACGCGAGGACAACAAAAAGGACAAAACACTAAGGTCTACAATATCTTTTTTGGCTCATAAAAGGACCTAACGCTATATTTAGCAGTACCCACAATGGTGCACTCTTTCCCAACCCCACTATTTTTTCGTTAAGGAAGAGGAAACGTGGATGTTGGGATTTCAAGGAACACAATCTAATGTATATTTTCATCTCGTGTTTATTGCAAAGGTATTATTTCAATAGCTCGCCTATTCTTTTGTAGTTAATCCATACCTTAAATATAAATAATTCCTTTATAAAAATGCTTATGATCATTCAATGGACTAAAGAAGTTTGTAAGGATATTTATATAAGTAAAAACATGCGCAGTCTGAAATATTAATACATAGTAAAGTTTCCCCCCTCCACTCTCACTCTTTTAGAACATATTTATGCCGCGAAGGTAAATCGTCAATAACGTTGCATATTTATTCATAGCACACGCCGTTCACGTGTACTTATCATTTTTAATCTCTCAACAGTACTCAACGTTCACACCCTCTCTATCTTCTAAATGGCAGCTTGAAGACAATTATCGATCGATATCATGTTACACACTATTGTGAAATAATGGGTCGGTCAATTTGACACAAAAATATTTCTTTTCGACGACTTCAAATGATAGTGACCGTCGATTGTTTCCCAGAATTTTCTTTGTTGTTGCAGTGTTAGCCAGAGAGCCCTCCGCGCCAGACAGAAATAACACCGCATTTATTTTTTACAACCTTGAAGAAATTAAAATCAAAGTGATGTAATAGCGACTCCATGTTATAAGTGCGTGAACAATGTTGTTAACAGCCGTTAATTGGCGCTAATATGTGCAAACCGAAAAAAAAAACCCAACTTGTTTTCTAAGAAAGTAGGGACGCAAATGATGAAATCCTTTGCGCAAGAGCCCCCAGTTTTGACAATTGAAAGAAAACGGGTCAAGTCTCGTAGCGCAAGATATAAATCGGCGCATGCGCACTGGATGTTTGAAATGGTCTATTCATATGAAAATCTCTTGAAGTTACCATCAAAGATGGCTGCTAAGATAAGGGATTTTCACTGATGGAGGATTTTCACTGATGTGGAAACTATCTTTTTGGTTTTCAATAATAAATAACACAATTAAATAAATAAAATTGTTTATTTTGAAAAACTCTTTGATATTCACATTTAAACAGAACTTTTCAGCTCAAATCAGCCTGCCTCATTTCACAAATCCTTACCAAAAAGTCCATGTGGTTTCTAAAAATATCATTTATGTAATTATATCAGACTTAATACAAATGTACAAATTCTAAGTGTGTATGTTATAGAAGAGCTTATGTCAGTTTTATACCTTATACAGCAAAAAAATAGACATATATTTTAAATTGACAGTTACGGCAGTTATCATTATCCTATAGTTAGTTAATGTTGCACATAGACCTTTGCAAAGATCTGAAATAGCTCTGTATGTATAAGTTAATGTATCACATAGATCATGGCAAAGATATGAAATAGCTCTGTATGTATAAGTTAATGTTGCACATAGACCTTGGCAAAGATCTGAAATAGCTCTGTATGTATAAGTTAATGTTGCTCATAGACCTTGGCAAAGATATGAAATAGCTCTGTATGTATAAGTTAATGTTGCACATAGACCTTTGCAAAGATCTGAAATAGCTCTGTATGTATAAGTTAATGTTGCACATAGACCTTGGCAGAGATCTGAAATAGCTCTGTATGTATAAGTTAATGTTGCACATAGACCTTGGCAAAGATATGAAATAGCTCTGTATGTATAAGTTAATGTTGCACATAGACCTTTGCAAAGATCTGAAATAGCTCTGTATGTATAAGTTAATGTTGCACATAGATCATGGCAAAGATCTGAAATAGCTCTGTATGTATAAGTTAATGTTGCACATAGACCTTTGCAAAGATCTGAAATAGCTCTGTATGTATAAGTTAATGTTGCACATAGATCATGGCAAAGATCTGAAATAGCTCTGTATGTATAAGTTTATGTTGCACATAGATCATGGCAAAGATATGAAATAGCTCTGTATGTATAAGTTAATGTTGCACATAGATCATGGCAAAGATATGAAATAGCTCTGTATGTATAAGTTAATGTTGCACATAGACCTTGGCAAAGATATGAAATAGCTCTGTATGTATAAGTTAATGTTGCACATAGACCTTGGCAAAGATCTGAAATAGCTCTGTATGTATAAGTTAATGTTGCACATAGATCATGACAAAGATATGAAATAGCTCTGTATGTATAAGTTTATGTTGCACATAGATCATGGCAAAGATATGAAATAGCTCTGTATGTATAAGTTTATGTATCACATAGATCATGGCAAAGATCTGAAATAGCTCTGTATGTATAAGTTAATGTTGCACATAGACCTTTGCAAAGATCTGAAATAGCTCTGTATGTATAAGTTAATGTTGCACATAGACCTTGGCAAAGATATGAAATAGCTCTGTATGTATAAGTTAATGTTGCACATAGACCTTTGCAAAGATCTGAAATAGCTCTGTATGTATAAGTTAATGTTGCACATAGATCATGGCAAAGATCTGAAATAGCTCTGTATGTATAAGTTTATGTTGCACATAGATCATGGCAAAGATCTGAAATAGCTCTGTATGTATAAGTTAATGTTGCACATAGACCTTGGCAAAGATCTGAAATAGCTCTGTATGTATAAGTTAATGTTGCACATAGACCTTTGCAAAGATCTGAAATAGCTCTGTATGTATAAGTTAATGTTGCACATAGATCATGGCAAAGATCTGAAATAGCTCTGTATGTATAAGTTAATGTTGCACATAGACCTTGGCAAAGATATGAAATAGCTCTGTATGTATAAGTTAATGTTGCACATAGACCTTTGCAAAGATCTGAAATAGCTCTGTATGTATAAGTTAATGTTGCACATAGACCTTGGCAGAGATCTGAAATAGCTCTGTATGTATAAGTTAATGTTGCACATAGACCTTGGCAAAGATATGAAATAGCTCTGTATGTATAAGTTAATGTTGCACATAGACCTTTGCAAAGATCTGAAATAGCTCTGTATGTATAAGTTAATGTTGCACATAGATCATGGCAAAGATCTGAAATAGCTCTGTATGTATAAGTTAATGTTGCACATAGATCATGGCAAAGATCTGAAATAGCTCTGTATGTATAAGTTAATGTTGCACATAGACCTTGGCAAAGATCTGAAATAGCTCTGTATGTATAAGTTAATGTTGCACATAGACCTTTGCAAAGATCTGAAAAAGCTCTGTATGTATAAGTTAATGTTGCACATAGACCTTTGCAAAGATCTGAAAAAGCTCTGTATGTATAAGTTAATGTTGCACATAGACCTTGGCAAAGATATGACATAGCTCTGTATGTATAAGTTTATGTTGCACATAGATCATGGCAAAGATCTGAAATAGCTCTGTATGTATAAGTTAATGTTGCACATAGACCTTGGCAAAGATCTGAAATAGCTCTGTATGTATAAGTTAATGTTGCACATAGACCTTTGCAAAGATCTGAAATAGCTCTGTATGTATAAGTTAATGTTGCACATAGATCTTGGCAAAGATATGAAATAGCTCTGTATGTATAAGTTAATGTTGCACATAGATCATGGCAAAGATATGAAATAGCTCTGTATGTATAAGTTAATGTTGCACATAGACCTTGGCAAAGATATGAAATAGCTCTGTATGTATAAGTTAATGTTGCACATAGACCTTGGCAAAGATATGAAATAGCTCTGTATGTATAAGTTAATGTTGCACATAGATCATGGCAAAGATCTGAAATAGCTCTGTATGTATAAGTTAATGTTGCACATAGATCTTGGCAAAGATATGAAATAGCTCTGTATGTATAGCCACATGTTATTTCCTTTCACTCTTGCTATAAATGTCCACAAAATGTTGTATCAACAGACTGTATGTAAAGATATTTGTGTTTAGCTGCCATATTATCGAGGCTACTGTTCCAGCGAATACCTATTTCTGAAATAGACGGTGTTCTAAATACAAATTAACATGTCTGCTTATTGCAATGTTATGACCAGACCGAGTAGCGCAGTCAGCAGAACGTCAGCTCCAGGTACGGGAGGCCCCGGGTTCGATCCTGGGCCTTGACATACCAAGTCATTAAAAAATGGTGGTGGTACGCTCAAGCAAATATTAGGGTAGTTCCATTACTGGTTGGCCCGGTGTCAGGACAATGTGACTGGGTGTTGTATCATGCTAGGTGTTCATGGCATGCTATACACAGTGAAGGCAGCACTATATCTGCATGAAGTGGACACCGTCTCCAAATAACTGAATTGCTGTTGGTGAGATGATAAGCCCAACAAACAATTTATTATGCAACTTGGCTCATTTATAATTTGAGTAAGACTCACTGACTTGGAACTCCTCAGGCGCTTATAACTTGAGTTTGAGTCTTGATCAAAGCTAGAACTTCCATATTAAGAAGCACACCAGCTTACTTTCCTTGCCCTGGTTCTACTCAGGCATTTTTGCTAGGACTCTTTCTCCAGCAATAATAGGTGGACACTACCATAATGGCCATTATTATGTCGGTACGATGCTCTCTTCTAACTCGCCGATTTGTAACTGCTCTAACTGCTTAGCCTCTGACCCGCAGACTCGAGTTCCATTCGGGCCCAAGGACTTAATGTGGGAAGGTTTTCCCGCTGACTTGTGGTGCGCTGGTGGTTCTACCCAGACATTTGTCTGGGTCTGTCTCCACCAAAAAAGCTGGACATTTCTATTGAGATTATAATTGGTCACTGCAATGTATTTCAAAAAGAAAACTGTCTCCAATGTATGTTTATGCAACCTTTCATTTTTTGTAACCAACTAGTCTTGTTAAGTTAAAAATGTAGTATTTCTTCAGATTTCCATGTAGTGTCACATCATGTTAATTATATCCAAATTCAGACACTATTCACATGTACATGCACACTTATTGTTCATGATAAAAGTCACAGAAAGCTCATATTTCTAAGGAGAACCAAATGCCTTCATTTAAAAAAAAAAAACACTTATGTTATGCAGTATTTTTTCATAACACAAATAACAAGTACACTCACATTAAAATTTTGCTATGTTGTCTCTTTGTCACAAAAAATTCAGATGCTTTTAATACTCCATTCTAATTGAACCTGTTAACATGTTGTTTTTTATTGAATTTCTAATATTTTTCAAGATAAATTCTTGTCCTTTTTAAGCAAATTTATTAAGCTCATTTAAATTGCTGCCCTTGTTGTGAGCATATTTTCTGTAATGTTTTATCCATTTTTACATTATTACAATCGATTCCTCTTTTTTTAGCCTCTCTTTTAATTGTAACCATTTTTGAGAGCCTCAAATATTGTAGTTTACTCTCAGTCATAATAATTCTGTCAATTTGTTTACAGCTTCTATTTATATTATTTCCTTTCTCTCTTTAGAAAGCCTCTATTGTAATTGTTGCCACTCTCTTTTGTGAGCCTCTGTTGTCATTCTTGCCCTTCTTTTTTGGGAGCCTCTGTTGTTATTGTTGACCCTCTCTTTTGGGAGCCTCTGTTGTAATTGTTGCCCTTCTCTTTTGGGAACCTCTGTTGTTATTGTTGTCATTCTCTTTTGGGAACCTCTATTGTTACTGTTGTCCCCTCTCTTTTGGGAGCCTCTGTTGTTATTGTTGTCCCCTCTCTTTTGGAGCCTCTGTTGTTATTGTTGTCCCCTCTCTTTTGGGAACCTCTATTATTATTGTTGTTCCTCTCTTTTGGGAGCCTCTGTTGCTATTGTTGACCCTCTCTTTTGGGAGCCTCTGTTGTAATTGTTGTCCCTCTCTTTTGGGAACCTCTGTTGCTATTGTTGGCCCTTTCTTTTGGGAACCTCTGTTGCTATTGTTGACCCTCTTTTTTGGGAACCTCTGTTGCTATTGTTGACCCTTTCTTTTGGGAACCTCTGTTGCTATTGTTGACCCTCTCTTTTGGGAACCTCTGCTGCTATTGTTGACCCTCTCTTTGGGAGCCTCTGTTGTAATTGTTGACCCTCTCTTTTGGGAACCTCTGTTGCTATTGTTTACCCTCTCTTTTGGGAACGTCTGTTGCTATTGTTAACCCTCTCTTTTGGGAACCTCTGTTGCTATTGTTGACACTCTCTTTTGGGAGCCTCTGTTGTAATTGTTGTCCCTCTCTTTTGGGAATCTCTGTTGCTATTGTTGACCCTCTCTTTTTGGGACCTCTGTTGCTATTGTTGACCATCTCTTTTGGGAACCTCTGATGCTATTGTTGACCCTCTCTTTTGGGAGCCTCTATTGTTATTGTTTCCCCTCTCTTTTGGGAGCCTCTATTGTAATTGTTTCCCCTCTCTTTTGGGAACCTCTGTTGTAATTGTTTCCCCTCTCTTTTGGGAACGTATATTGTTATTGTTTCCCCTCTCTTTTGGGAACCTCTATTGTAATTTTTGCCCCTCTCTTTTGGGAGCCTCTATTGTAATTGTTGTTCCCTGTCTTTTAGGAGCCTCTATTGTTTTTGTTGCCCCTCTATTTGGGGCAACTCTTTTGTAATTGTTTCCCCTCTCTTTTGGGAACCTCTATTGTTATTGTTTCCCCTCTATTTTGGGAACCTCTATTGTAATTGTTTCCCCTCTCTTTTGGGAGCCTCTATTGTTTTTGTTTCCCCTCTCTTTTGGGAACCTCTATTGTAATTGTTTCCCCACTCTTTTGGGAACCTCTATTGTTATTTTTTCCCCTCTCTTTTTAGAACCTCTGTTGCTATTGTTGACCCTCTCTTTTGGGAGCCTCTGTTGTAATTGTTGTCCCTCTCTTTTGGGAACCTCTGTTGCTATTGTTGACCCTTTCTTTTGGGAACCTCTGTTGCTATTATTGACCCTCTTTTTTGGGAACCTCTGTTGCTATTGTTGACCCTTTCTTTTGGGAACCTCTGTTGCTATTGTTGACCCTCTCTTTTGGGAACCTCTGCTGCTATTGTTGACCCTCTCTTTGGGAGCCTCTGTTGTAATTGTTGACCCTCTCTTTTGGGAACCTCTGTTGCTATTGTTGACACTCTCTTTTGGGAGCCTCTGTTGTAATTGTTGTCCCTCTCTTTTGGGAATCTCTGTTGCTATTGTTGACCCTCTCTTTTGGGGACCTCTGTTGCTATTGTTGACCCTCTCTTTTGGGAACCTCTGATGCTATTGTTGACCCTCTCTTTTGGGAGCCTCTACTGTTATTGTTTCCCCTCTCTTTTGGGAGCCTCTATTGTAATTGTTTCCCCTCTCTTTTGGGAGCCTCTGTTGTTATTGTTTCCCCTCTCTTTTGGGAACCTCTGTTGTTATTGTTTCCCCTCTCTTTTGGGAACCTCTATTGTAATTGTTTCCCCTCTCTTTTCGGAGCCTCTATTGTTTTTGTTTCCCCTCTCTTTTGGGAACCTCTGTTGTAATTGTTTCCCCTCTCTTTTGGGAACGTCTATTGTTTCCCCTTTCTTTTGGGAACGTCTATTGTTTCCCCTTTCTTTTGGGAACCTCTATTGTAATTGTTTCCCCTCTCTTTTGGGAACGTCTATTGTTTCCCCTTTCTTTTGGGAACCTCTATTGTAATTGTTTCCCCTCTCTTTTGGGAGCCTCTATTGTAATTGTTGTTCCCTGTCTTTTAGGAGCCTGTATTGTTTTTGTTGTCCCTCTATTTTGGGCACCTCTATTGTAATTGTTTCCCCTCTCTTTTGGGAACCTCTGTTGTAATTGTTTCCCCTCTCTTTTGGGAGCCTCTATTGTAATTGTTTCCCCTCTCTTTTGGGAGCCTCTATTGTAATTGTTGTTCCCTGTCTTTTAGGAGCCTGTATTGTTTTTGTTGTCCCTCTATTTTGGGAACCTCTATTGTAATTGTTTCCCCTCTCTTTTGGGAGCCTCTATTGTAATTGTTGTTCCCTGTCTTTTAGGAGCCTGTATTGTTTTTGTTGTCCCTCTATTTTGGGCACCTCTATTGTTATTGTTTCCCCTCTCTTTTGGGAACCTCTATTGTTATTCTTGTCCCCTATTTTTGGGAACCTCTATTGTAATTGTTTCCCCTCTCTTTTGGGAACCTCTATTGTTTTTGTTGTTCACTGTCTTTTAGGAGCCTCTATTGTTTTTGTTGTCCCTCTCTTTTGGGAACCTCTATTGTAATTGTTTCCCCTCTCTTTTGGGAACCTCTATTGTAATTGTTGCTCCTCTCTTTTGGGAGCCTCTATTCTTATTGTTGTCCCTCTCTTTAGGGAGCTTCTGTTGTAATTGTTAACCCCTGTCCTTTGTTATTTTTGTGGTTCAACTCAGTTTACTTTTTTCTTCTTCTTTTTTTTTGCTTAAACCTATGTTTTTGAGTAACTTGTATGTGAAATTTGAATAAAAAATGAAAAGATAATTATTGTCCCTTCTTTAAGCCTCTTTCGTAATTGTTGCCACTCCCTATGAAGCCTCACTTGTTGCCCTTTTCTTAAAATAATTTGTAAGCCCTCACTACATTTTTCCATAACTTTTCTAAATAGAACTCATCATAATTTCTTAACCAAAATGCTGCACTTTGTGATTGTAATATGACTTTTTGTATTTTGGGTTAAAATGAGTTGATATGTTTTGAAGTGAGTTATGTAGATTCAGTAGTAGATAAAGTAAATAACTCTTAATTACATGTTGCCAGATATGAGCCTACTAAAAGCCTGTGTCCTCAGGTGAGCGATTAAGGGCTCTCTTGTTTGCCTATTGAAAACAAATGATAGGAGGTAAATTAAATCAATATGGTTATATACATAAAATCTAGTTTTATAGTCTTTAATAACTCAAATACCTTCACCACAATTACAAAATTTCCTTTACTGGACATGGCTTCGGGAGCATATGTCTGTTTACAACTACATTTCTTGTTGTATTTGGGTTTAACTGCAGGTCCACATTTGATAGTTAAAACAGCCCTGAATACAATAATGTGTTAATGTATAACCAGGAAAAAATTACAACTTATGATTATTATGAGTTAAAATGTTTATAATTTAGTACCAATTTAATACCAATTTAACACTAATTATGTTTAGAAATTTAGCAAGTTTATAATTGGGCACACTCCTAATTAGTTGGCACCCATGTCGTTAAGGTAGAGTCACTAAAGTCCTTCGATCGCTAAGCCTCTCACTGTGTGGGTGAGGGTCCTTTCTAATCAAAGGACTTAATGGGGGAAGGTCTTCCAGCTGACTCGTGGTGCACCAGTGGTTCTACCCAGACATTTGTCTGGGGTCTTCCTCCACCAGATAGCTGGATGTTGCTATAATGATCATAACTGGTCGCTGCATTCTATTTTAAAACAAAACACAGTGTTATTGACAGTAAAATGCTTTAATTGAATATTGTTTATATCAAAAACAGTGTTTTTAAATTTGGAAAGAAACACATTCAGGCTGACCTTTTTTGGTGTATTTGTATTGTATTTGAAATATATTGCAGCGACAATTTATGTCTGGGTAGAACCACTGTTGCACATCAGGTCAGCAGTAAGTCCTTCCCCCCAACCGGGACTCAAACCCTCGCAGTGAGACGCTAAGCAATTAGAGATCTTAACTCTGCCACTATTCCACGGGTGCCCCTATAAAAAAATTTACCACTACGCCATGGGCGCCCCTATTTTTCTTTTTTAATTTTGTGTGTGTGTGTGTGTGTAAAAGATATAAATGATTAAGCTTAGTATGTCCAATGCAACAGCGAGTAAGCGCTACATCTTCCAGTCTGTTTTTTCATAACATAGAGACATTGGTACTGACCTTTGCAATCGACTCGCATTATATCGATAAGAAAATGCGATGAGATAAAAATTGTAGTTTACACTTGATCAGTATTTTATTTTATTATTTGACTCTGTTGTTCCAGTATACTTTGACTAGGTGTCCCAAGCAGGTAGTGTATGAGGATTTTTTTCCACCCCCACATTTAGTTTTTCAGGGTCATGATGTAACAATGCAATTTTTTGGCATAAATTTTGTGCAGTCTTGTAATGTGGCCTTTGATTTTACTGTCTCATTTTTCTTGCATCTATTTTTCGTATTTTTATTTTGCTAATTGTTGGCACAAATTTTTGGCAATCTTATAGTGTGGGATCAGTTGTAACCAACTAATATTTTTGGGTATTTGTTGGGTTTTTTTTTTGTGCAAACTTATATCTAAAGGATTTCTTTCTGTTACTTTTTTTTGCATTACAGACTGGCTACTCTTTTATTTTAGTGCATTCCTATTTTTTTCTGTTTAACAAATGTTATACTTACGTAAGCATTAACAATTACAGATATTGGGCTGTCTTTGATGATTGTGGTTCCTGCATATTGTAATTTTCTTTACTAACACAAACATTTTTGCCCCCAAAACTCTTCTTTTTTTTTTAATAAATATTATCTTTATACAAATGTACTTCACGCAAATTTCTTCCCTTCGCAATGCAGATCAACCCTTTTTTCAATTTTTAAAACAAACAGAAATACAACTGATACATAAATAAGCAAAGTTAGTCTTTGTATCAATTTATACAGACTTTGTCTCTTGTTAAAAAATATCTGCACCTCTTCTTACAATGTATTGCTAGATTTTCAGTAAGTTTTGGTTTTAAGGATTCATTAATACACTTTATACACCCTCTTTTAACAATTATGTAAAATGTAATTATGTAAAAATATGTAAAGACAAAACTCAGACTTGGTCAATTTTTAATATAACCACCTTGCTTTTTTTTTAACTTTTACACATTTATGTAACCATGGCAACGTCCAGGAAATATTTGTTGAGGAAGACCCCAAAGACAAATGTCTGAGTAGAACCACTGGCACACTGTAGATCAGCCGGAATGCCTGCCTTCCTTACCTTGCTTTGAGCACAATAAAAATAGTCTAAGGTTTCTAAGGGAGACAAATGATGATGATATGAAATACAATCTTGCAACAGTTGTCTCCCTGTATAATTTTGATTCTGTAACTTTAAGCATGGATTTTATTGGACTTTTATTTTTCAGTGACTATATTTCCTTAAAACAGGAAAACAAATTCGTTACATCATAAAAATGTAAACTTTTTTAACAGTAGATTTCCTAAACCAAAAAGACAAATTTGTTTTATAAAAAATTATGTAGCTTTTTGAACAATAGCTTTTGAACAATAATTTTTCTTGAAATATCTATGAACTGGCCTAGTCAAAGAAAGAAAATTATTTGCACCAACCCTTGTTATGGTTGATCCAGTATTATATTGTCATAACACATTTATTTTAAATTGACTTTGAATATCAAGTTCAAATTTACTTATAAATTGGACACAAATCTGCTTCTTGTCACAGCTTTTATACAAATACTTTTATTAACTCTATGTGTATCGTATTTCAATTCATGTCATATTTTACTGACAATCAATGTTTTGCTGATAATTTTTTCATTAATATATTGATTGACATCTTATCCTCACTTATGCTTTTTACATAAATAATAACTCATTTCCAAAAATTCAACTTTCTCATTTTTTTGTGTATACAAAACCTGTTGCTAAGTAACTATTTTATTTCTACCTTCAGGCTAAACATGCAACTGAGAAAGTCCAACATAGATCTCCCGCTTTGGACAGCCCGGGTCGAAGCGAGTCCCCAACATTCTCTGGCCAGCGGCCCACCAGCTACACTCCGCAGTCCACAAGAATCTCTGACCCTTCTTTCTCGTCATCTAAACGTAACTCAACGCCGATCCAGCTCTCTTCCCCGTCGAAGAACACCAATACGAGCGCCACCACATCATCCCCTATCAAGAGACTATCATCCCCACATGCATCGTCGTTGCATAATTTCCAGGTGGTGACTATACGAGAATCTCTCGAAAATAATGTGAATGGTGCGACTAGGTTTAAAGGGTCGCCAGTTACAGCTCTAAAAGATGAAATTGATCGCCGATTCAGCACTGGAGGAATGGGGACGATAGATTCGGGTCTGGGTTTTAGTGATGACTGCGATACATTTAATCGACAGAATATTGATCATCATTACGATAATGAGGATACCTTAAACAAGGTGAGTATAGTTTTAAAGGTAGCATCTGACACTTTGCCAGATCAAAAACATGAAACAATAACTCTTCTGTCATTTTTTTAGAGAATTCTGGTCATAATTTTTATATTAACTCTTACTTCAACTCCATAGATAGTTTCCACATCAGTAAAGATCCCATCTAGGCAGCCATTTTTGATGGCAGCTTCAACAGATTTTTCAGATGAATTGTATAGAAGCATAAATTTTCTTTTCTTGTCATTGCTTCATTTGTGGTCCAAAAATTAAAATCTATACACCATTGGAAAGCTCTTGAAAGTTATATTTTTAAAATACAATATTTTTAAAATTGATAAATGCACGCAGAATTAATGCAAAGAAATAAATCAAATTATTGGCTCATTATTAAACATAATGAACAGTGTATCTTTTTTATTGTATTTTTTTTACCTTCTGAACTATCAAAATATAGTTTTGATATTTGAAATACTTCATAAAAGCTGTTTATTCGATATAAAATTCAGTAAAATAGACTGAAAGATAAAACCACAGTGGTGAGTTTAATACAGCACATATTTCCAGATTTCGGCCTGCATTAGCTTCTGCCTTTAAAGATGGCTGCCTTAAATTGCCTTATCAGTGCCTATGACATCACATAGAAACTATCTATTGTTAGACTGTACAAATCATAAGAAAAACTGCTCTAAATGTGAACACTTGTCAACTATGTATAAGCAAGATGTGGATTTCTACTAAAGAAGGTATCAATGTCAGAGCGATTTATCTGAATGATGGTATATTGTAATCTCAAGTAATTGGGCATGTGGTTTCCTTAGCTTAAAAATAGCTAACTGTGCAGCATGACTCAGATAGGAAATATCTTTTTGTAATGAAACAGTTGGGTGTTATGCATCACTTATATCCTAGACTTAGGACATCAGTAAACAATATTTTGTGGATCATTTCAGGTAGCAATAATTCATTTTGTTGTTTGAGAAAATCAGAGCCTCGTTTCGTATCATTTCATCCAAATCATTTAATGTTTACAGTATCAAATGAACACTCATGTCAGATCCTCTATTTACTCAAAATCCCAATCCTGCTTACCGTATGTTCTCACTTATAAGACGGGGATTTTTCCTCAAAATTTCATGTTCAAAATGTGGGGCTCGTCTTATAAGCAGGTTCTAGTGACCTGGCAAAAAGTTTTCACATTGTTTTGGGGCAAAAACATACTGCATAAACGTGTAAGTAGTTATGCAATGATGCTACGTGCCATCATTATCGACCACCAATAATTTACGTTAATTGACCTTTCAAATCTGTTGGTCAACGATTTACTGTCTCACATACATTTCCCTTTGTTCTGCATGAAACACTGCTTATTATCCGTCAGTAAACACTGAAACAAACTTTCAACTTAAGACTGCCAGATACATATGTATTAGTCATGCAGATTCTGCTAATGGTTGTGAATGGTTTGTAAAGGTGTTTGTTTGTTTGTTTATTGGGTTTATTGTCCCACCAACAGTATTTTCAGTTATCTGGAGACAGTGTCCACTTGAAGCAGATATAGTGCTGCCTTCACTGTGTATAGCATGCCGTGAACACCTGGCATGATACCACACCCAGTCACATTATCCTGACACCGGGCCAACCAGTCTTGGAACTTTCCTATATATGTGCTTGAGCATCAGCAAGGGAGCTATACCACTACCATTTTTAACGACTTTGGTATGTCGCGGCCCGAGATCAAACCCGGGGCCTCCGTACCTGGAGCCGACGCTCTACCGTTTGCGCTTCCAGGTCCGGTTGTAAAGGTGTAATATTGCATTTATATGCAGGAAAGGGATTTATGCAGCAATTATGCATAACTTCCCAAGAACAGGGGTTAAAGGTTGGCTGTTATATGTATTAGATATTGATAAACTGCTGGGAACCACCTTTAATACTGACATTTGACAAAATGGCGTTTAAGGGGCATTATAACTGACTCTAGAAAAAGGATTTGACTTAGAAAAATGGTCTTGAAAGGGGCCAACATCAGGCATGAAACTCAGCCATGACCATTTTTTTAAATTTAGAAACAGATTTATGGCTGCCTTTTTATAGGTTTGTCCTTTTCAAATTTAGAATTCTTACTCAAAGTGTTGATTCTACAATACTCTGAGAGGGTTTTTTTAGTTTTTTTAAGTTGTATGCCAGAAAGACACTCTTTTTCACTCACAAATTCTGATTTGATGCGATTCCCTCATCGCCTGAAATCTTTGATGAGATAAAATTTTATTAATAAATCTGCAGTGCATTCAATTCAATTTAATTCCGTGCTCAAAACTTTGTTCAGAATCACATTTCCTCAAATGGGAAGAATGCTTGTTTTTGCCTGTTCCCATTTTTTTTTAACTCGTACTGTTTTGCAAGTTTTTCAGTTCAAGTCATACTTTTTTCATGTTCTTAAAATAAAACCCATGAGCCATTAGCTTTTTTTTCTTCTTGATCAAATCAAAGGAGAAGACAACAACAAAAAAACTCATTTTTTTTTTTCACATTTTTCTTGTCTTAAAGATGGTGTCCGACAGTTTGGACAAAAGATTTTTTTTCTCCAATAACCAAACCGGTCATTGTTCCATGGAAAGGTCCTGCAAAATGCTGTTCATTGATACGCTAGGTCTGTGTAAACAGCAAAACCTAAATCCACACTCTTCATTGCAAACAGATAGCTTTTTTTAAACTAAGAAAACCATGTGACAACTTACTTTCTAGAAAAAGTTATATCGTCATCCGTGTAGTCCTCTTTGAGGTCGATATCTATTTTTAGCAGAGGTCACTATCATGCTTATTTATAAATTTGAACAGAATGAATATTTAGAGTGCTTTTTGGCATAATATACTGTAGCTTACAGTATAGGTAGTGTTCATCTTGACTTAGACTAAAGTATGGGTTTATGCAGAAATTAGGCCTCAATTATTCTATTCAGTTATTAATAATTTATTTAGTTTGAGAAAAAACATTGTCATTAGTGTCGGATTTATTTCATTTCCTTCTTTTCAATTTTTTTCTATAATGTCTCTTTTACTTTCTCCACTGTCATTTAAACTCTGATGGTAATTCATTAAGTGGGTATGATTATTTGAGAGAAAGCATTTTCATGCCAGACCACCCTGTGGGTGATTAATCACATGATAAATTGGGTGATTAATTGGTGAAATGACAGGTTTGAACTGAGGATTAATTGAGTTTTCTTCCTTGCATGCGGCTGGAGCTTGTCTGCAACTAATTTCTGCTGTTGATATTAGAAGTTGTCCATTTTGGTATTGCAGCAACCATATAGTTTTATGCAAAAAATCATTTCTTTTTTTTTCAAGAAAAAAATATCACTTCTTATGAAGGGCATGAAATACTGCAATTAATTTCTATATAAGTTTTTCTTAAGCTTTATGAATTCATGCTCTGCATTATTAGAATCCAGCTATTTCTGGTGGAGATGTTTCAAAAGAATAAACTGCACTGCACAGGCCATGCGTGAGGGCATAGGTTTACAAAAAATATATTTAATGGTATTAACCATATAACTAAGAAAATGTGACAAGAAGGTTTATTTATATCATAAAATCTCAGTTCATCAGCACTTGGGTTTGAATTCCATTTGTGGCAAGAACTTTCAAGTGGGGAAGTTCTGCTGTACCCAGAAATAAGTCTGGGTGTCTTCTTTAACCAATTATTAGCTGGACATCGCCAATTTGACCATAAATGTGACTTTGCTATAAAACAAAAACAATCTTAACAAAAACCTTGTTGTTTGTTAAGAATACACTTAAAGTTTTGGTTCACATTTCTCACTTTGTTAGAACCACTTTCAGTCCCCGATGTCTACGCCACTCAAGATGCTGAATCGACCTCTTCCTGCCATCCCACCGATACCTGAACCAACACCTGACCACCGTGCCAGTCCTCGGTTACGTAACTGGACAAGCCTCGATGATGACGTCATACCGCACCATTCACGCTCAACACTCCAAGCGCGCATGCGTGACAGTCCCAAGCGACGTCCACAGCGACCTCAGAGTGAAGTAATTCTTGACACAAAACTTTATATTCATGGCGCAAGCAACAATAACAATAATATAGCCGCTGATCAGCCCGGTGTGTATATTTATGGATGTAAAGCTCATACGCAGACCCAGATATCCCAGCATTCTGATGGTTCTCATTTTAGTCAGTCGTCTACGTTTGTGTCGAATTTTTCATCAAGTAATAAATCTCCACAGTCACATCTGCTGCAGAGACTCTCACCAAGCTGCTCTCCAAAGGGGAGTAACTCTAGTGTTCCCTCTTCACCCAAGGCAGGTAGTCAGGGTGGATATGACAACATGATGCAGAATGGAAAATCATCTCCCCTGCATTTCCAGAATGGTGGACCCCCGTCGCCCCGGCAACTGGGCATGGAGGGAGGCGACGAAGATGGACCGAAGACAAAGGAGAAAGGAGGCGGGTAAGTAACTGCTACCTTGAAATTAACCTTTTGCTTCATCTTATTTGAATTTAAAAAATCAAATTTGGTAACATTTTTGCAGATGTACTTAAAACCTTTTAAAAATATATGTTACATGTGCTGAGACAAAGTGCTCAGTGCAAGAACAGTTACTCTTGCCTGTCCAGATTTTTTATTTCCTCTGTATAATTGTTGCTTGCCTGGAGTATATTTTTCATCATTGATGTAAAGGAACTATTTGAAATATATCCTGTGATGAGGCAGGGAGTAGGACACAAGAACCATAACTCTTTACTATACATAGCTTTATCTCCCTTTGTAGAGTTTGCTTGCCTAGCATATAATTTCATCAAGATATTAGGGAATCCCTTAAAAGTTAATAAAAATATCCTGTGATGAGGCAGAGTAGGAGAAAAGAACTGTTACTCTTTACTATACATTGCTATGACATTATCTCCCTTGGTTGGATTTGCTGATGGGGATCATTGTTTGGTCCCTATGTGGAGGTTTTACTTGGAACTTGGAACAAAGGTATTTTTTGCTAAAAATGTGAAGTTTAAAATGAAAGTGGTTGTTAATTTTGTATCCCTCTTAAAAAAAAATGTAACAGACATTTTAATGGGAATTGATGGACCATTCGACAAGATCATTTTTATGCAGCGCAGCAAAAAGTAATGCCAAAAGTACCTGTGAACGAAAGTAAATGTGTTTATATTAATCGTATCAAACTCTATTACTCATAGTGAAAATAGCATACTGCCAATATTAGACCTGTTACATTAAAAAAAATAAAAGTAAAAAAAAATAGGGCGCTCGTGGCAGAGTGGTTATAGTCAATGACTCCTGGGAATTCCTCAGCCCCTGACCACGTGGGTTTGAGTCTTGATCAGGGTGAGAATTTTCATGTGGGGAGGTTTTCCAGCTAATGGCGTGCCAGTGGTGCTACCAAGCCATAAGTCTGGGGTCTTCCTTCAACAATAATTCGCTGCAAGTTACCAATAACTGTGTTTTTTCGATACAACAAAAAACAAAACAAACATAAAAAAACAACTAAATTGAGTGACTGATTATTAGACATTGAAACTCACAGTCTTGGTCAGTTCTCATGTTTTTGATAGGTTGAATTTTGCATAATGCCTGAAATTACCCAAATTTCAGCACGTTTCAGTCATGAAGCCAAAATCATTTAATTATTTTCTTTCTGAAATTTGATATTGTCACTGTTGTATAATCATTTCACTGTAGTTGTTTTTTCCCATCCATTTTAATTTCTGCATGATTTTTAAAGAAATTATTTTTAAACAAAAAATACAAAAGTGTACGGGGGCGCCTGTGGCATAAGGGTAGATTTGCCGATTTGTAACCCTCTGCTTAGCCTCTCACCGCGTGGGTTTGAGTCCCGTTTGGGGCGAAGGACTTTATGTGAGAAGGTCTTCCAGCTGTCTTGCGGTGTGCCATGTGTCTGGGGTCTTCCTCCACCAAAAAGCTGGACATTGCAATAATGATCATAAATGATCGCTGCAATGTATTTAAAAAACAAACAAACAAAAGTATACATCACCAGTATTAAAAACATTTTTAAAAAACAAACATATACATCAACAACATCAAAGAAAGTGATTGGAAGAAACTACAATGATTGTGAAGTATTTTAGATGAAATGCGAATCACACCAGACTTCAAGAAAGTCTCAAGAGATTAATTATTTTGAAATTAATATTTTCACATTATTATTCTATGTAAAAAATAGTTAAAAATAAAATTGAAGAATCAATGTAAATTAAAAACTGAGACCACGAGAAAAAATGAATGTATAAATTAAAGATGGCCGCTTGCCACTTCTTGTAAAAAATGTTTGGTGGGTATGAACAGCGTTCCTACAATTCTCATCAGTAAAAAATGCAGCAAAGTCACAAACACAATTATACGTTGGTCATGATGAAAGAATTCTCTTGTTCACTTTTCCACAATTACTTTTAGACAATACAATAATAACCACAACAGCCTGTTGGTTTATTGAAAACTTGCAGTCCAGTGTACCTACATTGTTTCAGGTCCAATTATTGTTTTAGCTTTAGTTGTCATATTGTTGTATGGTAATAAGTCATGTTACCGCCATTGTTGCTTTTTTTAATTAGTCAGTCTTTTGGGTTAATTGGCTGGGTTGGAGAATGACTCATTTGGTTTGAATTTCAACTTTTTGTTCACAATTTGAAAAATGCTAGTATTCAAGATTTGTCATTGCACTCAGAAATGTGTGCAAGCTCTTTCTGTTATTTAGCAATTAGTACTTATTTATTTCTTAAATTTGGGCCTAAAATCTAACTTTTATGGTCATTTTTTCACTTTGCAAATTATTGTTATCGAGAATACCACACATAAGTTGATATACAAAATAACACATGTAAGTTGTTATTAAAAATAACACACAGAACTTGTTATTGAGAATAACACGTAGGTTGTTATAGAGAAGAATACATGTAAGTTGTTATCGAGAATAACACACAAAAGTTGTTATAGAGAATAATACATGTAAATTGTTATTGAAAATAACACATGTAAATTGTTATTGAGAATAACACACAGAAGTTGATATTGAGAATAACACATGTAAATTGTTATTGAGAATAACACACAGAAGTTGTTATTGAGAATAACACATGTAAATTGTTATTGAGAATAACACACAGAAGTTGTTATTGAGAATAACACATGTAAGTCATTATAGAGAATAACACATGTAAATTGTTATTGAAAATAACACATGTAAGTTGCTGTAAATGAACAAATATATGTCCTGCATTGAGAATTACAGTATGTTGTTTGCTGCATATTTCAAAGCTACGAGTTGGAGTCGATGTTATTTACAATAGAACATAATTGATGCAACAGCCTTAGGGCAGGGGCAGAACCAGAAAATTTTGGTAGAGGGTGTATGAATCAAGATCCATTCAACTTTATCGCAGTAAATACAAGATATATATACACTCTAAGGGACCCTAATTTCGACCAAAGCAGTCAACAGACAAAATTTACTTTAAAAGCTTAGTATTTTTTAAGGTTACATGTGTTTTCTCAACTATACTCTTTTACCTGGTTGGTGGGGTAGGTGATGCAGAAGCTTCAGTAACAAACTAAAATCATTAAAATTTATTAACAATCAACAATAATTTCATAGCAATAAAGAATATTGGGATATTTGTTGGTATTGGTTTGAGATAATGTCCATATATGGAGATGTTTTCACAGTGAGGGAAGCACTTTTCTGCTATACCGGACCTGTTAGTGCAATTGGTACAGGGTTGTCTCCAGGTACGGGAGGCACCGGTTTTGATCCTGGGCTTGGAAAATGGCTGTTGTTAAAAATGGTAGTGGTATAGCTCCCTCGCTAATGCTCAAGCAAATAAAAGGGTAGATCCATGACTGGTTGGTCTGGTGTCAGGATACCGTGACAGGGTGTGGTGTCGTGCCAGGTGTTCACAGCAAGCGATACACAGTGATAACAGCACTATATCTACTTCAAGTAGACAACATCTCCTGATGAAAATCTTAATATCAAATACAATAAACAAAAACTTTTCTGCTTAAAGTGGACTTGGTTTCAATCAAACAAAAAGGTTTCAATCAAACAAAAACAAAAATATATAAAAAAAATATTACAATAATCTCCTTCAAATCCTATTTGCCAAAAACATAAATCTCTGGCAGAGGTAACTGATCAGAACTGCCGAGCCACTCACTCAGTGGGTTCGAGTCCCATTCGAGGCGAAAGACAATGTGGGAAGGTCTTCCAGCAGACCTGCAGTGCGCCAGTGGTTCTACCCAGACATTTGTCTGGGGTCTTCCTCCACCAAAATAGCTGGGTGTCACTTTAATGATCATAATTGGTCACAGCGATGTATTTCTTAAACAAACAAAAAACTGATCTGAAAGACACGTGAGATGACATGGGGAATGTAAATTCTTATAATGCTAGCAAAAACCTTGTCACATGACATCAAACAAAGGGGGGGGTAATTATTTCTTCCCCTTTTGTTAATTCTGATTTCATCTGTACATACATTGAATAGCCCATTAGATGGGGATGCTTTTCTCTCTCAAGAATAATGTCAGAGTGACTAAAGGGGACCCATTTATAAGTGACTCAGGTACATATAGCTGTTACACTTTAAAGGACGTATCCGGCAGTTTGCCAACATCTTACATATGTAACTATATCTGTAAATAAGAAAGACTGGGTTTTTCTGCTAAATATAGATATCGACGTCACAGCGGATGACATGTATGAACTAAAATGTTGGTAGTCACATGGTTTTCTTGGTTTAAAAATAGCTAACCGTGTAGCGTGGATCAGATACAAAATGTAATGACATTTATGATGTTATGTTTCACTTTTCTAACAGGTGTAGGACACCAATAAACAGGATTTTACGAGATCTGTTCAGATAACAATGGTTTACTAAGATGTATGATGGAAATATTTTTGGTCCATATCGTCTGATACCACCTTTAATTGCTAGAAAATTCACCCAATGAACATTAAACATACCCCACTCTAATGGTGTTTCCAGCAAAAAAAGGGTTAAGAATTGTATTACTGCACAATAAGTTGATAACATTTTTATTTTAACCTCATCTTTTTTTTGTGACAAAAGAAAATATGCAAAGCAATAGGAAAAGTGTAGAATTTTACTTTGATGACTGGTTTTTACATTAACAGTTTTGCAATTTCACAAAGACAGGTCTTAATTGAAGCATAATGCTGCCTTCACCATTACAACATGCCTGGAATGCTTAAAAATCTCCTAACTTAGTTATGTATATGACATCAGTGGTCAGTTAGGGGGAAAACAATCAAATGGCATGTTATATACTAGCTATAGGTTGTTTCTTGTGATCATACATAGGGATTTTATCCACAAAAAACAGGAATGGGTGCCCTTGGCGTAGTGGTACTCTTCTGACAGCTTATCCTCTCACCGTTTGGGTTCAAGCCCCATCTGGGGCAAGGGACTTAATATGGGAATGTCTTTAAGCTAACCTGCGGAGTGCCAGTGGTTTACTGAGACATTTGTCTGCTACACAAAATAAATATAGCAAAGCTGTCTTGAGAAAACTTAAGTTAGATTTTGGAAAAATTAAGAATTACAAAAATAATTTATTTACCAAAATATTTGCATATTATCATGCTTTATGCCTATTTTGCTTAATGAATTATGATATTGGTATGTCTCATAAATCTAGCTTAGTCTGGAAAAAAGCAACTGTTCAGATTCAATGTTGTAAATTGTTCCAGATGTAACTGTATTAATTATATTTTTTCTAAAAATGATCACACTCAATTTTTCGGTAGATTGCCTTTTTCAAAAGTTAAACACAAACAATTGCTCTCTTTGCATATTTTTTATCATGCTTTATGCCTGTTTGTCATAGTTTTATTTGCAAATATGTAAAGAGATTAATTGGCGATAATTGATCAATAATTTCATGGAAAAACTAAAACTGCAGCTGCTTATAAAAACACATCATTCACACCCTCACTGTTAAACTGCTATGAGCGATATCACCTTGACAATAGTTTATCTGAGAGGCATTCAACTTGACCTGTGTAATGAGGCAATCCCCGTCTTATAAGTGAGAAAATACGGTACCTATTTGTAATGATGAGTGATGTGTCATTTTTCCCATAGATGTTGGATATGCCTCACTCTTCACATAGATGTAGGACATAAATAATCAGCGTTTAGTGTGATCTTATCTGGCAACAATAATTTATTTGGTTCTTAAAGAGGGAAAAATCTGGTCCACACCAGACCTGATAGCGCAATCGGTAGAGCGTCGGCTCCAGGTACGGGAGGCCCCGGGTTCGATCCCGGGCCGCGACATACAAAAGTCTTTAAAAATGGTAGTGGTATAGCTCCCTTGCTAACGCTCAAGCAAATATAAGGGTAGTTCCACGACTGGTTGGCCCGGTGTCAGGATAATGTGACTGGGTGTGGTATCATGCCAGGTGTTCACGGCATGCTATACACAGTGAAGGCAGCACTATATCTGCTTCAAGTGGACACCGTCTCCAGATAACTGAAATACTGTTGGTGGGACGATAAACCCAATAAACAATAAACAACAACAAAATCTGGTCCAAATTGACTGATACCACCTTTTTACGTCTACATCTTGCAGGTTAATTGAAGCACAGGCAATGTAATCCGGTAAAAAAATTTCAGCATGGGTTATTTTGGTGCATAATACCCTTAATGTCTACGTCTCACAGTTTAGTAGAACCACTAAAATATTTTACTAGCTAATACGTTAGCACTACAGCACTATTTATGTCCCCATTGGAACAGAAGATTGGTCTGAAGCATAGCAAATGTGCTAGGTTCCCTCAGCTTTACTAGCAATATACACTTGTTTATGGCCGCAAGGGTAACATCACTGGAAGTGTATCATAATGGAAATGTGTTGAGAAAATTTTCTTACGAGAGACCTGACGCAACAAGTGTGCAGTAAAATTTTATTTCATCTTTTTTAACTCATGATCTTGTATTGATAAAATGTTTGTACAAAACAAGATTTTTTATTTTTACATAACTACATAACCTACCGCACGAGCATGATGTAACACTCATACGTTATTTTTGGTAACACACTAGTTAGTTATCATAGTAGGATGTCATTCAATATGTGTAGTGTATATGCCATTTCCTGATCACTTTGTTGTCACCCTTTTATGTATTTTGTTTATCAATTTCATTTTAATAAATGAAAAAAAAAAATTTTAGTGTTATAATATGTTCTTAACGAATCTGTGCCCTTTTTATGGAAAATGGTTGAGAAAAGAGTGGAACTATTTTTTGTGCGGATTCTCCCAAACCGAATTACACATGTCAGGGCCCAACTGTTCGTACTATAAAAAGATAATGTATTGTAAACAAAAAGAACAGCTGATCTTTAAGTTATGTGATAAATAGAATCCAATATTCATCTTCATTAGATACTGAAAATATTAAACTCGTCTAAAATGCTATGAAACTCGACAGAGCCTTGTTTCGTATCATTTCATCCAACTCGTTCAATATTTTCAGTATCTAATGAACACTCATATCAGATCCTCTATTTAACAAAACTTTCCTAGAATTCATCACCATTTTAAGAGAAATAATTAAACATCAAGAATATTTGTAAGGAGGCCACTCAGTTAGTCTGCTGTGTATCAGTAGTTCTAACCCAGATATTTATGTTTGTGTATCCCCGAGTTGTAAAAGAAATATTTCATATAAAAGTGTCTTAAATCTAATCTGATCTGACTTGCCTCTGCGCTTCTACCCTGACACCAGCCGCAATAGCTCAACGGGTAGAGCGTCGGCTTGCGGTTCGGGAGGTTGCGGGTTCAAACCCCGGCTGGGTCAAACCAAAGACTTTAAAGTTGGTAGTGGTGGCTTCCCTCCTAATGCTCGGGGCTAAGGGGACAGCATTACGCCTGACTCATCAGTGTCAGTATAATGAACCGGCTGGGCATCTCATAAGTATCCCTGTGCTGTAATGATAGAAATGTCGCTGCACATTATGAGCAAAAATGCTGGCAAAATCCACAATCCCAATCTACCCAGACGTTTATGTGCATATCCCCCAGTTATAAAAGAAATATTTTAAACAAAAGTGTCTAAAATCTAATCGGATCTGACTTGCCTCGGTGGTTCTACCCAGACATTTACGTGCGTATCCCACAGTTATAAAAGAAATATTTCATACAAAAGTGTCTAAAATCTAACCGAATCTGACTTGCCTCGGTGGTTCTACCCAGACATTTATGTGCGTATCCCACAGTTATAAAAGAAATATTTCATACAAAAGTGTCTAAAATCTAATCAGATCTGACTTGCCTTTGTGGTTCTACCCAGACATGTTGGGCAGCATTACTATGACCATAATTTGGTCTTTATGATGTATATTTTTTACAATTGATTGATAATAAAATATTTAAACTATGGACAGATCACCAAGACAAGGTTAAGATCTGTTAGTATCATTTAATAAAACTTGTAACTCCTCTGACCACTTAGCTGCTCATTGCGTGGGTTTGAGTCCCATTCAGGGCGAAGAACTTAACGTGGGAAGGTGTTCCAGCTGACATGCAGTGTGCAGGTGGTTCTAGCAAGACATTTGTTTGGGGTCATCCTCGACCAAAATAGCTGGATGTCGCTAAATTAATCATAATTTGTCGCCGGGATCTATTTTAAAAACACAGCATTTAATTAAAGATGGATCAGTTTTTTTACCAAAGGTAGTAAATTCGACTACCATATGTATCAGCAATGGAGTATATTGGTGAAATCAAAATTGTCTCCCTTGTTAGTTAAAAAGGCAAAACAGTCAACAGACATTTCAAAGAGCACTTGCATAAAAACCGAGTAAAACAAATGAAAGGACCTATTTGCATTTAAGGGATTTTTCAGGGGAGACTATTCATGAATGTCTCCCTTTGGCTTGTACATGTTTATGTTACCAGGAAATATTCATCCTTACAGATTGGACAGACTTGAAAAATATATCTTGGGAGGAATGTCAGAAAGAAATGCGTGAAAAAATTAAATTGAATCAAATGTGTTTTTAGAAATCTGATAAAATGTTGACAAGACAGTAACTGCCTGCAAGAACTGAAGGAATGTAAAAAAAAAAAAAAAAAAATTTTTTTTAAAAATGCCAGAAGCAGCAAATAAAATAAATTTGACAACAAAAAAAATAATTTTGGAACATAAATGCGAGGGAAAATGTGTTAAAAAATAACTGAATAAATGTAAACAATAATCTAATTTTTAGAAAATTTTCTGGGGAGAAATAATATTAATAATGTCACAGAAAACATATATGAAATGTCAGAACAATTTTCAGAATATTGTAGCACAAATATCAGAAATAAATATGAAACTGTCTTCAGATATATATCTCTACAAGCTATTATGACAGACAATCATACTGAACCAGAGGAAAATTAGATTTCGAAAATTATTCCCCCGAAACCACCTGCGACACGAGAGTGATTCTCAAATCCAAATACATTTTGATTATTGTTTTCCTGTATTTTCTGATGTATTTTTTAACATTCAGGCAAATCTTTTTTCCTGTTAAAGGCGGTATCCAACAATTTGAACGAAAGTTTTCTTTCTCAAACTACCAAAATAAACTGTTGTTTATATAAAAGTGTCTTAAATCTATTCTGATCTAAATCGTCTCAGTGGTTCTTCCCAGACATTGTTTTGTGTACTCCGTCTCCAGACAACTGAAATACTGTTGGTGGGACGATAAACCCAGTAAACAAACAAGCTATACACACTGAAGGTAGCACTATATCTGCTTCAAGTGGACACCATCTCCAGATAACTGAAATACCCGGTACTGTTGATGGGACGATAAACCCAGTAAACAAACAAGCTATGCACAGTGAAGGTAGCACTATATCTGCTTCAAGTGGACACCATCTCCAGATAACTGAAATACTATTGATGGGACGATAAACCCAGTAAACAAACATGCTATACAAGCTATACACAGCGAAGGTAGCACTATATCTGCTTCAAGTGGGCACCGTATCCAGATAACTGAAATACTGTTGGTGGGATGAACCCAATAAACAAACATGCATGACAAGCTATACACAGTGAGGGTAGCACTATATCTCTCAAGTGGGCACCGTCTCCAGATAACTGAAATACAGGTGATGGGATGATAAACCCAATAAACAAACATGCATGACAAGCTATACACAGTGAAGGCAGCACTATATCTGCTTCAAGTGGGCACCGTCTCCAGATAACTGAAATACAGGTGATGGGATGATAAACCCAATAAACAAACATGCATGACAAGCTATACACAGTGAAGGCAGCACTATATCTGCTTCAAGTGGACACCATCTCCAGATAACTGAAATACTGTTGGTGGGACGATAAACCCAATAAACAAACATGCATGACAAGCTATACACAGTGAAGGCAGCACTATATCTGCTTCAAGTGGACACCATCTCCAGATAACTGAAATACTGTTGATGGGACGATAAACCCAGTAAACAAACATGCTATACACAGTGAAGGTAGCACTATATCTGCTTCGAGTGGACACCGTCTCCAGATAACTGAAATACTGTTGGTGGGATGAACCCAATAAACAAACATGCATGACAAGCTATACACAGTGAGGGTAGCACTATATCTGCTTCAAGTGGACACCATCTCCAGATAACTGAAATACTGTTGGTGGGATGATAAACCCAATAAACAAACATGCATGACAAGCTATACACAGTGAAGGCAGCACTTTATCTGCTTCAAGTCGACACCGTCTCCAGATAACTGAAATACTGTTGGTGGGATGATTAACCCAATAAACAAACATGCATGACAAGCTATACACAGTGAAGGTAGCACTATATCTGCTTCAAGTGGACACTATCTCCAGATAACTGAAATACTGTTGGTGGGATGATAAACCCAATTACCAAACATGCATGACAAGCTATACACAGTGAAGGTAGCACTATATCTGCTTCAAGTGGACACCATCTCCAGATAACTGAAATACTGTTGGTGGGATGATAAACCCAATAAACAAACATGCATGACAAGCTATACACAGTGAAGGCAGCACTCTATCTGCTTCAAGTGGACACCGTCTCCAGATACCTGAAATACTGGTGATGGGACAATAAACTCAATAAACAAGGATGCATGACAAGCTATACACAGTGAAGGCAGCCCTATATCTGCTTCAAGTGGACACCGTCTCCACAAACCTCTTACGTCACGAGAGTCAATCTCATATCTAAATACATTCAGATTACTGTTTTCCTGTATTTTTTAATATTCAGGCATGTATAGTTTTTAGTTAAAGGTGGTATCCGACAATTTGAACTGTATAGTTTTTGTTTTTGAAATACATTGCAGCGACCAATTATGATCAATATATTAACGTCCAGCTTTTTGGTGGAGGAAAACCCCAGACACATGTCTGGGTAGAACCAATGGCGCACTGCAAAACAGCTGGAAGACTTTCCCACATTAAGTCCTTTGCCCTGAAAGGGACTCAAACCCATTCAGTGGGAGGCTAAGCAGTTTATTAGCATGGTATCCGACAGTTTGCCTATATGAAAGACACATAAAAATATCAAACCACTGCTTTGGGAATTTAGGCACAATTTTTTTTCTAAATTTATACTTTACTTTAGTCTAAATAAATACTATTTTGAATACTAAATGAATAGTTAGACAGATCTAATCGCGAAAGCAAAAAGCACTCTGTGTATTCTTTCCAACTGTGATGTCGACACCAGAGTGGATTACCTGGATTACTATATAGCGTGATCTCAATGCAAGGGGTCACGTGGTTTTATAAGTTTAAAAATAGCTATCTTTGCAGCGTGGCTCAGATAGGAAATCCCTGTTTGCAATGATGGGTACAGAGTTATGCTTTACTGTTCCCAAAGATCTAGGACATCAATGAACAGCATTTATTAGGTTTAACATTTTGCAGCCTAAATATGTCCCGATTCCCACAATTCCCCCGAATCCAGGTTTATGTGTATTTGATGGAAAAAAAACTGTTGGATACCACCTTTAAATCTAAAAAAAATTTTAGTTTAAGTAAAAAAAAAAAAGAAAAAAGAAGATCCTGTATGAAAACAACTCAAAAAAATTATTCTTTATGAATACAACTCAAAAAAATGATCCTTTATGAATACAACTAAAAAAAAATGATCCTTTATAATACAAATAAAAAAAAATGATCCTTTATGAATACAACTCAAAAAAATGATCCTTTATGAATACAACTAAAAAAAGGATCCTTTATGAATACAACTAAAAAAAAAAGATCCTTTATGAATACAACTCAATCAGATGTGCAGGAATATTGCCGTAAAAAAAATTCATCTATTTTATGTCTTAGTTAGGCAGCCTACATTTTACTGATATTTTCATAAATATGTATAAATACATCTTTTGAAACAACCCTCAGGTTTGTACATAGAAAATATAATTGATTTCATGAGACACTCCATTTGACTTACTGAATAAATTTGTCCGAATATTCGAACATTTCGCCTGTTCAAAATTCAGCCGCGATATATCTAATCACTGTCATGCTCCGATCTTATTATGTAGATGAATCTATTTTTAATGTATATTTCAATCGCTGTAGAGTATATTTGTCAGACAATTTAAATTCGGAATAGGTTTAAAGATGGTATAAGACAGTTAGGGCTATTTTGTTGTCTCCAACAAGCAGGGTTTTTTTTATAAGGAAAAGATCTTGTGAACACTCAACTTGACATCATAAACATGTATTTTGCTAAGCTACATGTACGCTGCACAGTTAGCAATTATTAAACTAAGAAAACCATGTGACCACTTATTTTTGAGAAACATTATATCATTTATCACTCTGACATCGATAGTAGTTTTCTAGCAGAAATTCCACATTGGGCTTCGCACAGATTTGCAAAACAACAAAATTTAAAGTGCTTTATTTTTACTACCTAACATCAGGACTGGTAGTGTTGATATCATCTATATAGACAAAAACAAGAGTTTATGAAGAAAGTATACCATAAGATGTAAGATATACAAAGATGTGTATACACAATACAAAATACACAAACATAATATTTGATAAACAAACATGTATTTATGTGCTGATTTATTTATTTTTATAGACATTAGTTGACCTTTACTTGCCTAACTGTTCTGTTACACTAATAAAATATATTGATGTTATTGCTTTCTCTACTTTTTGCTTAAACAACACAATTTGTAAATTTCAAGTGTGGTTCTCACAAAAAGTAACCATGCTGCATTAAGAGACCACCTGTCTTAAGAGACCACTTTTGCCCTGTCCCGATGGTGGTCTTTTAAAACAGGTTTGACTGTAGTTTAGACAAAACTGCTTAGCCAATCACCATGTGGGTTTGGGTCCTGTTCGTGGCGAGGGACTTAACGTGGGAAGTTCTTCCCGCTGACTTGTGATGCGCTGGTGGTTCTACCCAGACATTTGTCTGGGGTCTTCCTCCACCAAAACAGCAAGATGTTGCTATAATGATCATAATTGGTCGCTGCAATGTATTTAAAAAACAAAACATAATTTTGGCAAACTGTCGGATACCACCTTTAACTGCTTTCCATGGGGATGCCCAATAATGTGGATTTATGTAAACTGCGACCATGAGAAAGAGAAAACTCTTACACGTCGTACAACGGATTCAATGGTGCAATGAATGGTTAGGTTGTTACAGTTTTGATGGGTGGAGGTAACACTAACACATTATGTGTGATTAAGGGGGCAAGAATTTCTGCAAAAGGGGATATCTTTTTTTCTTCTTTTTTTTTCAACTTTGTGTGTGGTGTGTCCCCCAGGTTGTTTACAGGGAGAAATTATTATGAGTAGAGGTTGTGTTTACGTGTTCAAAGCAGACTTTTTAAAAAAAACTATGCAAAAATTTTAGAAAATTTAAATCAGACATCTTTTTCTAAAGATGAAGTGCTCATAAATATAAATATAGTGTCAAATAGAAGTTCTTGTTTTACAGTGAGTGTCACAATACCAGACATTGTGGCTACCAATGTATAAAAATGTATAAAAATGTATAAAAGTCACAACATAAGAATTTATTCATAAGAGTTACATTAAAATCAAGTGATTTAAACCATTATGCTGAGAGATAACAGTTTTATTTTATATGATTTCTATTTTTAATCATTGGATTTATTTATAAGGTTTAGACTTTTCATACATAACTTTATATATATGAGTTAGATATTCCTCACATGATTTTATTTATTTGATTAAGATTTCCCTTAAATGATTCTATTTATTTGATTCAGATTTCCCTTATATGAATATTTATTTGATTCAAATTTCCCTTAGATGATTTTATTTATTTGATTCAGATTTCCCTTAAAATGATTTTATTTATTTGATTCAGATTTCACTTAAAAGATTTTATTTATTTTATTCAGATTTCCCTTATATGATTTTATTTACATGATTTAGATTTTTCTTCAATCTGATTAAAATCATATCCTGAAAACTGTTCCGCTATCAGTCTCTGACAACCAGTCAATAAAACCTTCCCTACCAATCAGATTGTCGCCTACAAAATCGCAAAAGTAAATGATGATCTGAAGCGTTCCGAACGTATCATTTTAATGACTGTGCTCATTTACAAAGAAATGTAAACATGGACACTCCACGCAAGACTTATATCACTCAAGATAGGTGCATTGTATGCGGTATCCCATTTGTTTCAACATCAGTAACATCTTCAGGTCGAAGTTAACTAATAAGCAGTTACAGAACAAACTTAAACTGAGTGACTTTTAAAATGCATCATCGATAGCAGTCATTTTGAAACTCTGACAGAAAGCGTTATGCATTACGCTCTCTGATTGGCTGTTATAAAAATTGTACTTGGGGAAAAGCCATTCTTGTTTACTGTATTTGAGGACCGTTATCAGATCTTACATTTTGTAAGATCTGACTTTAGTGACATTGATTTTCCTTAAATTATTTTATTTATATGATTCAGATTTTCCGTACATTATTTATATGATGTAGATTTTCTCCAGATGATTTTATTTATATGATTTTTATGATTGTGTTTTAAGTGTTTTATTTATATGATTCAGATTTTACTTAAATGATTTTATTTATATGATTTTGATTCCTTACACAATTTAATTTTATTCTTGTAATTTAGATTTTCATCATCGTTACCCAGTATTTTTATAATAATGCATGTAATTTTCAGCAAAACGTTATTCTTTAAGTAATTTATATTAAGTAATGCACATGGGCACCTGCAGTGGGGTACACTGGTGAAATAGACAATTGTCTCCCTTGTTTGTCAATATCTGAGGTATTCCAAACAGTAGGTAGGTCCTTTTAGTTGGAATTCTTGGACTTCATCGCCTGTTTTTTTGTAGATATTTCAATTACAAATATTGATATCTTACTGTTGTATAAATACAAGCTTAAAATCCATTTACATACTTATAGAGATACATTATTTAAAAAGAAAATGGAAGTGTTTGTTGATGATGGTTAACCGGGGTATCACAAGAAAGGCATTAAAAGTCAACATACACTCCAAAGAATACAAGTATAAAAACTGAGTAATCCAAATAAAAGGACCTACATGTATTTAGAGAATATTCAGGGATTATTCAGGGGAGACTATTCATTAATTGTCTCATTATGAGTTTGGAGGCTAAAGAAATGGAATTTATCTCCGAAATATGTCTTCTAATGAGTCACTTCTATTCACTGTACAAAAATAATAAATCTCTTTTTGTGTTGTAACAAATCTGAGACCAAAATGAAATCAAAATCCAAATACCAGTGGCACTAATTTTTGTAAAAAACAGCTCATTGCAAACTCATAGAATAGACCACATCTCATTTTATACATTTAGAACAATTAGGAAACAATACAACATTTTGTAATGTTTAGACATTTCAATTTTTACCTTTTAAACAGAAAGGGATAAACATGAAACTTTCAAATTTTGTTGTTAATAAACGAAAGGAAAATTAAATGTCAGGCTAATAACAAAGCCCAGCATGCTGTTTTTTTAGACAGAACTTAATCAAGATATGTGAAACCTTATCCTGTAAAAAATTACGGCAAGAAAATTGCCGCCAAATAATTTCGGGTCAAAATTCAATACCCTAGGAGTGGACTTTCTTGCTCCTGGTCACTTGTATGCTTGTTATCGTGTTACGGATGTAGAAATACAAGCTTCCCATTGATCCGGACTACATTTCTATGTCACCCTTTAGTGAAATGACAATTGACGAGAGACAACATCCAAAGGCAGGGGACTTCATTTAGGGTGCATTGTTCAGAGAAATTCTTTTCTTTTCTATTGTGTGTGACACTTAATTTGCAATTGTTGAACTCGTTGACATCTTTGTCAGATAATTAGTAATGAAAATCACCTGTCCGCCTAATTGATCTGCTCTCCGATTACCCATAATGCACACAAATAAATGATTCATTTCGTGGCCTTATAAACAAATGTTTCAAATGACAATCACATTCTTTATTGATGAGTTATTTGTATGAATGAAAGGATTGACCAAATGATCATGCTTGGTTTAAGTCTAAGTCACAGTTCATATAACATTGTAATTTTTAAATACTCATAAAGGTGTGTTATATTTTATTTTAATTTCCTTTTTTTCTGAAGAATACATTTTAATACAATAAAAAAATTATTCATGAGAACAGGGAACCATGAAAGGAAACACAATAAATATTATTTTACAGGACCTGGTAGCACAGTCGATAGAGCATTGGCTCCAGGTATGGGAGGCCCCAGGTTCAAGCCCGGACCGCGACATACCAAAGTACGGTAGTGGTATAGCTCCCTTGCTAACGCACAAGCAAATATAAGGGTAGTTCCATGACTGGTTGGCCTGGTGTCAGGATAACGTGACTGGGTGTGGTATCATGCCAGGGGTTCTCGGCATGCTATACACAGTGAAGGCAGCACTATATCTGCTTCAGGTGGACACCGTCGCCAGATTACTGAAATACTGTTGGTGGGACGATAAACCCAATAAACAAACAAACAACAAATATTATGTATTTTTACATTTTTTAATATTAGCAAAATGTACAATTGGTAGGTTTAAAATAGCTTAAAAGTATTAGAACATGATCATTTCTACTTAAAATAATAATTAAAAGATAAAAATAAAAAAAACACTTCAGTTATTATATTAATTGTTTACCACAACATGTGATGGTATTTAGAATATAATCCTCAGCTTGCTACTTTTGTTAAAAACCCATGCCAAATTCTCAAGATTTTTTGCTTTATTATTAGGTTACATGTGAGGGTTGATATAAACAGAGACTGAGCAGCAAATAGTCTAGATTCTGATAAGACAGCTGGCTGTACTGGAACTACATTGTTTTCCTAAACCTTTTAAATATGCCAAGGACAGGCTCAGAGTTAAACATATTGCTGGAGCTTTGGCAGGAAAAAGTGTATCTTACAATCATCTTTTGCGTATACGTGTAAAATAAGTTTGGTGGATATGGTATTGACATTTCAATCTATTACAGAACCTTTTGTTTGTTTGTTTATTGGGTTTATCGTCCCACCAACAGTATTTCAGTTATCTGGAGACAGTGTCCACTTGAAGCAGATAAAGTGCTGCCTTGACTGTGTATAGCATGCCGTGAACACCTGGCATGATACCACACCCAGTCACATTATCCTGACAACGGGCCAACCAGTTGTCGAACTACCCTTATATTTGCTTTAGCGTTAGCAATGGAGCTATACCACTACCTTTTTTAACGACTTTGGTATATCGCAGCCCGGGATCGAACCCGGGGCCTTCCGTACCTGGAGCCAGAACCTTTAGTTTATTTAATTATTTATTTTTTTTTGTGATTTCTTACTTACACAGTCATGGTTATATTGGTACTGTCCAGCTAATTATGGGGGAAAACTCCTTACTTATTTCTGGGTAGAACCACCAGCGCACTGCAGGTTAGCTGGAAAACCTCAACACCTGGAAGTTGTCAACCTGACAGAGACTGAACAGGATTATTTCCTGTTGCAGCCAAACCTTATTTTAGCCATTACTTCTTTACAGTTTTCAGTTCTCATTTCTAAACTTAAACAGTGTAACAAAAAACTTACCAAAAACAAAAACAAAAAACGCTTAGCTTTGCACAAATGATTGCTGTTTGTCTTCACTCATTTTAATGCTTTTACAGCAATTCATTGTATTTGAAACACATTTAGCCAAGAATTCGCCTTCTTTGTCTATTCATGCAAATGAAAAATAGTTTTTTTTTTGTTTTTCTTTTGTTTTGGTGTAATTTACAGTCATGTCGTGCAAACCAAAAATGTTTCTTTCCACAGAGATGAATCAGTCTCTTGTTATTCTGCATTCAGTGATTTTTTTACGTCTGCGTCCTGAGTCCAGGACCCAATAAAATTGCCATGGACGCAGTGTCATCTTATCTGTGTTTGCAGGACGCATTTTTTTCTACAAGCGAGTCCTTTCCGAATATTTGAGAGCATTTTGGGTGCGAGTTATGTAGTTTAGAGAGTTAAGTTTACACTCGCACCATTTCGTTCATTTGTTGTTTCGCCGGTTATTATTGGATGAACGTTTTGGAAATAACCATTGAAATTCCTTGTTATGTTTTAAGGGAAATGGTGTATATGTAAAGATAACACTTCCTTTTTCTGTAAAAGAAAATCGTCTGCCGTTTATCATCTGCAAAATGGTTCCAAAGACTGGAGAATTTATAAATTAAAATGCACAAAGTAAAGTTTTTGTTAAAAATAGATTAAAGTCTATTAATTTTACCTTAAGTCTTGACTGATTGCTTATACATCATGGGATTTGAAACAACCAATTTGGAACTCACACCTTTAATTTTGGGGCTCAAAGATTTTAAGTCCACAAGTCCCAGGACCCATAGTGGTAAAGTTGTAAAAAAAATCTGCTGCATTTTTTTACAAGCCATACAAAGTCTTCAGTTTTTTTCCCTAACAACTCCTACTTGCAAAGGTGGATAACAAAAAAAACTATTGCTAGACCCTGGACACACAGCTCCCTGATCTGTATTTAGACTATTGCTAGACCCTGGTCACACACCTCCCTGATCTGTATTTAGACTATTGCTAGACCCTGGTCACACATCTCCCTGATCTGTATTTAGACTATTGCTAGACCCTGGACACACAGCTCCCTGATCTGTATTTAGACTATTGCTAGACCCTGGACACACAGCTCCCTGATCTGTATTTAGACTATTGCTAGACCCTGGATACACAGCTCCCTGATCTGTATTTAGACTATTGCTAGACCCTGGACACACAGCTCCCTGATCTGTATTTAGACTATTGCTAGACCCTGGACACACAGCTCCCTGATCTGTATTTAGACTATTGCTAGACCCTGGACACACATCTCCCTGATCTGTATTTAGACTATTGCTAGACCCTGGACACACAGCTCCCTGATCTGTATTTAGACTATTGCTAGACCCTGGACACACAGCTCCCTGATCTGTATTTAGACTATTGCTAGACCCTGGTCACACAGCTCCCTGATCTGTGTTTAGACTATTGCTAGACCTTGGACACACAGCTCCCTGATCTGTATTTAGACTATTGCTAGACCTTGAACACACAGCTCCCTGATCTGTATTTAGACTATTGCTAGACCTTGAACACACAGCTCCCTGATCTGTATTTAGACTATTGCTAGACCTTGAACACACAGCTCCCTGATCTGTATTTAGACTATTGCAAGACCCTGGTCACACAGCTCCCTGATCTGTATTTAGACTATTGCTAGACCCTGGTCACACAGCTCCCTGATCTGTATTTAGACTATTGCTAGACCCTGGACACACAGCTCCCTGATCTGTATTTAGACTATTGCTAGACCTGGACACACAGCTCCCTGATCTGTATTAAGACTGTTGCTAGACCCTGGACACACAGCTCCCTGATCTATATTTAGACTATTGCTAGACCCTTGTCACACAACCCTTTGATCTGTATTTAGACTATTGCTAGACCCTGGACACACAGCTCCCTGATCTGTATTTAGACTATTGCTAGACCCTGGACACACAGCTCCCTGATCTGTATTTAGGCTATTGCTAGACCCTGGACACACAGCTCCCTGATCTGTATTTAGACTATTGCTAGACCCTGGACACATAGCTCCCTGATCTGTATTTAGACTATTGCTAGACCTTGAACACACAGCTCCCTGATCTGTGTTAAGACTATTGCTAGACCTTGGACACACAGCTCCCTGATCTGTATTTAGACTATTGCTAGACCTTGAACACACAGCTCCCTGATCTGTATTTAGACTATTGCTAGACCCTGGACACACAGCTCCCTGATCTGTATTTAGACTATTGCTAGACCCTGGTCACACATCTCCCTGATCTGTATTTAGACTATTGCTAGACCCTGGACACACAGCTCCCTGATCTGTATTTAGACTATTGCTAGACCCTGGACACACAGCTCCCTGATCTGTATTTAGACTATTGCTAGACCCTGGACACACAGCTCCCTGATCTGTATTAAGACTATTGCTAGACCCTGGACACACAGCTCCCTGATCTGTATTTAGACTATTGCTAGACCCTGGTCACACAGCTCCCTGATCTGTGTTTAGACTTGCTAGACCTTGGACACACAGCTCCCTGATCTGTATTTAGACTATTGCTAGACCTTGAACACACAGCTCCCTGATCTGTATTTAGACTATTGCTAGACCTTGAACACACAGCTCCCTGATCTGTATTTAGACTATTGCTAGACCTTGAACACACAGCTCCCTGATCTGTATTTAGACTATTGCAAGACCCTGGTCACACAGCTCCCTGATCTGTATTTAGACTATTGCTAGACCCTGGTCACACAGCTCCCTGATCTGTATTTAGACTATTGCTAGACCCTGGACACACAGCTCCCTGATCTGTATTTAGACTATTGCTAGACCTGGACACACAGCTCCCTGATCTGTATTAAGACTGTTGCTAGACCCTGGACACACAGCTCCCTGATCTATATTTAGACTATTGCTAGACCCTTGTCACACAACCCTTTGATCTGTATTTAGACTTGCTAGACCCTGGACACACAGCTCCCTGATCTGTATTTAGACTATTGCTAGACCCTGGACACACAGCTCCCTGATCTGTATTTAGGCTATTGCTAGACCCTGGACACACAGCTCCCTGATCTGTATTTAGACTATTGCTAGACCCTGGACACATAGCTCCCTGATCTGTATTTCGACTATTGCTAGACCTTGAACACACAGCTCCCTGATCTGTATTTAGACTATTGCTAGACCCTGGACACACAGCTCTCTGATCTGTATTTAGACTATTGCTAGACCTTGAACACACAGCTCCCTGATCTGTATTTAGACTATTGCTAGACCCTGGACACACAGCTCCCTGATCTGTATTTAGACTATTGCTAGACCCTGGTCACACAGCTCCCTGATCTGTATTTAGACTATTGCTAGACCCTGGACACACAGCTCCCTGATTTGTATTAAGACTATTGCTAGACCTTGGACACACAACTCCCTGATCTGTATTTAGACTATTGGCCTAAGCCTGATCAATCTTGTTTAGAAGTATAAGAACTGTTCTTTGTAGGGGTGTTGGACAAAAGGTTGCTGTTGCGTCAATCCATCAGGTGTCAGTTGGGATGCGTGAGAGGGCCTAATTAACCAACAAGTGATTACCTGGTGACAAAGTTCACAGATATTTCTTGTCTGAGTATAATGTCACTCATCTGTCTTCCTGATGAATAGAGCAGTTCAACCTTGTGACTCCTACAGGCTCAGTTTGGCTATATACC
The DNA here is from genome assembly GCA_007844125.1 of Sinonovacula constricta. NCBI lineage: Eukaryota > Metazoa > Mollusca > Bivalvia > Cardiida > Solecurtidae > Sinonovacula > Sinonovacula constricta. The sequence goes on from CM017566.1 coordinate 52,712,424, forward strand.
AAGGGAAAAAAGGGCAGATTATGGCAACAATATTGTTTGTTTATTGGGTTTGTCGTCCCACCAACAGTATTTCAGTTATCTGGAGACTGTATCCACCTGAAGCAGATGTAGTGCTGCCGTCACTGTGTATAGCATGCTATGAACACCTGGCATGATACCACACCCAGTCACATTATCCTAACCAGTTGTGGAACTAGCACTACCTTTTTACAGATTTTTTTAAAAACTTTTGAGCCTCCTGTACTTTGTGCTGATGCTCTACCGATTGCACTACCAGGTGCGGGACAACAATATAACTCAACAATAAAGTAAAAAGTGTATTGAAGTCGTGGACAAATGGCAGGGGGTGCACAGTGACTGAGCTGTTAGAGTCTCTGCTTAGGTTCGAGTCCCGATCAAGAACTTTCATTTGGGGAGCCATCCAGCTGACCTGCGGTGCGACGGTGGTTCTACCCAGACATTTGTCTGGGGTCTTCCTCCACTAAAACAGCTGAACGTTGCTATAATGATCATAATTGGTAGCTGCGATGTATTTAAAAAACAAAAACATTGTGGAGAAATCTTCCTGCTGACCAGTTCTACACAAGTTTATGTCTGGGATCCTCTTTCGGCCATAATTAGCTGGATGGCGTCAATATGGCGTTAGTTGTGTATGTGTCTTTCGTTTAATCTTTCAACAGCTCTTGAAGGTGGTATCTGACAGTTTGGTCAATAAAAATTTTCTCAAATAACCAATTAGTCACTGGAACCTGAAAAGGTCCTACAAAATGCTGTTAATTGATGTCCTAGATCTGTGTGAACAGTCAAGGATAAATCCCCATTCACCATTTCAAACAGGTGTTTCCTATCCAACCCACGCTGCAGACATAGCTATTTTTAATCTAAGAAAACCACATGACCTCTAATTGTTGTATAATCATCCAGGTAATCTGCTTTGACGTTGATATCTGTTTTTAGCACAGACCACTATCTTGCTTTTTATAGCTTTGGAAAGACTGAACATTTAGAGTGGGGTTTTTTTTCGGGATTAATACAGTCTAACAATAAAGTTAGTCTTCAAAATGTCTTTTATAATGACTAAAGTATGGGTTTATGCAAAAAAGTATGACCAAATTCCCAAAAACGGTGGTTAGATATTGGTACGTGTATTTAATATTGGCAAATTGTTGGATACCACCTTTAAAATCTCATTGGCTTGAAGCACAAATATTACCGGGAGAATAGTCCCTGAGGGATGGACGAAATCCCTCCAGACAAAATCACTTACGTTTATTTTAGCATTGGCAGCCAAAATCCCTCCCTGTCAAAAAAGTGAAAATCTGTTTTATATTAGAGTGCATTTTTTTTTCTTTTCTAAATGAAAATCAATTACATCCTAGAAATGTCGTTTCCTAAAATTGAAAATTTGTCTTTTTTGGTGTCCAATTTATTTCCATCTGAAAACCAGATCTTAACAAAGATCATTTCAAAAAGATAAAAATAATAATAATTTGATGTGTTCAATTAATTTCAGCTTGAAACCTAAATAAGTTTTACAAAAATCATTAAAAAAGATGAAAAGATTTTTTTATGTTCAATTAACTTCAAAGTGAAAACCAAATACATGTTCATCTTACAATTATATTTTTTAAAAAAGGAAAACTATTTTATTATGGTAATGTATATTTTATTAATCTTTTTCCATTCACTGCATTGGACAATATGCAACCCAGGTTGCAGTATTTTAAGTATTTGCTTATAAATATTTTCGAAAGTTTGTGCATAACTTTGCTCATTGTTATTGCAAACAAACAAACATTCCTGTCGATGTTCAACCTCCTAGTATGGCATGACTCACGGGTCAGAAACAAAGTGAGAAACACTGCAATTAACTTTTACGCAGTGAAATTTGTAAATAACCGATACTTAAATCTTAGTAATTCACTAACAACTTCTTGCATAAGTACAACAAATGTTTCTCAGTAGAGATAGGTAAGATATTGTGTAGAAACAGTTCAGACACCGGACCTGGTAGCGCAATCGGTAGAGTGTCGGCTTCAGGTATGGGAGGCCCCGAGTTCGAATCTGGGCCATGACATACCAAAGTTGTTAAAAATGGTAGTGGTATAGCTCCCTTGCTAACGCTCAAGCAAATATAAGGGTAGTTTTAGTGGAGGAAGACCCCAGACAAATGTCTGGGTAGAACCACCGTCACACCGCAGGTCAGCTGGATGGCTCCCCAAATGAAAGTTCTTGATCGGGACTCGAACCTAAGCAGAGACTCTAACAGCTCAGTCACTGTGCACCCCCTGCCATTTGTCCACGACTTCAATACACTTTTTACTTTATTGTTGAGTTATATTGTTGTCCCAGAACTGGTAGTGCAATCGGTAGAGCATCAGCACAAAGTACAGGACGCTCAAAAGTTGTTAAAAAGGGTAGTGTTAGTTCCACAACTGCTTGGCCTGGTGTCAGGACAACATGACTGGCTGTAATATTATGCCAGGTGTTCAAGGCATGATATACATTGTGAAGGCAGCACTATATCTGCTTCAAGTGGACACCGTCTCCAGGTAACTGAAATACTGTTGGTGGGACGATAATCAAAACAAACTAATTGCTATGTGACCAATGTGGTTATTTGACGAACACACTATGTTTAATGTTCCTATGGTATGGTATTGTGTATTTTAGTTTCAAATGCAGATAGGACCGTGAGAGGTAATTAGTTTACAGTTTGCTGTTTTGACTGAGTGGGTGATATTTTGTATTGTGATATGGGATATTTTTTTTATTTTGGAAGTATTATTGGTTGGTTAATTGATTTGTTTAGTGTTGGCCAAAGGATCTGGAATGTATGTGCGTAAATGAATTTTCATGTTAATGAATTATCACCAGGATTGAATTGAGTTTATAATTGATGATTATTATTGTGATCAAGATGGGAAAGTGTGTTCATAATTGATAATTATACATTGTGGTCAGAATGGTTTTGTCTGTTAATGATTTATGTTTATTAATTTATATGTTAATTGACTAATATCAGGAAGTATTTTATGTTACTGAATTATATTAATTAGTATTAGGATGGTTAAATAAGTTAATGAGGGTTTTTCGTTAATGAATTATTTTCATAATAAATAAATATGATCAATTTGTTTTTAATAAATATAATTTTATTTGTAAAAAAATAATAATATAGTTTTATTTTGAAAGAATTATCATTTATTATAATTATTATCAGGATAGTTTTATTTATAATGAATCATAAATTCAAATTTATAAATTTATTTATTATCACTTTTTTGTTGTTGTTTTTCAATTATTATGCAAATGTTGTTTTGTACTTGTATCATTTAAATCTAGGATTGTTTTATTCAAGTAATGGATGATTTGAGGATTTTCTTTTGGTCGATTCTTAATTAAGATTAATTAAGATTATTTATCCAGTAAATAAAAATATATTTTTAATATTTTGTTTTATTTTTTTTCTATTTTGCTGAGCACTTTATTGCAACCACATTTTTAAAAAAAACTAACATATTAATTTTTTTATTTTTCATTTCATGAATCTTACATAACAAAAATATTTTGATAAATTGCTTATATTGCAAAAAAAAACTATTTATGATAAATTGCTAGAAGTCAGACTGTATTTAATGTTAATGACATTTTAAAAGTGGGTTTTGTGCATCGTGCGAACTTGTCTTAGGGGCGTCGAGTCGCGACAAAGTTTAGATGCATTTAGAATGTCACATGCGTCCGATCTTGACGGATTAATGAAAGCTAGCTTGTAACTTACACCTGAGTGTAAGGCATATTAACATTGTGAATTGATGTGACACAACAGGTAGCTAAGTGAACGAAAGAAAACCTGGAGTACACCTGTGTGGAGGGATTTTTGAGACAAAGTGTTGGATACATATTCTTGAGCAGTTTGTCAGTTAAAGTATAATCATGTTTGTGAGAAGCTTGTTGGTTTGAGTATGAAGTATTTACTTAAGAAGTTTTTGGTTTGGGTATAAAGCATGTTAGTAAGAAGTTTTTGGTTTGGGTATAAAGCATGTTGTTAAGAAGTTTTTGGTTTGGGTATCAAGCATGTTGTTAAGAAGTTTTTGGTTTGGGTATAAAGCATGTTCTTAAGAAGTTTTTGGTTTGGGGTATCAAGCATGTTGTTAAGAAGTTTTTGGTTTGGGTATAAAGCATGTTCTTAAGAAGTTTTTGGTTTGGGTATAAAGCATGTTCTTAAGAAGTTTTTGATTTGGGTATACAGCATGTTGTTAAGAAGTTTTTGGTTTGGGTATACAGCATGTTGTTAAGAAGTTTTTGGTTTGGGTATAAAGGATGTTGTTAAGAAGTTTTTAGTTTGGGTATAAAGCATGTTGTTAAGAAGTTTTTGGTTTAGGTATAAAGCATGTTAGTAAGAAGTTTTTGGTTTGGGTATAAAGCATGTTCTTAAGAAGTTTTTGGTTTGGGTATAAAGCATGTTGTTAAGAAGTTTTTGGTTTAGGTATAAAGCATGTTGTTAAGAAGTTTTTGGTTTAGGTATAAAGCATGTTCTTAAGAAGTTTTTGGTTTGGGTATAAAGCATGTTCTTAAGAAGTTTGTTTGTTTTAGTAAAATTCATATACTTAAAATGTTTGGTTTCCTTTGAGTACACTGAATAAGTTTTTCGAGGTTTGGTTTCACATTTACATTCATGGATTTACATAAAAGCATGCTGCACATTCTTTGGTTTGAGTTTGAGTTTAAGATAAGTTGATTGAGGTTAAATGGAGGAAATGCCACATTAGCAGAAACAGTTTAAGCATGGAGGTAAATAGGGGTAAATATTATGGGGTAAAAGCATTTAGGTAAATAATAAATAACAGATTGAAAAATACCAGACCAGGTAGCGAATCGGTAGAACGGCGGCTCAAGGTATGGGAGGCCCGGGTTCAATCCCGGGCCATGACATACCAAAGTTGTTAAAAATGGTAGTGGCATAGCTCCCTTTCTAACGCTCAAGCAAATATAAGGGTAGTTCCACGACTGGTTGGCCCGGTGTCTGGATAATTTGATTGGGTGTCGTATCATGCCAGGTGTACACGGCAGGCATGCTGTACACAGTGAAAGCAGCACTATATCTGCTTCAAGTGGACACCTCCAGATAACTGAAATACTGTTGGTCAGACAATGAACCCAATAAACAAACAAACAGATTGAAGATTAAATTAAGGAATGACAGATGTGTGTAAAATAGGTTTAAACACTGATCTGAATAATATCAGATTGTTTTTGATAGTGAGACTGGCACTTCAGTCAAAAAATGTTGTAAACATTAAAACAAATCATAAAAGATTTTGTTAAAGAAATGAGAGAATTGGAGAATTTCTTGGAAGCCAGGGGATTTAATTAGTCTGGGTTTGAGACGTGTATTTGATTAAGAATTTATGGACAATTTATTCACAATTTTACAATGCTAGACGGATGTCAAACAGACTGGCTTCTATTTGTTTTTTTTGGATAAAATTTTAACTAAATTTCAGAAGAATAACAATATTTAATATTTGACATTGATATGAGTTCCAGGTAACATTATTTATATTTATATATATATAATATTTTTGGTAAGTTTAAACTGGACACACAATTACGGTATATGGAAAGATATATTTATAAAATTATTGATAAAAAATAATTTGTTTATTATAGGTAATAGACTCTGAACAAATATAGCGGAATTCATAAATGTTAACTTGAAATCAAACTTCAAAAAGCTTATTCAGTGTACTCAAGGGAAACCAAGCTTTTAAGTTTATGCATTTTACTAAAACGAACAAAAACTTCTTAAGAATGTGTTGAAAACTTAATTTGTGAAATATAAATATGTAGTTAATTGGCAGTGATGATTTTGTAACTCCTCTGACTGCTTAGTTTCTCGCAGCAAGGGTTCGAGTCCTGTTCGGGGCAAAGGACTTAATGTGAGAAGGTCTTTCAGCTGACTTGCGATGTGCCGGTGGTTCTACCCAGACATGTGTCTGGTGTCTTCCTCCACCAAAAAAAAAAAAAAGAAACGAAATAAATGAAAGTTGCTTTAATTATCATAATTGGTTGCTGCAATGCATTAAAAAAAATTATATAAATTTTAAACATTTTTGATAAGGTTTTGACAGAATCAATGTCAAGATGTCATTTTTTTAAATATATGTGGCAATGAAGTGAACAGTTGTTTTTTTTTAAGTTACCAAACCTGTATGGATTTTATTTACTAAGTTCTGGTGATGTAAGGATTCCCACTGCCTGATCTGGATGTGATTTTAGGAATCAAATGGATTAAAGTGGATTAAGGTGGATTAAGGTGGATTAAGGTGGATTAAAGACTCAAAAAAATAATTGACATTGGAAAGATAATGGGATCATCAATTTGTCAGTAGGAGACAATAATTGTGTATTCAAAGGATTTGAAAAAAAAAAGGGTTTTGAATGTGACAAAGAATAAATATCAACACAAAGTGGAGAAGGTTTTGAATAAAATGTCTAAATTTGTCTAAATGACATTGTCTTTCAGGGTGTGTTGAAAGTCTTGTTTTTTATGGATTCTGTGGATTAAATGTGTTATAAAGAGATACAGTTCTAATATTAATCTAATTTAAAAGAAGCTCCTATAAATAATTTGGTGCTCAATTGGACTGTTTTATTAAAGGTTTGAATGAAAAGTAAACATTTAAAAAAAATCAGAAAAACATGGAAAGTAATTGATTTAATGTTTAGAGAATTTGGAATATTGCATGCAGTATACGTGCTAAGCTTTAGATAGAAAAAAGTTGTATTAGACTAAATTAAAGCTTAGACAGAAATGTGAGAATTAGAATTTGAGAAAAGAATATGTTAATAGGCTTGCCATAGAATAAAAATTGAATAAACCTAAATGAAAGGTTAGACAGAAAAAAAAAGTGTTGATAGCTTTTGAGCAAAGAAGATAAACCTAAATAAAAGCTTATACAAAAATAAGTGTTGCTAGGTTACCAAGGAAAGAAGATATACGAAAATAAAAGCTTAGATAGAAGAAAAAAATTGTTGCAAGATTTTGAGGAAAGAAGATATTTATATTATTTAGACATAAGCAGATGAAGAAACTATATGGAAAATAAAGATTAGACAATAGAAAATGGAAATTGAAGATTAGAATCAGCAAAAGAGAAATTGCCTGCCACCTTTAATGGCTTAGACTGGATCAGACATTGGAGACAACTTTATTAGTTTTTGGAAGGAAAATATCATTTAAGGCAATTTCAGTTTGGCAACTTCAAATGTAGAAGCGTCCAAGGGATTTTTTGGCATTTTGGAACTTTAATGGAAGAATTGACTGTGACCCAAATTCGTAAGACTTTTAGATGATTGTGACCGGTTCCGATATGATAAGCATGCTGTGTATGGAAGGGTCTTGCGCCAAGGACAACCTGTTTCCTGGGCAGAACCAGTACCGGAGGATTAAATCATCGCCTTCGAGGTAAAAATCCATGCTCTGTATCTTTCTTGGTGTTTGGCTTTTTGGTCACTTTTCTACAATTAACCATATTTGTTTGGACACACAGTGGTGTTGAAGTATGAATTGTAGGCTCAAAGCAATCCTATTTCACTTAGTTTTAACCTATAAAGAGGTGCCCATGGCTAAAAATTCCCTCTACCATCAGTAATTAGCAGGTAAGTAAATAGTTACCAAGACAACCGTTTCACATCAAGTTTTAAACTATCAGTCACTAAGTCTGGTCCATTTTGTTCTTAATTGGACTTTAACTGAAGTTCAGAGTATCTTTCACTATAGCAAGTTAATGCTCTTCTCATGTGCATTGCCCAGTAGGTTGACTCAGAGGAAAGATAGGCTGAAACCAGGTCCAACATCTTAACATCTTAGCTGTTAATATGACTTGGTCTTACTTTGTGTATGACTAGCTGGATATATACATTAAGGACCTAGCTAGACAATATAAGTTGGTCTTACTTTGTTTATGACTAGCTGGATATATACATTAAGGCCTTAGCTAGACAATATAAGTTGGTCTTACTTTGTTTATGACTAGCTGGATATATACATTAAGGCCTTAGCTAGACAATATAAGTTGGTCTTACTTTGTTTATAACTAGCTGGATATATGCATTAAGGCCTTAGCTAGACAATATAAGTTGGTCTTATTTTGTTTATAGCTAGCTGGATATATACATTAAGGCCCTAGCTAGACAATATAAGTTGGTCTTACCTTGTTTATAACTAGCTAGATATATACATTAAGGCCTTGGCTAGACAATATAAGTTGGTCTTACTTTGTGTATAACTAGCTGGATATATACATTAAGGCCTTAGCTAGGCAATATAAGTTGGTCTTACCTTGTTTATAACTAGCTAGATACATACATTAAGGCCTTGGCTAGACAATATAAGTTGGTCTTACTTTGTATATAACTAGCTGGATATATATACATTAAGGCCTTAGCTAGACAATATAAGTTGGTCTAACTTTTATTATCGAACAGGAGGATTATAATCACTCTGTGACCCAGTAGCTGTAAAATATAATTGGATCTTTTCTTTATGAATATGCGCAGGATGTCACCAATTTTTTGTGGCCATGAAATATTAAATATGAATGGGTCTGGCATCATTAGTTACATCATTGAGCTATAGGGGCTGGGGGTCATCCCGTATTCCTGGCTATCATCTCCAATTATGACCAAAATGTTGGTGGCATTCTACATTACCCACAAAAATTTAAAATTTTAATTTTACTGTTGACTCATCTGTTGAACTTATTTTTGTGGAAAATCGGTCTAGCTGTCGACTCAATGCTAATTTTTACTGATTCAGCCAGACGAATAAAATATCAAGGGGATAAATACATGGACTTGACACTCGCTGAAGTTTTTGAAAAGGTTCAATGAAATGTACTAAAGCAGCTTACCTCAGTATTGATGTGAGAAAGACAGAATAAAAATTGGGATAAGAAGATGTGGAATAAGTATATTTCAGTACTATTTTTTAATGACTCACCGGACCTGGTAGTGCAATCGGTAGATTATTGGCTCCAGGTACGGGAGGCCCCGGGTTCGAGCCCTGGCAGCGACATACCAAAGTCATTAAAAATGGTAGTGGTATAGCTCCTTTGCTAATGCTCAAGCAGATATAAGGGTAGCTCTACGACTGGTTGGTCCGGTGTCAGGATAATTGACTGGTTGTGGTATCATGCCAGGTGTTCACGGCATGCTATACACAGTGAAGGCAGCACTATATCTGCTTCCAGTGGACACCATCTCCAGATAACTGAAATAATGTTGGTGGGATGATAAACCCAATTAACAAACATAAAATGAGTCATGGGTGTCTTTGGTCAGTTTTGGTATTAACTACAAGCCTTCAGTTACAAAGATGGGAATCACTCAATGGAAATTATGTTGTTATGTTGCTTTATACATTTTACTTCAAATTACAGACAAATGTTCCTTAAGGAAACTACATACAAGTAAACAAAATATCAATGAAATGTTACTCTTTATCTCTATTCATTATATTTTAAGTATTTTACCGTATCCATACATGTGAACTCTCCTACTTTTAGAGGGAGACTCCCACTTTAAAGATGCAAAATTCTTTGAAAATGTGAGGTGTTATACAAATTTTCAGGAATCTCCCTGCTCGGAAACAGATAATATCCTTCTTTGTTTATATGAAAATAACAAATCTCCCACTTAACAAGTGAAATTCTTAAATTTTGACCTTAGAAAAAGTCCACATGTATGAGTGTATCATGTTTATTTTATAATACATTCTAAAATGAAAGTAAAACTTATCATGGCCTTTGTGTTAAAAGTCAAATCTCACACAAAGTCCAAATAAATCTTAAGACATCAACCAGCATTTTTAGCAAGAACCTTTCCAGTAAAGCCTAAGATTTATTACCTTTTTATGGCATCTCACTTTGCTGAAAATCACCTTAAAATGGATGACACAAGTCAAAAGTTGCAAATCCTCTGTACATTTAATACATACACTTAATAAAACTTCACCAGAATTGTAAACCCTTAGCTTGCTACATTTTGTAAATGATTCAGACTTCTTAGTTGTCTTCTTACGTTAAAGGGGGCGCCTGTGGTCTAGCAGTTGGAGTCACTGACTTGAATCTCCTGAGTCCCTCACCACGTGGGTTCTAGTCCCGGTCGGGACAAGAACTTTCATGTGGGTAGGTTTTCTTGATAACCTGAGGTGCGCCAGTGGTTCTACCCAGACATAAGTCTGGAGTCTTCCTCCGCCAGTAATAAGCTGGACGTCACCAATATGACCATAATTGTGTCGGTGCATTGTAACAAAAAACAAAACAAACTTCTTACATTGATATGCAGAGGTGCCTAGACATTTTGCTGGAGATCCATGAGCCAATTGTGCATTTCCTGATTAGATATCTACCAGCAGAGAGCTGGCTGACCTAGATCAACACTATTTGCCAATTTAAGCAGTATAAATCCAAGCTTAGCAAGCGAAGATTTTAGATCAAGTCTTTAAAAAAATCAGTTCCAGAAACAATTTCAAATATTGATTCCTAATATTCCCTAGCAACATTTACACTTGACTTGCTGGAACCACCATTTATCCTATTAGTATAAAACATACCCCACCTTAATGGTGTTTGCAGCAAGTAAAGGGTTAATCCGTGCAAATCCCATTGAAAACTTTATTTGTATTGTCAGTAGAAAAACATAACTGCCAACATCTTCAAATGGTAACCCTTCCCCTTCTGCACTTCTAAATGACACATTCTAAATTCCAAGTTACTTGCTTAAAATCCTCATTTTTCAATTAGAGAAATCCATCTATTAGAAAAGACATATTGCTAGCAACTTTACAACAAAATTATACAGATCCTGATCAGATAGCTTCCAACCAGAATTGGCAAATCTGGATCTGCACTATTTGCCCAAGCTTGCTTAATTTGTCCTTAGAAATCTAAAAGATAACAGATAACTGGAGTTAAATCCCTTAGGTACTCTTCACTAATTCTGCTACCTTCAAGAAGCACTTTGAGCAATTAAGCTGTTTTTTATGTATTTACCGAGCAGGAGTAGGGGGTCTTTAAGAAGCTTCTTATATGGGTAAATGGTATTGACATGAGGGATTTGGATTTACATAAGTCTCTAAGTAATGCGTGTGTGAAAAGGGACATGGCCTGGTCAAATTGTTGATGTGTGAGTCACAGCAGGGTGAACGAGGGTAGCACAGGTATATGCGTGTTTGTGACATCATCTTAATCAAAGCACTGAAAAGTGGTGTTCGGATGGTGTAAATTTTACCTTGTGATTAAAAGTATTCAATTAAAGATCACTTTAATTTTTGCCGTTGTGAATCGAATGTGCAATGCAATTACCTCTTGACGTTTTTTCATGTTTCTGTACCTGCAACTCTTTCACGGTCATGTCGGGTCACTCCTTTATGATTCCAAAACCCAGCTGACTCATTACTCTGGATGTTGCTACAAGAGACACCACCCCAAAACTACTTGTCATATTCCTAAGGCAGCTAAGTTCACAATTTAACTTATGAATTTCTGTTCTTACCTTTTACTTATTTGCCTTGGTTATGTTGTTTAGATAGGGGTGCCAGGGAGATAGGGGTGCCAGGGAGGGAGAGTGGGGTGTCAGGGAGTGAGATTGGGGTGTCAGATAGGGGTGCCAGGGAGATAGGGGTGCCAGGGAGGGAGAGTGGGGTGTCAGGGAGGGAGATTGGGGTGTCAGATAGGGGTGCCAGGGAGATAGGGGTGCCAGGGAGGGAGAGTGGGGTGTCAGGGAGGGAGATTGGGGTGTCAGGGAGGGAGATTGGGGTGTCAGGGAGGGCGAAAGGGGTCTTAGAGAGAGAGATTGGGTTGTCAGGGAGGGAGATTGAGGTGCCAGGGAGGGAGATTGAGGAAGTTGAGGTGCCAGGGAGGAAGATTGAGGTGCCAGGGAGTGAGATTGAGTAAGTTGAGGTGCCACGGAGGGAGATTGAGGTGCCAGGGAGGGAGATTGAGGTGCCAGGGAGGGAGATTGAGGAAGTTGAGGTGCCAGGGATGGAGATTGAGGTGCCAGGGAGGGAGTCAATGGAAGTTGAGGTGCCACGGAGGGAGTTTCTCATGAATGTAGTTAAACCTTACCAACCAACACTTTTTGATTATCAAAACATTATTTGTTGTCATAATATCAAGTATTATGCCATACTGAAAATAGTTACACAGAAAAATGTGTTGCATATTATTTTTTTCATTGTTTTTATTGTGATGTTGTTTTTTACATTATAAATATACTGCTGACACTTCTGGTTCAGTTGCTAGTGCCCCCAATCGACAGCAAAATAAGATGAGGTAGAAAGTTTGATCCTTGACCTGGGCAAACCAAAGCATTAGATTGAGTCCTGCTTATCTGCTTGTATCAGTCACCAAGACTTAAGTTGACAATATTTCAGAATAATGTAACTGAATGATTTTCACTTTGAACAAAAAAATTGAAGTAGTGTTTGTGAGGTGATAAATTCCCCAAACCCCAGCATTTTACATGCTGTTACACTAAAGGCAGTTGACAACACTCAGTCAGACTATTGCCACTTTCTCTACACATACTCTAATTCACATCCTAAATTACTTTGTTTACAATGTTGTCATTCCAGACGCATACTGTTTGGCTCATAGTTTATTTGTTAAAGAGGAAGTTTGCACCTCAGGCCCAAATAAAGTCCACGCATATTGATTCAGTGACCATGTATCCTTGTGTTGCTAAAAATAGAATTGATAACTGTCAACATTGCTGGGATTATGGGTCCAGATTTAAGATCACATAATGGGATTCCAGATTATAAAATGTTTTTGTTTTTTGAAATACATCGCAGTGTCCAACTATGATCATTATAGCGACGTCCAGCTTTTTGGGGGAAGGAAGACCCCACACAGATGTTTGGGTAGAACTACCAGTGCACCACAAATCAGCTGGAAGACCTTCCTACATTAAGTCTTTCGCCCCGAACGGGACTCAAACTCACACAGTGAGAGGTTAAGAAGTTAGAGCAGTTACAAATCGGTGACTCTACCACTACGCTACGGGGGCCCCTAGGTTTAAACTATGTAAAATAGGATTGCTTTGAGCCTTTGTTACTTCAACACTACTTTGTGTTCAAACAAATCAAAAACCAATCGGAAACAAATCGGCAACTCCACCACTATGCCACAGGGACGATACTGCGCAGCAACATTTCTATCATAGCACAGGGGCCCCTAGGTTTAAACTAAGTAAAATAGGATTGCTTTGAGCCTTTGTTTCATACTTCAACACTACTTTGTGTCCAAACAAATCAAAAACAAATCAGAAATAAAAAAAAAACTAATCAAAAACAAATCAGAAACAAATCCGAAACAAATTAAAAACAAATCAAAAACAAATCTACCACTACGCCACAAGCACCTATGATTTATAAAATGTTTTTTTCTGTTGAAAAAAGAAACAACATTTACCCTTAACATGCTGGCAACACCATCCCATCAACATAATACATACCCCACCCTAAGGGAGTTTCCAGTAATTAAAGGGTTCAATTTTCGTTAAACCCATTATTGGTTCTACTCAGATTCATCTCAGTGAACCGGACCTCGTAGTGCAATCGGACTTAATCCCAGGTTATATAATACCAAAATCGTTAAAAATGGTAGTGGTATAGCTCGCTTGCTCAAGCAAATGTGAGGGTAGTTCCATGACTGGTTGGCCCAGTGTCAGGATAATGTGACTGGTTGTGGTATCATTGCCAGGTGTTAATGGTATGCTATACACAGTGACAGCAACACTGCTTCAAGTGAACACCATCTTTAAGTAAATGATATACAGTCCGTGGGTCGATGAACCCAACAAACATCTCAGTTAGTTGTTGATTGTAGATGCAACCTGTGCTTTTATAATGATAAAGTTGAGGATTAGGGATGAGCCAGCGTTTTTGCCGATACTGTGCAGCGACATTTCTATCATTATAGCACAGGTCACTTATGAGGTGCCCAGGGACTGAACCCGGCCGGTCCATTATACTGACAACGACTAGTCGGGCATAAATGCTGTCTCCTTAGCCCCGAACATTAGAAGGGAAGCCACTACTCCCAACTTTAAAATCTTTGGTTTGATCTTCTGATCCAAAAGCCGATGCTCTACCACCTGAGCAATTTCAGCCGGTATATGTATGTGTCTGATTGCAATACAAGTCAGATTCACATCTTTTTTTTTTTTCATCTGAAGCATTGAAGCTCAAAATATGATCTTAGACTTGTACCTGAAGTGTGTAATGAGAAATTTACAAATATTATTATTTGCAAAAAATATAACAGATATAACATATTTATTTTTACAACTTTTCTTGACAGATTGTCTGTTTTTCAATCCCTTAGACAGAAACAAAATGAAAACAAGCAACAACGAAATTTCAGACTTTTTCGACTGTCAGATTGTAGTTTTTTTTTCAGTAAAAAAAAAAAGTAACTTGCTGACAATTCAGACATTTAATTTGAGCGCTTGCGTGAAAGATAAGTAGGATGTTGCCTTGGGAAAGATTGTGGACAAAAGTTGTAATTACAGAGATGGGTTGAATTCAGCTCTGTGGGAGATTGGAGACAGATGATCATTGACAGGGCATCTAGGGTCATCTTTAGGACTAGAGCGTGTCAAATGTTAGAGGTACAGTCCATAGAGTAATCAGCCCCTGGCACCAAATGGTATTTGTTTGTTTTCATCATCATCATCATCATATCCAGTTTATTTTTAAATCAGGCCAACAATTTATCCTCTGATGAAGGTGGGGCCTGACTGCCCAGTCGCTCTCTTAGACTCCTCCTACATTCATCTCTGTGAAGGGGGGTGACAGATTCCATGGCAAAAGCTTTCCTATCTCTTTTAACAACATTCTCCCAGGTCAGCTTGGGTCTGCCAATAAACCTCCCTGCCGGCACTTCCAATCGTCGAATCCGAGAGATCCAACCATTGCTGCGCTCCACGTGTCCCAACCAACGTGTGTTACATCACAACAACTAAATTATGGTCATATTTGCGATGTCAAGCTAATATTTGGTGGAGGTGGGCTCAGATAAATGTCTGGGTAGAACCACCGGCACACCTCGGTTCAGATGGAAGACCTTACCACATGATAGTTATCTCTCGAACCTACGCGGTGAAGAGCTGTCGGAGTTACGGGCCTAACAGCTTGGCCCTGGATGCCACAGAATAACCTGGGGTTTACTCCTGAAATTGAACTAATAACCAAAGTCTAAAGGATAGAACCTGTATTCACCAACCATTCCTTAGTAAAGACTTGCCTAAGTCATGCATTTCATGGCATGACAGCTTTAAAGTATTTTCATTTATACATGTGAAATTGTGCTGCTTTGAGCTTAAAATCACATTTGAGCTTAGAAATAAAGCTTAGTTTTTTTTTAATGAAAATGGTGATTTGAGTTTAAGCCATGACTTGGACTTGAAAATGGTTGGTGAATGCTGGCCTAAAACTTTTTGAGTCTAGGTCTGGGTATTTTTCTCCTTTTTTTCTACTTTTATATGGGCATGATGGATGCAAATGTAACATAAGGAGAAATATGTGCAGCCAGTCCAGGACTCAAACCAGGGCACTTTCGCTAACAGGGCGAATGTTCTACCAACTGAGCTAACAAGACGGCTTACACATTCTCTCACTATAACACATGGTTCCGGGGAAAATAGGGAAAATGGGAATTTTGAAAATTCTATTCCTGTAAACTGAACCATGTGATCCGTAACTTTTTTATAATTGTTCGGGTAATCCGCTCTAACGTTGATGTAAATTTTTAGCAGAAATCGCAAACATGCTTATTTATAGATTTAGAAAGATTGTGTTTGTAGAGTGATTTAGTTCACGATTTTCTGTCTCGCAATTTAGACAATGTCAAAATCTTTTGTTAGACTTAGATTTAACATTTTGCAGAAATTCTGCCCCAATTCCCACGATCCAGGTTTACATGTATTTGATGAAGACAGTCAGATACCACCTTTTATGAATAGATTGGTGTTTCCAGCAAGAAAAGGTCAAGATAGTTTTTGCAAATAGAAATGTTAAAGAAAAGGTCAAGATAGATTTTGCAAAAAGATGTTAAAGAAAAGGTCAAGATAGATTTTGCAAAAGGATGTCAAAGAAAAGGTCAAGATAGATTTTGTGAAAAGATGTCAAAGAAAAGGTCAAGATAGATTTTGTGAAAAGATGTCAAGAAAAGGTCAAGATAGATTTTGCAAAAAGATGTTGAAGAAAAGGTCAAGATAGATTTTGCAAAAAGATGTCAAAGAGAAGGTCAAGATAGATTTTGCAAAAAGATGTCGAAGAAAAGGTCAAGATAGATTTTGCAAAAAGATGTCAAAGAAAAGGTCAAGATAGATTTTGGAAAAAGATGTCAAAGAAAAGGTCAAGATAGATTTTGCAAAAAGATGTCAAAGAAAACGTCAAGATAGATTTTGCAAAAAGATGTCAAAGAAAAGGTCAAGGTAGATTTTGCAAAAAGATGTCGAAGAAAAGGTAAAGATAGATTTTGTGAAAAGGTCAAGGTAGATTTTGCAAAAAGATGTCGAAGAAAAGGTCAAGATAGATCCTGTGAAAGATGACAGGGGATATAAGCTGTTGCTGTCTGCTACAGTTGTTAAACAAGGTCATGAATGTGTCCAAACATATTTATAAGATGCATGCTAATGGAAAATTTATTGCTGAGATGACAAGAAAGATAATTATCTACAAATGTAAAGTGTTCACAAACAACTTTATGACCTGTCAATCATATTTCTGGCTAATTGGAAGACAACATCAAAGACAATAAGGAATTAGATTTGCTCAATTATATTTCTGACCCCAAGGCTAATTGGAAGACAACATCAAAAGGCAACCAGGAATTAAATTTGCTTTGATTTTGTGGTTTATCATAGAATACAATTTTAAACCCAAATATCATAAATCTCAATATTGCATGTGCATCTTAAAATTTGACAAACTTTGTACATGTCAAAGTTTTATACTGATAAAATAAAATGGAATCTTAATATTTATTTTAGTTTCCGTGTCATTTTCAGTTTATCTTTTCTTCTATCATAAATAAATGTTTTGTATGTATGCAAATATTGAAAACTAAGTCAAAAATGTGCTGAAATAATGATAAAATTTGATATAACATTGATACAGAATATTTAATGTTTGGACATAATTGTAAAGGTAATAAAGTGCCCTGAAATTTCATTTATATAAAAATATATAGAACAGAACAAACCTTTATTCATCCGGGTGTACAACATGGAGAAATATATACAATTTTTGAAAAAAAAATAATATAAAATTAAAATAAATCACAGCTACACATTTCCGCCAAATTAATTAATACATTCTGTGATGATTTTCTCTATTAATATAAAAACAGCGGCCAGCCATCTATTGTGTCTTGTCAAAGCTTTTTTGCGGTCAGGCAGACAGATTGTGTTGTTCATTAATGTTAATTAAAAATCAAATGTCTGTCAAGTATTTTAATTGATAACAATTAATTCAGGGTGACAAAAGTTTAATTGATTATTTCCTGTAAAAGCTGGTATCTTCTCACTTTTGTCTGGCTTGTGCTAGAGGTGTGAAATAGTTTAGATTGAGCGCCTGTGGTACCTTTACCTTTTTTATTACGAAACTCATGTCAAGGAACATGACAAAATGAGCACAATAAATGTAGAATATAAGAAATAAAAGAAAGAGGCACTGCAATACAATATGATACGTCAATATCATAAAAGAAAAGATTATATGTGTGGAGGAGAACATGACATCGTCATCTTCATCTAAATTTGATAATTATTTCTTTAACAAATTTACAAAATTTAGTATACTTAACATTGCATGGTGAAAGGTTCATTACTTTTTTAAATTTTAGTACATTTGGAGAAATAAAGAGGTTTCTATCTAACATTTTTCTTCTATTTTCTGCAAAGTAATCACATTCTAAGAGGTAATGAAATTCATCTCCAATAGCTCCTTTGGTACAAAGTTCACAAATTCTATTTTCTGCAGTTACATTGTTCCAACTTCCTGTTTCTACTTGAAATTTGTTATTTCTTGTTCAAAACATAATGACATATTTTAGAAAGTGGTGTAGTGGTGGGGTCGCCGATTTGTAACTTCTCTGACTGCGTAGCCTCTCACCGCGTGGGTTTGAGTCTCTTTTTGGGGTGAAAGACTTTATGTGGGAAGGTGACCAGCTGACCTGTGGTGCAGCAGTGGTTCTACCCAGACAAATGTCTGGTGTTTTCCTTCACCCAAAACAGTTTTTGTCACTACAATCATATATTTGCGATATATTTGTAAAAACATCCACAATAAAATTAATAAAAATAATAATTATAAAAATAAAATGAAATATGTTCTTTTTTTAAAACATGTTCTCTTTTGGTCACAGTTTCATAAATGGAAAGAAAATAGACTTTACCCTTCAATACAATTCATATGAAAATCCCTTGAAGTTACCATCAAAGATGGCTGCCAAGAAAAGGGATTTTCACTGATGCGGAAATTATCTATACATAGAAATAAATAAAATTATTGTCTCATCCTTAAACAAAATGAACAGTGTACCCCTTTTTTTTTTACCTTTTAAACTATCGAAATATAGTTTTGATATTTAAAATACCTCATAAAAACTGTCAGATTTTATATAAAAATCAGTAAAATAGACTGAAAAATAAAAACACAGTGGTGAGTTTAATATAGCACATATTTCCAGATTTGGGCCTTCATTAGCATGTGCCTTCAAAGATGGCTGCCTTAAACTGTCTTATCAGTGCCTACGACATCACATGGAAACTATCTATTGGGAAAAGATTTTTTCCTTTGATAAAGTCATAAAAGCATTTACAAGTATTTTAGGGTTTATTTATCAATCAGCACAAATTTATCTGCACATTTATCTTTCATCTTGCAAGACAACCCTGGGGCTATATACAGGAAGTTCTTTGAAGTCTCTTAATTGTTTTCTTAATTAGTTACTTTGTATGTTAATTGGTGTTTTAAATTGTTATGTGACCATTATTGTGTTCATACATTCCATAGGTTATAAATAATTTATTATGTTATTTCAAATTATTTATATTTATACTTGTATGTCGTTGTCACTTGCATTATTTTCATCTGTACAGATATGAACTCATTTGTAAAAGCTAAAAATATGTTACAGTAATACAATACAACATTTTATTGCATAAAACATATATATGATTATAGCAAAACAATATAATTTAATATTTCTTAGCACAACTGACATGGGTCGTTTTCAGAGGAGTAATGGTAAATAACATCAATGTAATATATATAACAATACAACAATACTGTCGTTTTAAAGTTATTCTTAACAGGTAAGCATGATATATATATTTACTTAAATTATTTATTATATTAACAGATGTATTTGACATTAAATTTATAAATTATTGCAATGTAGGCCATGTAAAATAATATGGTCTGATATATTTTTTTTCCTTATATTTGAGTATTTTGGATAGATTAAGATAAAACGGTATCCATTTTCAATTTGATGCAGGTGGCAATTTTGCAGTTTCTGTTATTTCTTGGAACGTTTATTTGTCGTCCTGTTTCGATGGCTAAATTATGTGAAGATGTCCTTAGTTTTGTTAATGCTTGGGTTCTGTAATTATGTTAAGATATTTTTTTGTTTTAATTTAATGAATTTTTTAATAGGGAAATAAGCTAGAAATATCGCTGCACAGTATCGACAAAAATGCCGGCAAATTTCAATTCCTAAGTATTTTGGTAAAAAATTATGAGGACACAAAAGACATCAGTCTGTACCGGACCTGGTAGCGCAATCGGTAGAGCGTCGGCTCCAGGTACGGGAGGCCCCGGGTTCGATCCCGGGCCGCAACATACCAAAGTCGTTAAAAAATGGTAGTGGTATAGCTCCCTTGCTAACGCTCAAGCAAATATAAGGGTAGTTCCACGACTGGTTGGCCTGGTGTCAGGATAATGTGACTGGGTGTGGTATCATGCCAGGTGTTCATGGCATGCTATACACAGTGAAGGCAGCACTATATCTGCTTCAAGTGGACACCGTCTCCAGATAACTGAAAAACTGTTGGTGGGACGATAAACCCAAGAAACAAACATCAGTCTGTATGTAAGTCTGATAAATAATAAACAGCAAAAACCATCTGGTTCAATCCTTTGAGGATATTGCCCAGCATTGTAATGCATCATCATTTTGACCCTCATTTAGGGTTTTGGTAAATTATTCAGGGCAAACAAATCAGACATTAATCTCTTAAATACAATCCGATAAATTAACAAACATTTCATATCAAAATCAACAGCAAGAGTATCTGCAACTCTATTGGCAGAATTGCTTACTATTGTATACATTGTCATTTTGACACCCATTTAGGGACTTGATCAATTTTTGTGTGGAAAACAAATCAGACATTAGTCTGTAAATAAAGTCAGATAAATTAAATAATTAATTAATAAATTAACATTTCATATTCTATTTATAGCAAGAGTTCCTGCAACATTCTGATGCTTTGTCATTTTGACCCCACTATTATGTAAGGTGTTTGTCAATACCTTGGGAAACAAATAAGACATAAGTCAGTCACTGGACCTGGTAATGCAGTCGGTTGAGCGTCAGCTTCAGGTACTGGAGGCCTAGGGTTCATCCCCGAGCCATGACATACCAAAGTCGTAAAAAATGGTAGTGTTATAGCTCCCTTGCTAACACTCAAGCAAATATAAGGGTAGTTCCACGACTGATTGACCCGGTGTCAAGATAATGTGACTGGGTGTGGTATCATGCCAGGTGTTCACGGCATGGTATACACAGTGAAGGCAGCACTATATTTGCTTCAAATGGACACCGTCTCAAGATAACTGAAATACTGTTGGTGGGATGATAAACCCAATAAACAAACAAACATAAGTCAGTCTGTAGATTGGTCAGATAATGTATTGAAAATAACATAAATGGCCTATTGACATCAACAGCAAGTGGCTTGCAACCCTTTTGACAGATGCCCACTATTGTATGATGCATTGTTGCTTTGACCCTATTGGGAAATATACAGGTAAGTTGAAATGTCTGAGCGCAGGGCGGGAAGGTCAGCTCTTTGATCTGACTTAAGATAAGTTTGAAGATAAATGTGTGAAGATGGCTTGGGGCAAGTCGTTCAGCAACAAAAGGGATGGCCAGAATTGACCCTGGTCAGTTGTTTGTGGTCACAGGACTTGACCAAGACATAGTGTCCAAAGTTAATTAAAATTAATTTAGACTAATGCACTTCATTTTCAGTGATATATTATACTTTATTTAGAGTGATAAGTTTAATTAAAGTATAAATTTAATTAGAGTAACAAATTAAACTGTAAATTTGTGAGATTTTACTTTATAAGTGTTTTCTAAGAATAGTGCTTAAAGGAGAACTCTGGTTCTATCTCAGAAGTGGACATTTTAGTTAAGAGGGAGTGATAGGTCATCAGATAAGAAACTAACATGATTCCTTGTGCTATGAATTATCTTTGAACTGAATAATAATTTTGAATACCCAATTCCAACCTTGGTCAGTGTGACTGCTTTGTCTATGTGTCTTCACAGCTTGTGTGGTTATTTGAACTCTGGGAGAGTTTGGGGTTTGAACGTTGTGCGTCACTGTTAAAGTGTTTGTGTGAAGTCTAAAGAAAGTAGAAGGAAGTAGACAGTTGGAAGGATTTACTTTTTGTGGACAACAACCTGTTTTCAAAACAACTGTTAACAAATAAGATTCAAAAAGTGTTTGTGACAATTTTATCTTGCTAAATTAAGGTAAAATATTGCATTTTAAAGACCACACCTAATTTTGTTGTGTTGTTTTCAGGTTTATCTAAAAGCAGTTAAGTTACAAAAATCCGAAAAGAAAAAAAACAACATTAAGAGCATAATATTTTAAGTTAATGACAGAGATACAGTTGTCTTCTTACATTAAATGAAAGTTGAAAACAGACTTATTGAAGTCTTCTTACGTTAAATGAAAGTTGACAACATACTTAAGGTAGACTTCATGTTTAAAGTGAAAGTTCAAAACAGACTTAAGTAAGCCTTCTTCTAATGCTAACAAGAATTGACAAGGCAGTTAAGTATATCTTTGGAATATCCATGAAAGGCTGATAAAGAAGGATTTTTAGTGTTTCCTGGAAATAAAAAGTGTCCTCGTTTATGTGTAGAGGTCATATTGTTGCTCTTCTGTTGACGTGAAGTGATCATTATGTTCATTGGAAAGTGCTGCCTTTGTATCAGGTAATATCGATGTTTTCATTTTCTTTATTTTTAGAACTGGGACGAACTTGGTGTAGTGGTGGAGCTACCGACTTGTAACTCTTATGACCGCTTAACAGCATACTTTTTATTCGGGTGCCATTCAGGGGTACCATGTCAGTTCACTCTCTTCTATATATGAAATTGAAAAATTTAAAATACTTGGTAACCAGTTACATTGAATCTGAAGTTTGTAGCAATTTTAAGTTACAAAGTTACAAAGTTCGAACATACATTTGAAGATCATATTGAGAAAATATAAAGTGCCCTGCAGGACTTCATGTAGGTTGGACTTTCAACTGATTAACCCTGCAGCAGTGGTTCTACCCAGACATTTGTCTGGTGTCTTACTTCACCAAAATAGCTTGACCTCTCTATAATGATCATAATTAGCTGTGGCGATTTTTTTTTTTTTTTTTTTTTTTTTTTTTTTAATGCATATTTTTAGAACTATGTCAAGCATCTCATTAACACAGAATGATGCTTACCATCTCAATTACATTTCAAGCCTCTCATTGATACAGATCACTATGCTCTTCAGCAGTGAAGGGTCAGAAAGTATAGACCAGTGACAAAATGAAGTGGTCCAGATTCAACCCCTCAATTATCCCAGTGATGTTCTCATCCCTTTCCACTTGAAACCTTTTCAATATCAGTGCACTGTCTTCTATACCGTCCAGTGAAATTGAAAAATCTGAAGTACTTGACAACCATTTACAATGAATCTGAAGTTTGTAACAATTTCAAGTTACAAAGATACAAAAGTTTGAACGTACATTTGAAGCAGCCGAAAAAATGTTACTAGATGATATTGAGAAAATATGAAGTTCCCCATGACCTATTAAAAGGCATCTGGAGTTTGAAGCAATTTCTACGATTAAAGATAAAGATTTGAATCAAAGTCTGAGCTACAATGATGTTTAATTGAAAAATTTGAGCATTAAACAGCTAATAAAATGTTCTGATTTTTTATGTCATCTGAACATGATGTTGCTTGGCAGTAGAAATTTGAAGTGGAAACTTGTCAGTTATAAGGAAGCAATAGAAAATTTCAAAATTCGAAACTAGGCAGCAAATGTGGTTGGATGGTGTGGTTTTTCGATACAGTTGACAAAATTGAAGATGTGCCTGTGGCCAAGTGGTTAGAGTCCCTGACTTGTTACTTCTCAGCCTCAGGTTTGAGTCTTCGTCAAGACGAAAACTTCCATTTTGGGGATGTTTTTTACAATCATGTGAAATTTTTCTTTGGCCAGAATGGTAGATTTTCACAAGCAAAATGGGAAATTTGTTACTTTCTTATAAAACAAAGAAGGAAGATATCTGTTTCTAAGTAGGGAAATGTCTGAAAATGTACAAAGCATCCTTCATTTTCAAATAATTTTGAACGTTAAATATGAGAGTCTCTAAAAAGTGCCAGTGGAGCCCTTGATAACAGAATCTTGACCCTTGTAGTCTAAATAGTTTATGTCCTATGATATTAAGACTTAATGGATGGACCTTGTCTGGGCCCTGAGGATGGCAGACCCTTCACAGGCACCCTACAATATCTGACCTGTCATTGACCACACCCTCCCTTTATCTACCTGGACACAGGTGGAATTTCAAATATGGGGCTCTGACAATGCAAAAAGGTGAAGGGTGTTCATTAAATAATGCAAAAGGACAAGGGGCGTTCATCAAATATAACTGGACTTGACAATGTGAATGGGGACACAGGGCTTTAAAGAATGGACTTTAACTGTGGACTCCATGACATTTTAGGGATATTGTGCAAGGGGCATGAAGAGTTAAGAAAATTACCGCCTGCAACTGTAGAGTGTGTCGTTTCGTTTAATAAATATTTGGCTGGATAACACTGGGTAATAAGTTTTTGGCTGGATAACACTGGGCAAGACAGGAAGATGAAGGGTCTTCAAATAAAAATCTTTAAATTTGGAATGAATTGTAAAAGATTTACTGCATATAATTAAACATTGTCAGAGTCCATTTAAAAATTACAGATTTCTGTACAAAGTTACAGTGCGATTTTAAGCTGCATGTCCTACACAGGGCTAGAAACTTATAATAGTCTGTTCACCCAAGATGAGAAGTGTTCTTTCGGGTTAATATAATGTACTAGTTGAAATTCCATAGGGGCGAGTTCTTATTTCATTGTAACCTGTCAATAAATGGTCAGGTTATGAGCTCAGCTTGCTAAAAGCCATAGCTTTTATTAAAGTTTTTAATGATAATCAGTGTTTAATTAATAAAAATAATTATGTCCATTTTATCATATTATATGACAAATTGAGTCAGTGAGTCACAGAACTCAGACTATGCAAAGAACTCTGGTTTGGTTTTGGGGATGGAACCCGGGATTCTTCAATCTGGAGTCAAAGAACTTAACCTCTAGACCACTGATTCCCGCTAAGTTTTTATCATGTTTTGTTTCCTTTTTGAAATATAACGCAGCGAGCAATTATGATCATTATATTGATGTCCGGCTATTTTGGTTTAGGAAGACCCCAAGCAAATTTCGGTGTAGCAACACCTGCGCACGGCTAATCAGCTGGAAGACCTTCCCACATTAATTTTAGTCCTTCGCACTGAACGGAACTCGAACCCTCACAGTGAGAGTCTAAGCAGTCAGAGGAGTTATGAATACCACAATGCCATGGGCGCCCCCCTAGTTTTTAGGTATTAATTAATATTTCATCAGTAGATATACATGTCTGTCGATAAAAAGTTTGTAGCAAACGGTAAAGATCAAGATTAGACAGCTCACAGTGGAAGATGGCTGATCTTTGCTTAAATCTCTTCAATTTGTGCTTGGTAGGACAAAAGCTAATTGAACCGTCTGTAGCCATTTGTAATGCTGACAAGTAGACAGTCTGCATTTCCTGTCGTAAATTGGCCAGGACTGACGTTTCCTACATAGACTGGTCATCCAATTCTGACATAGTGGGGCTTTAGTGGCTCGTTAGGTGTTGCAAATGATTCCAATGACATTCTACAAAAGAAAAACACCACATGACATTGTATCCTACGATTTTGTCATGTTGCAAATGCCCTCTTATGCCGTTTTATGGTTGTTTTGATGTATGTAAGGTAGTGCAAGGCCTTGTTGATGACTGTTGTTATCATTGGGTCATTTGTCTGCAAATACTCTAGAAAAGGACCTCCCAACCCCATTCTGCCATCAACTGGGTGTTAAATTTATTCTACTATTTTGTCAGATCACCTAAAATTTAAAACTTTTAAAAAAATTATTTTCAAGAAAATGCATGCATGTGAACTCTCACTTTGGAGGGAGATCTTTTGAGGGAGATTCTAAGCTTTTAAGGTTCAAAATTATTTGAAAATAAGGGGTGTTTTACACATTTTCAGAAATCTCAATAATTTGAAACAGATAACTTCCTTCTTTGTTGATATGAAAATAATAAATCTTCCTCTTTTCTAGTGAAAATCTCCGTCTTTGGTCTCAGAAAAAGTTCACATGTATGAAAATGTGTAACATAAAATTAATAAATCCAGGACATGTTTCTAAATTTTAACTTGAGTGCAACAATGTTTGCGGTTGTTTTTCCTTAAAAAATGCATGTCTGTCATTAGTGTTACTATATTTAAACTTAAGAGCTATTTTTAGATCAGATCAGACTATTATGCTGACAAAATGCTTGTTTATGTGTCCATGATCTGGTGTTTAGTCATGTAGTCTTGTCAACAGTTCTGTTAATAAATATCTGGGTCATTTCATAGCAGCCAAAAAGAAAAAACATTTAAAGGTCATGTCATAATCTTGTATTTTGTATGGTGATTTCTGATGGTTAATAAATCAAATCTTGAACCTTTTTTGTCAGCTGATTTCTGATTGGTCACAAATCAAATTTTAAACCTTTTTTGTCAGCTGATTTCTGATTGGTCACAAATCAAATCTTGAACCTTTTTTGTCAGCTGTTTTCTGATTGGTCACATTGAGAATGCTTTGAAATTTGATTGGTTACTTTTGCTTTCACAATGTACACATTATGTTTTTGTTAAAAGGGTTTCAAATGCAGCATTTATATGATTGTATGCAGCTTTTATATAATTGTATGCAGCTTTTATATGATTGTATGCAGCTTTTATATGATTCTATTCTAAGTAATCCATCTAATTTGTGAATGTAAATCAGTACAGTCAAGGTGATGTTATATTTGTAGAATTTACCAATTCATGATTAAAAACTATGCAACAAAATCAATTTTAGATTATTTGTAGCCTTTCACATTTACTACAACTTTGAAATTTCTCATGCTTGTTTATTGAAAATATTGTCAACGCAATCAAAAACATTTTATGATCATTAAATAAATGCGTATTATATTTATGGTCCTTATCCTATACAATTTATTTTCCCCATTGCATGCATTTAAAAAATGAAAAAAACAAAAAAACAAAATTGTGACTTGATTATGAAAAAAAAGATTCTGTAACACAAAACACTTTATGCATCATTTTATGAAACCAGCTAAAATGGAAATCTGGCACCATATGCGTGACAAAACTTGATGTTGCATCCTGATATTTGCTAGATAGTGTCATCCGCTATCTTCACTGAGGAGTTATTTCCAGTCTTTTTTTTTAATCCTAAACCTTCCTACATTTCTTCAGTCCATATTATTAAGTCGAAATTCTTAGCCATTTTCTTGCATTCACATTTAAAGATGCCGAGACATTGCTAAAGACACATCAGCAAACCGGACCTGGTAGCTCAATCGGTAGAGCCTTGGCTCCAGGTATGGGAGGCCCCGGGTTCGAAACCGGGAGGCGACAAACCATAGTTGTTTAAAATGGTAGTGGTATAGCTCTCTTGCTAGCACTCAAGCAAATATAAGGGTAGTTCCATGATTGGTTGGCCCGGTGTCAGGATAATGTTACTGGGTGTGGTATCATGCCAGGTGTTCACGGCATGCTATACAAAGTTAAGGCAGCACTATATCTGCTTCAAGTGGACACCATCTCCAGATAACTGAAATACTGTTGGTGGGATAATAAACCCAATAAACAAACAAACTTATTAGCAAATAGTGCTGATCCTGCTCAGATAGCTCCAAGCTGGGAGCCCATGGTATAGTGGTAGAGTCACCAATTTTTAATTCCTGATTGCTAAGCCTCTCACAACATAGGTTTGAGACCCATTCTGGTGTCTTTTAACTGATCTCCAGTTTGCCAGTGGTTCTACCCAGACATTTTTCTGGGGTCTTTCTCTACCAAACTAGCTGGATGTCTTTATAATGACCATAATTGTATTATTAACATAAAACTCACCCTGCCCGAATGGTGTTTCCTGCAAGTAAAGAGGTTACATAAAAACATACCTCACCCTAATGGTGTTTCCAGCAAGTAAAGAGGTTACATAAAAACAAACCTCACCCTAATGGTGTTTCCAGCAAGTAAAGTGTTAACATAAAAAACATGCCCCACCCTAATGTTGTTTCCAGCAAGTAAAGCGTTAACATAAAAACATGCCCCACCCTAAAGGTGTTTCCAGCAAGTAAACAGGTAAAGATTAAAACAAAGAAATCATTATGACAGATGTTGTGATGTGCTGTGTTTAATCTGATGATCACACCCAGTTTTTGTATGGCATGATAGATACATGTATCAGATAAGCCACAGATGGATGGACTAGATCCATTTCCAAAAAACGTTTGCAATCAGTTTTTCACAAGACCAGAGTCCGCTTTCACCAAAATCATGTATTATAATGCTAACCTCATGGTAATAAAATGTAAACAAATGCAGTCACATTATCCTGACACTAGGGGGCGCTTTTGGATGAAGAGTTGAAGTCAGCGAATTATCAGTCCACAAGTAGACAATCTCATTTATCTAGGTTATCAGGATTTTTGTTTTCTCAACAACCCATTTGAAATACATTTAACTCAAATCAAATCTGGTATCGTTAAGATAGCCCAAGTATAATAAGTTATGTTGTCTCGTGTGAAGAAATGTGTCGGTTAATCTTATCAGGAAAATGTTTTAGTATCTGTGTTTTATGAACCTTAAATGTGCCTTGATTTATCTAATGTGATACGCATTAATGTTGGCTTTGATTTATCTGAAAAGCCTGATAAAAGTTAGCCATGCAGAAAATAATGGTTGAATGCACTTTGTTTGAACTATTTTTGCCACTATTAAAATAGAATGAGTCAGAAAGCTCACAATGAAATATTTGAAAATAGTTTTGTTTTAATTCAAATAAGTTAAGAATATTTCTAAACTATGTTTAGTTGATGATTTATTACAGGCTGACATGATTGTTGCCAGGTCATAGGGAGAGAATGCGTAAGCGGTCCGGTTAGATCTGTCGGTAGAGGATTCACCCTTTTTGCAAAGTGTCCCTGGTTTGAGTCCCGGACTGGGTGCACATTTTACTCCCTATGTTATAATGGTGCCCAGCATAAATAACCCACAGTCATTATGGTACAAGTGCTTAAGAAGTGCTAGGAAGTTGCATGTAAAGCATAATTATGGTCTGTGGAAATTGAAGGACAAATTTCAAGTTGCCCAGGGTGTATGTAGCTGGGTGATAGGGGGAGAATGTGAAAGCAGACTGGTTAGCACAGTCGCTAGTGGATTTGCCCTGTTCGCAAAGGGTCCCAGGTTCGAATCCTGTACTGGTTGCACATTTTTCTTGCTATGTTACATTGGCATCCAACGTACATGACCCAGTACAGTTGTCTCGTGGCATGGCGTCTCGAAAAACAAGCGTTGAAAAGTTAGTAAAATTAACACAGTTTTAATTAAATACCTGGATCAAACAACCCCATTGACGGATAATATAATACTGATGTCATAATGACGTCAATTTTCACATGCTTCACTTCAAAGGACCAAATGTCGATTATTCTTTTTTCAGCCTGGGCCAAAAAATTGCTCACGTGTAATATTTCCAACACACTAAAACGACTAGATTTTGTTACTATATATAGTTACATGTGTAATAATACATTTGTATGTCACAAGTTTCTTTAATTTAAATGTGACAGATAAATTTTGGATTTAACATGGAGTTGACTATATACTTAATTAAAAATTAAAAAGTGCTAAATCGCAAACAAAACGGAATTTACCTGTCTCTGGAGATGGTATGTACAAAGCAATGTTAATAATTTTTTGTTTAATCATCTTAATTAAACATTAATTAAATATGCATTTAATTAAACAAAATGGGAAGTATTTATAAATCTTTTATAGCTACATGTTCTTCAAATTTTTCTCTTTTATTAAGAAAACTTTTGATATAAAGAAAAAAAATATTCCTCCATATAAGTTTACAAATCTCTTGCCTTAAAATATCATCGGACAATATCAGACTCAAGTTCATATCAATTGAGCATCATAAACATGTCATAGAAAAATGTTTCCTTTTTGTAATTGCCCCTTTAAATGGTACCATTGAGAAAATTACTCACTTCTCATTCAAACGTATTGTAATTTGAGTTGTTTACAACTGGGCTGGAGGGCAATAAAATAGTGAAATTAAACAAAATTTAACAAATGAATGGTTGGAAAGTAGAACAGACTGAGTGTTATATTTCATAGGCAGTTATATGTTGTTTACAATTTGTTGCTTACTGTAGCCGTGTGCCTGCTTTATTTATTAACCCATAGGTTTCTAAGCATGTATTGATTTGACTTTGGGAGATAGTGTAGATCCAGATCAGCCAGCTTCCTGAAGCTAGCTGTCTAATCTAGATGTCTAAATTTTACTGCTAAATCTCTAGCAATAAGTCTCAGCAACTTTGTGTGTCAATGTTTGTTTGTTTATTGAGTTTATTGTCCCACCAACAGTATTTCAGTTATCTGGAGATGGTGTCCAGTTGAAGCAGATATAAGTGCTGCCTTCACTGTGTATAGCATGCCACAAATAAACACCTAAACCAGAATATGATGACTGTAAGTCTGAATATTGCAATAGAATCATAAAAAGTCTACCATGTGAGTACAAGCATACAAGCAGAGTAATCCAAATATAAGTACCTATTTGCATTTAGTGAGTATTAAAGGGAGATAAATCCTACATGTTAAGCACAAAAATCAGCAAAGACTCCAGAGAGTCCATGCATAAAAGCAGAGTAATCCAAATGAAAGGACCTACTTACATTCAGAGAGTATTCAGGGGAGACTGCCCTTGTGAAATGTGAACCTTGAATCATGTTTGACCATGGTTGAACATGGTCATAACATGGTTAACTGGACAGCTGTGGCGTAGTGGTAAAGTTGCTGATTTGTAACTCCTCTGACTGCTTAGCCTCTCACCGCGTGGGTTCGAGTTCCATTCGCGTTTGTAGGACTTAATGAGAGAAGGTCTTCCAGCTGACATGCGGTGTGCCTGTGGTTCTACCAAGACATGTGTCTGGGGTCTTCCTCCACCAAAAAAAAGCGGGACGTTGCTACAATGATCATAAATGGTCGCTGCAATGTATTTCAAGAACAAACAAAACAAAACATGGTTGACTATGTTGTTTGCTCTGTCTTTGACTCTGGTCTATCATGATTATTATCCATAATGATTTCACTTTTGTTTAACTGTGTTAAAAAGACATGTTTCTTAGACCATGGAACACAGTCAATCTCAAACACAACATTAGTTAAAAAAGATGCATTGTATAATTATTGTCTGGTTCTTACTTTATATGCAATAATTTTAGGTTTTTATGCTGTTTGCTCTGGAATTTTTACGCTCTATAGATTTAATTTACAGGACCATAAAGCAAAATTAATCATGGTATTGAATTCGAAACATGGTTGACCATGGTTACCATGGCGGCAATATACCATGGCATGAAACCTGGTCAAACATTGTTTGAACATTGTCATTTTGTATTTAAAATATGGTCAAACGGTTTTTGACTGTGGTCATTGTACAGGGGTATTCACCAATGCCCCTTATTAGACATGCAATCTTGTTTTTGTGGGGTTTTTTGCGCTGATTGGTACAATGATAAGGTAACTACATATAGCGTGTGACTTTGCAGCCAGTGATGACACGCTGCGAACAGATCTGTGCCTGTACTTTTTGTTCGACCAAAACAATACGTGTATATTTTAGCATTTTATTTCTGAACAAGTTAAGTTTTAATGTTTCACAGTTTATCACCAGCTTATAATTAGTTTGCCAACCTTAGGTGAAAATTACATCTGGGAGATGTGCTCCATTTGTTCCGTAATTGAGGCTTGTTTTATTAGTCTGAATTATTACTCCATTGACAATTTTAAGGGTTGGAATAATAAGAACATTGCCTAGTTTCATGAATTATTTAAAATTTGTCGCAAAACTGTGGTATTTAGTTGATGGGAAATAAAGGAGATGGGATATGAGTGATTTAAAAACAAAATAAATAAATAAGTGAACTTTGTGAACCATTGAAATACTTGATTTGTATATTATTGTTCTGAAACATGATGATTTATAAATCTATTATTAATCAATAATTTAATAATAATCAGTAATGAAGTTTTAAGCTGGTAGCTTGATATTTTCTGAAAAATCATGATTGATTGAGACTGTAGTAGTATTTAATATCCTGTATACATGTCAATATATAATTACCCATTTATCACAAATGGTGCCCTCGGCCAAGTGGTTAGAGTCACTGACTTGTAACTCCTCACCGCATGGGTTTGAGTCTCTGTCGAGGCAAGAACTTTCAGATGGGGAGGTTTTTCACCTAACTTGCGTTGTGTCGGTGGTTCTACCTAGACATAAGTTTGGGATATTCATCCACCAAAAATTAGCTGGATGTCACCAGTATGACCCTAATTGTGTGGTGCTATGCAACAAAAAAAAATCAAAAAATCACTCGGAGTGACAGTCAGCTCCAACCTGATGAAAAACGGTGAATTTTATCATTTTACATACGCCTGATACATCAGTATGAACAACTAATTAAGTGCTTCACCAAACTGAATTTAATACAGCATTTTAATTCTCCAACCAGCATTGTCCAGAGCTTAAGATAAGAGGTCAGTAAATCTGACCTTGTGTTGCCATATATCCTATAATTCTTAAAGCAACCATAAAACCAAACCCTTTGTTGTTGGTACTCATTGAAATTGACACATCAAGACGATTCTAATGAGTACCAGGTATAAAGGGTTTGGAAGAGAAATAAAGGATTTAGAATGACTTCACATATTCAATAATTCTCAACCAAACCTTATAGTGTGGATACTCATTGAAATTGTCACAACGAGACGATTCTAATGAGTACCAGGTATAAAGGGTTTAGAGGAGAAATAAAGGAGTTAGTATGACTCACAATATCCAATATTTCTCAACCAAACCTTATAGTGTGGATACTCATTGAAATTGTCTGATCGAGACGATTCTAATAAGTACCAGGTATATAGGGTTTGGAAGAGAAATAAAGGAGTTGTACTTCTCTTATCTGGCCTCTCTACTCTACTACTAAGGACTGACAGCATTCAATGCAAATTACACTACAGAAATTCTTTTGACACATACATAAATCTCTAATAATCCTCTCTCCACATAGACATAAACCCCACAGGTCTTACTTCTACCCCTGCACTGTCTTTCAAAGCTTTATATCATGTTCGAAGGTCAATAAAATTCTTTAGACAGTGTCATTGATCCACATTCTTCACATAATTCAGAGTGATCAAACTCATTGACACAGGTTATAAAACAAAAGAAACAACAAAACACCACACTCGACATAATCTACCGAGTACATTGAACTATGCACGTCACCTGGTCATAAAACTATCTTAACCTGCTATGCACAAATCGATTACACCTTGTCAAATAGTGTTGATCCGTTTCAGGCAGCTGCCTGATCAGGATCTAAATGATTTGCAGTTGAGTCCCTTAAAACATGTTTTATCGTGTTACCTTTTCATTAAGGTTTCTTTGAAGAAAATACGAATTTAACGAAGTGAGGTAGTAAATGCACATGTAGCAAGGTATGGGTTAAGGTAGTAGAGAAATCAATTGTAAAGGTAGTTAAATCAATGAGTAACATAAGGCTGTAATGAGATCCTGGAACAACGGGTACACATGCAGGCAGATGGTTTTGTCCGTCATTGAAATGCATGGCATCTGGGTGTTTGAAGTCAATCTCCCATGCAGAGTTGTCGTTCGTTCCTCTCTCAGACACCTCTGCAATGGGCTCACGTCAAGATTTTAAACGGAAATTTTAAAGTGTTATTTTAAGGACATTTTCAAATTAAAATAATACTTCTACATAAAATTAATAAACATCTACTAAAAAAGACATATATTAAAGTACATTATTAAAGATATTTAATTAATTCAAGCGCATTATTTTTGGAAGAATAACATAGTGATATTAATGTGCATTTGTAAATAAACATGGACGTGATCCACGAAAGTCACGTGGATCGAAAGTAGTCCCGACATTAAGTGAGCCAATAACAGAGGTGAATGTATGAGCCGATGGTAGAGAGTGGTTTGAAGTATGTACCCATAATAGTGCATTTATATACGTAGTTCAATTTTTTACAGAATATATATTTCCTTATGGATTTAAAAAAAAAAAGAGTGCAATCTTTATTAGTATCTTCTATGTTACATGGTATATTTGCAGAGTATCACATAATTTAATTGAGTGGTTGGGGTTTAATGACCAATGTCTATGAACTTATTGAACAGCCCTTGTACATTGTTAGTCTCTTGGGTGCTTGTGGATAAGTGGTAAGAGCTGTGGTCTCATGATGCCTCAGTGGCTCAACTTTTGGGTTCGAGCCCCGGTAGTGGTCGGGGAAACTTTGTGCGGTGTTGATTTTAAGCTCACCATGAGTGTATCAGTGGTTCTACTTAGCAGCTAAGTCCTTAATTACATTATGCTGCTTATCGCCATATTTAACATTATTGTGTTGTTGAAAATGTATAAGTGAAAACAAAACATAAATTTAACATGAATGGAAAATTTGGACCTAAAACTAGTTTCAATAATACAGCTTCCTTTTTGTTATGCCCAGCCAGGATGAATAATGACTTATAAGAACATAGATAGTTCCCACATCAGTTAAGAGCCTTTATCTTGGCAGCCATCTTTGATGGCAACTTCAAGAGATTTTCAGAGGAATTGTATAAAAGCGTAAATTTTAATGTCTTGTAATTTCTACATTTGTGGTCCAAAGATTAAAAGCTATACACCATTGGAAAGCTTTTGAAATTAATATTTTTAAAATACAATATTTTTAAAATTGATATATGCACAAAGAATTTATTCACAGAAATAAATAAAATTCTTGGCTCATCCTGAAACAAAATGAACAGTGTATCTTTTTTAGTTATATTGTTTTTTACCTTTTAGTTATCAAAATATAGTCTTGATATTTAAATTACTTCATAAAAGCTGTTAAATTTATTAAAAAAATCATAAAAATAGACTGAAAAATAAAAACACAGTGGTGAGTTAAATACAGCACATATTTCCAGATTTCGGCCTGCATTAGCTTCTGCCCACAAAGCTGGCTGCCTTAAACTGTCTTATCAGTGCCTATGACATCACATGGAGACTATCTATATGCCATAGAAATTTGTGTAATGCTAGATCTCCTTACCATAATTCCATTACCTTCATCAACAACCCTCACATTGGTAATGGTCTAAATCTTTTGAGGTTGAGCTTAAAAATGATTTTCAAGATTCTGTTGTCAGGTTTTTAAACTTTTTATAATTGACCAATCAAATGTTAGAGAAATGAGAATGTAATATAGCCTCAAACCCATCAGTTGTCAGGTGTAGGGATAATCCAGAGTGAGAGGGAACAACGGATAATATCTCTAGTAATATTGATTCTCTCTGCTAGAAAATACAGGTGAATCCCTTTATAAACAGTAACACACTGTTATGAATATTCTATAAATACAGGATACTGACAGGCAAACAGTGTCAGCTGGATTTTATGGTGAGCAGGTGTGAGTTTCTGTCAGTTTATTTTTACCGGCATCCTAAAAGTATGTGTTATAGAGGGTTTTAACAGAAACAGTGGCATATGGATTTTATACTTTGTTCAGTGGAGTAGATGCAGTAAGATGCAGAGACCTTAGATAAATATGTGATGCAGGTGGCTTTTAAAGCACAGTGTCATAGCGGTTAAGAGAGTTTCATCACATCTCAGGTTTTGTAGTTAGCAGGTGCGAGTTTCAGAAGCCCTTATAGTGGAAATCTATGAGT
Source organism: Sinonovacula constricta (assembly GCA_007844125.1). NCBI lineage: Eukaryota > Metazoa > Mollusca > Bivalvia > Cardiida > Solecurtidae > Sinonovacula > Sinonovacula constricta. The sequence goes on from CM017566.1 coordinate 52,747,959, forward strand.
ATATGATACTAGGTTTTACAATTAGTGTCTAAGTGAATGGGTGTTTATTAGTTACAGTTTATGTTAACCCTTTACATGCTGGAAACACCTTTAGACTGGGGTATGTTTTATGTTACCGGTAAGCCTTTACTTGCTGGAAACACCATTTGGGTAGAATATGTTTTATGTTAACCCTTTTCTTGCTGGAAACACCATTAGAGTGGGATATGTTTTATGTTAATCCTTTACTTGCTGGAAACACCATTAGAATGGGATATGTTTTATGTTAATCCTTTACTTGCTGGAAACACCATTAGAGTGGGATATGTTTTATGTTAACCCTTTACTTGCTGGAAACACCATTAGGGTGGGGTATGTTTTATGTTGACCCTTTACATGCTGGAAACACCTTTAGAGTGGGTTATGTTTTATGTTACTGGTAAGCTTTTACTTGCTGGAAACACCTTTAGGCTGGGGTATGTTCTATGTTAACACTTTACTTGCTGGAAACACCTTTAGGCTGGGGTATGGTTTATGTTTATGTTTGACTTGCTGGAAGCACCTTTAGGCTTGGGTATGTTCTATGTTAACACTTTACTTGCTGGAAACACCTTTAGGCAGGGGTATGTTCTATGTTAACACTTTACTTGCTGGAAACACCTTTAGGCTGGGGTATGTTTTATGTTAACCCTTTACTTGCTGGAAACACCTTTAGGCTGGGGTAGATTCTATGTTAACACTTTACTTGCTGGAAACACTATTAGGGTGGAGTAGGTTTTATGTTAACACTTTATTTGCTGGAAACACCATTAGGCTGGGGTATGTTTTATGTTAACCCTTTACTTGCTGGAAACACCTTTAGGCTGGGGTAGATTCTATGTTAACACTTTACTTGCTGGAAACACCTTTAGACTGGGGTATGTTTTATGTTAACACTTTACTTGCTGGAAACACCTTTAGGCTGGGTTATGTTCTATGTTAACACTTAACTTGCTGGAAACACCTTTAGACTGGGGTATGTTTTATGTTGACGTTTTACTTGCTGGAAACACCTTTAGGCTTGGGTATGTTTTATGTTAACCCTTTACTTGCTGGAAACACCATTAGGCTGGGGTATATTTTATGTTAACCCTTTACTTGCTGGAAACACCTTTAGGCTGGGGTATGTTTTATGTTGACCTTTTACTTGATGGAAGCACCAGTATGTTTTATACTAATGTTGTGAATGGTGTTTCTTGCATGGAGAGGGTTGAGAGTGTTCTGTGGATTTTAAGATTCTGCAAATTGCATTTAAGAATTGGATTTTCTTACCTTAATCTTAATGATTTGAATTATTGAGTTTTGTAGTTTTCATATCATATATGGCAATGGAAGTCTATTCTCATTTAAATCCAAAACAAAACTATTCTATCTATAAACATATGCAATAAAATCCATGCTTTTAATAAACATCAAATAACTCTTTTATAACAAATGCAAGAAGACAATGTTTTTTAAGATGCAATGTAAAAATAAAATAATTTCAGTTCAATACCTAAAAAATAATTGGAAAACTTCCTCCTGTGAAAAATGATAAATGTAGTTAGAAGTCTTTAATTGCCCATCGATATTACAGATATTAATATCTCTTGTGCCAATTATAGTATTTTTGTATACTGATAGAAAGCTGAAAGTTTTCATATTTGAATTATAGCATAAAATGCTTATAACTATCATATCATATTGTTTCTAATTCAATTTTCACACTTAAATTTTCGACAACTTGCCTTTTTTAAGAGTTACACACAAACATTTGCTGTCTCTACATGTCTAACTCTTGAAATAAACAATTTTCTGAAAATCTTAGCGTGAGCTTTTTTAGAAATAATATTTCTCCATTTCCCAATGGAACAATTTACAACATTGTATCATATCATAGTGTACACCGGACCTGGTAGCGCAATCGGTAGAGCGTCGGCTCCAGGTACGGAGGCTCCGGGTTCGATCCCGGGCCGCGACATACCAAAGTTGTTAAAAATGGTAGTGGTATAGCTCCCTTGCTTATGCTGAAGCAAATATAAGGGTAGTTCCATGACTGGTTGGCCCGGTGTCAGGATAATGTGACTGGGTGTGGTATCATGCCAGGTGTTCATGGCATGCTATACACGGTGAAGGCAGCACTATATCTGCTTCAAGTGGACACCCTCTCCAGATAACTGAAATACTGTTGGTGGGACGATAAACCCAATAAACAAACAAACAAACATATCAAAGTGTGTGACAAGTAAGTTATTTTAGCTTGCTGCAATGGTGGGGTGGGTGGGGGGTGGTGCACATGTGGACGAGCAGTTATTTCTTTCGCCCTTCACTGCATAGGTTCGAGTCACGGTTGATGCAAGAACTTTCGTGTGGGATATTTACCAGCTAACCTGCGGTGCGCCGGTGATTCTACCCAGATATAAGTCTGGGGTCATCCTCCACCAATAATTAGCAGGATGTCGCAAATATGACCGTAACTGTGTCAGTGTGATGTAACATTATAATGCCAGAGCTTTTGAGGAAATTAGAAAATACTTGAAATAGAGTAAATTACAAAATAAATGAATTTGTGAATATCATACTTTGACATTAAATGTTGTGACATTTTCTTTGCATTACTTGACAAGTAATTTTGAAGATTTTCAAGTCTGGATTGAGACATGATGATTGTTTGACACATGCTTTGGCATTTCATTCTTTTTAAGAGCTTTTTAAAACTTATAAGGTATATAATTCGAGCCTGACAACATAAATATCAGCATTAAACTCAAGACATTTAAATCACTTCCAAATTGGTAGTTCTTAATAACACTTTCTGTTACACATGATATCTGACAGTTTTGACCGAATATTTTTTTTTCAAATTCGTTGCTTTAAAAAGCAGACTGGTTAAATTGTAGCATGACAATCTAAAGTATCAGCATTAAATGTTAAGACATTTAAATCAATTCCAAATTTATATCACTGGGTCAACGGAAGTCCGTTCTTACTAGGATTTTGCTATTTTACAGGAGAAGATAAAAATCTTAAAACTTTTTTTCGGTAATGAAATTGAAAATTTGATTTTTGATCTCGTATTTTTATAAAATAGTGTTTTAAAGCTTTTTGTTTTTAAGAGTTATTTCAATCTTTGTTAAAAAGGAGTATTTATATTGCAATTGTTTGTTGCATAGTTTTGCCTCTGAATGTAGATAGAATTGTCTCCTGTTGATATATCAGTATCTTTATAAAACTTTCAATTAAAGTTAGTGTCACTTCAAATTTGATGATGTTTTAAATTGAGTTTTTTTTAGCTCACCTGAGTTTACCGGTATGTTCAAAAGCAAAAAAGCATGGCTGCCAGAGGCGTGGCCATTTGCCATATAGAAAAACATAGAAATTCTTCTTGTCAGAAACTGCAAGAACTAGAGCCTAGATATTTGATATACATGTTCTTTGGGTGGCTCTGTATAAAAATGTCTGTCATAAGTTTTTTGTTTTTGTTTTTTTAAATTAAAATACAAAGGTACCTAGCCATAGTACTAGTGCCTGAAGCAATAAGTGGAAGAATTTATGTGATGATCTGGCTAAGGGATAATCACTTGTGGTGGTGCTGTTATAATACACACCATAATTATGCAAATCATATCATAGGATGTTAGGGAATGGATAATCTATTAATTTGCAGCGGTACTTTGTTGATGGGTTCAATTTGCACTTAATTAATGGGGTAATAATAGCATGAAATGCTTGGATGCCATTATTAATAAGTCAATTAGCATGAAATGCTTTGAAGCTCTAAGTGTTCCTTTTATGCTTAATTAAAGCTGCATGTTTTGTGCGATGGCCATGATGAAGGATAAGAGATTATTATACCCTATGGTCGAGATGATAAAAAGCTAATTGGTTTGATATAATTCAAGGTCATTACTGATAGATTAAAGGAGTCTTTCCTTAGAGTATTTTTTTATTTAATTTTTTGTTTGAATGTTTTTTTTCTGGAACACTTAGAATTATTAAAGTTAAAAATGAAAATTATTAAAGTTAAAAATGAAAATTAGTACCAGCAATATTATTTGGTTTAGAATTATGGGATATAATGATCTTTGAATATCATATTAGTACCTACACTTTGATTAAGAATGGTTAAGAATTATGGGATATGTGAGGCTTTTATCTAGAGTGGGCTGTTTTAAATCTACAGTATTTGCCTAAGTCGGAACCGGCCGCAATAGCTCAGTTGGTAGAGCGTCGGCTTGCGGATCGGGAGGTCGTGGGTTCGAACCCCGGCCGGGTCTTACCAAAGACTTTAAAGTTGGTAGTAGTGGCTTCCCTTCTAACGCTCGGGGCTAAGGGGACAGCATTACGCCTGACTCGTCGGTGTCAGTATAATGGACCGGCCGGGTTCAGTCCCTGGGCACCTCATAAGTGCCGCTGTGCTATAATGATAGAAATGTTGCTGCGCAGTATCAGCAAAAATGCCGGCTAATCCCTAATCCCTATCCCTAAGTCGGATAAACAGGTGGCCGAGCAATCAGAGTCGCTGACTTAAAACTCTTCAGCCCTTCACCACGTGGGTTCTACAAGTATAGGTTTTCTCACGATAAACAAAGGTAGATTTATAAATAGATTACAGTAGCCCTAATATTTCATTAGAGCAGATATTTTTCATTTCGTATACAGATTTTCACATGATTAATGTGAAGGTAGATTCATAAATAAATTACATTCATCCTAAAGTTTCTGTGGCGTAAATATTTATTTTCAAATACAGATTTTCACATGATAAATGAAGGTAGATTTATAAAAAAAATTATACTTCGTCCATGGTGCATCAGATTTAGAAAGAATCGAGCAGTCGAAATATTTTATCATATATAGCAGTCACAACACAAATCCAAATAAATGAAAATTATGGCTTTCAGTATTTAATTATGACGCAAGTGGAAGCAAATTTAAACTACCAGTAAACATTTCTCATTAAATTGAATGTTCCCACAATTATATTGTTTACAGTTTTAGCAAAATCATAGCTTTGAATATTCATAGCTTATTTAGAGGCAGGTGTAATCATGACAAAAAGACCATTTGATTAAAACGATATGTTATACCATATAGCACTCTTGTTTTTGTAAAACTTCTAATGGTATTCCATTTCCTGGGTGGGCGAGGTATTATTTCAAATGTTTGATCTGATTTTATGGAACCAAATATCCCATAATTCTCAACCAAACCCTATATTATGGGTACTCTTTAGAATTGTAATGTCGAGACGATTCTAATGAGTACCAGGTACAAAGTGTTTTGAGGAGAAATGAGGGAGTTAGTGTGACTTCCTATATCCCATAATTCTCAACCAAACCAAAAAGTGTAGGTACTCATTGAAATTGTCATATCGAGACAATTCTAATGAGAACCAGGTATATGGGTTTGTTGGGGACATAAAGAAGTTTAAATGACTCCCTATATCCCATAATTCTCAACCAAACCTTATAGTGTGGGTACTCACTGAAATTGTTACATCGAGACGATTCTAATAAGTACTAGGTATAATGGTTTGGAGAAGAAATCAAGGATTTAAGAGGAGCTCTACCCCTCCAATCTGTAATAAAAGAGTTTTAAACAGGAGCTGTACACCTTGTCACTGTGGTCCCTGCAGATTTGTGAGTAGATTCACAGAAATTGCAGTATTACAGTGTATCTGCATTGAAATGCTGCCTCTTGCTGACTGAAAGATGGTTGGGTGCTGAGGTATTTTCCCACCCCTCCTATTCACACACTTTCCAAAAAACAGTGAGAAAATTAAGGGCTTGGGGGAAAATTTTTTTTTTAGAAAAATAACACTCTACCTGGCATGTTCAGTAATAAAGGTAACATGAATGAAGTGTGGAATTTTAACAAGGTGTGAATGTATGTGAACTCTTGAAACTGGTTTGGGACACAACTGGTTTCCGGATGAGTTTGAGATTTTCAGCAGATAAACTGGGTTACAATGTGTCCTGTCCCATGCACTTCATTAATAGACTGCGATATAAAAATTGGTTAACCCATTCACTTGCAGGAAACCCTATTTGACCTCATTAATACAAAACACCCCCCACCCTAAAGGTGTTTCCAGAAAGTAAAAGGAGAAATAAACCAGGTTCCCAGAGTCTCTGCAGCGGATTTGATCTGCATCTATATTATTTGTCTGTGTCTGATCAATTTGTGCTTAGCAAGAATCCCGTTCCTGCATGTATACATTAAACCATTCACAATCATTGACAGAATCTGCATGACTGAGGGTTTGTGTGTAGACTGGTTCAGTCATAAATTTGCTTTTAAAAGCTGAAGATACATTTATCAAATTGTAAGAGCATCGACTTACAGGTACGGGAGGCCCTAGGTTTGATCCCGGGCCGCGACATACCAAAGTCGTTAAAAATGGTAGTGCTATAGCTCCCTTGCTAACACTCAAGCAAATACATGTATAAGGGTAGTTCCACAACCGGTTGGCCCGGTGTCAGGATAATGTGACTTGGTATGGTATCATGCCAGGTGTTCATGACATGCTATACACAGTGAAGGAAGCACTATATCTGCTTCAAGTGGACACCTCGCAAGTGCCCCTGAGCTATAATGATTGAAATGTCACTGCACAGTATTGGCAAAAATGCCAGCAAATCCCAATCCCACCTTTAAAATAAAATTAGGCTGCAATAAATTAATATGGCGGTAAAATACACTTTTCTTTTTTTTATTACAATTTTGCGAGTTGAACTGTCATACAAAATATAGTTGTTGTTCAAAATCGACTGTGCCTAGGCTAAAATGTGAGTTTAAGCAGAAAATATTAATTTCCACTAACAGTGAAAAAATGTTGTTACATGTTTTTGATACAGGCAAACTGACCGATCATACCTCCTTTAATACAGGCCTAACTCGGTTTAATAAAATGTAGAGCTGTTTGCAAGTGTCATACCAGTTGTTTACTTGTTAACATGCTTTATGTTTGTCATTCTTTTGTCAATCAGAGGTATGCAGCGAACACTTTGTGTACCGACTCATAGCTTGTAATAAATTGAATCGTCTCATGAATTAACTTGAGCAAGGTAAATCTGTCAATAAAGCATACTTCTTGTAAAGTTTTTGTAAAGAAAAATGCATGTACATGCAATTTGGGTTAGAAATGGGCTGAACACTTGGTAAGGTAAATACTGATGACAGCATATTTTGAAAATCCTGATCAGAAAAAAACATAAGATATGGGTGTTAAAATCAGGATCAACACTTTTTTTTTACCCTATACCTGGTGAAAACTCCTTTCAATCCATTAATAAAAAAAATACTAAGTTACCCTAATGGGATTTGGGATTTGTCAGCATTTTTGCCGATACTGTGCAGCTACATTTCTATCATTATAGCACAGGGGCACTTATGAGGTGCCAAGGGACTGAACCCGGCCGGTCTATTATACTGACACCGACGAGTCTGGCATAATGCTGTTCCCTTAGCCCCGAGCATTAGGAGGGAAACCACTACTACCAACTTTAAAGTCTTTGTTTTGACCCGACCAGGGTTTGAATCCGCTACCTCCCTATCCTGAGCTATTGTGACCGGTTTACCCAAAACGTATTTCTAGCAAGTCAAGGGATTAGTGCACAGTACAAAGCATCATCATTAACTCTTGCATAAATAGTTAACTTGGCTAGAAATGATCAAGGTTTAACAAAAAAAAGTAAATATCTAGATCTGTCAGTTCTTGCTGGGAGATTTCTGATCTGGATCTAACCTATTTTCTGCAAAGTCTTCATTTTATATGCATTGTTTATTATGCATTCGATTTTTAGCAAATAACTAAAAAAGTAATCACTGGTTGTTATTAAAATGTTTGTCATATCGGGTTAAACCGAGTCGCATTGTATGATTGGGAGCCCAGTAATATGACTTTGTTATTGGGTACCACCCCTGATAGAAGGATACAAGAGTTCAGTGATGTGTGACAGGTTAGAGTTGAATGAAAAAAAGTCCAAATAGCAAGGGTACAGTAACACGGTACTGAAACTAGGCAGTAATAGAGGGGATTATATCCAGTGTTGGTATCACAGGCGGAGTGAAGACACATAACTTTGTAGCCTAGAGAACTAGTGAGGTATGCGAGACGCGTGGTTTGTGGTTTTGAAGGCTTAGTAAGTTGTTGTGATTTTTTTTCAAAAAGTTGCTTCATAGTGGATATATAGTGAAAAATTTGAGGTGTGTATTAGATGGATTGCAGATATGTGTTCAGGTCGGATTTTTGTGTTTTTTTGTAATATGTCATATTTTATGGGTCTGGTATTGTATTTTGTGGGATAGGAGTTGTGTTGTTATGTTGTGTTGGAGAAGTATTTTGTTGTGAAAGGCTGGATGTTTTAAAATTGGGTCGAATTGGATATTTGGTAAATAAACGTAAGGTGAGGTGAGGTGCGGTTTGATGTCGAGTTTGGATTAGTTATTATCATTGCATTATCATATTTTATATTTTAAGTGTTGGTTACAAACTATTGAGGAGTATTTTGTTATGAATGGAGGTTGGTTTAAATTTAGGACAAATTTGATATGTGGTTCAAAATTTGAGGGAAAGTGAAGTAGAGTTTTGTGTCAATGTCAATACAAGATTGTGTCATCTTATGTTTGTGTTTAGAATTTTTGTTGGAGTTGTTTTACATTTTGAAGTATCATGGAAATATTTTGTTGTAAGAGGATATTATAGGTCAAATTATATATTTTGAAAAAAAAATAAAAATAATGTGGTGAATATTTACTATTTGGTCTGGAGTAATGTTTTATTAATGTTTTTAAGAATTGTTAAGTGTATTGTTGTTAAATGTCAGGAGAATTCTGCTTAAAATCATTTATGATACCTTAGTTACATCCTGCTTTGTTTTTTTCTCTAAAAGGGGACAGTGCCTGGGGCCTTAGAGATGAGGGAAATTCCCTGGTGTTTTATTTAAAAAGGGCGGAAAATGTGCATGTTTAAGTTTTTATTTGTTATCATGCATCCTGTATAATAATTACAAGGCCATCTCTCTATTTTTTTTCTTCTTAAACTCTTTCACTAGATTATCATAGTCCAGTTCACTCAAGCGACCCCTGAAGTCACTGATTCGCATCAATGCGCCTAATTTCTGCATTGGAGCAATGAAATAGTGAATTTTATTAGAGGGGAATTTTCATTTTTAGAGAGAAAAACTAGGTTTATTTTCTGATGGGAAGTCGCTCCTTCTAAATAAGATATAAAAAAGTCTGACATGTAATGTTTTGTTTATTTGTTTATTGGGTTTATTGTCCCACCAACAGTGCTTCAGTTATCTGGAGACGGTGTTCACTTGAAGCAGATACAGTGCTGCCGTTGCTGTGTATAGCATGCCATGAACACCTGGCATGATACCACACCCAGTCACATCCTAACACCGGGCCAACCAGTCATGGAACTACCCTTATTTTTGCTTGAGCGTTAGCAAGGGAGTATACCACTACCCTTTTTAACGATTTTGAAATGTTGTGGCCTAGGATCAAACCCTGGGCCTCCGTACCTGGAGTCGACGCTCTACCAGGTCTGCTAATGTTTTGAACAAAGCATCTTTTGTTGTCTTCAAAAATATTAATAATTTTTTTAATTTAAGGAGAAAGTATTCTGTACCAGTTTTTAAGTGTTTAACTCCTCTGACTGCTTAGCCTCTCACCATGTGGGTTCGAGTCCCGTTCCGGGCGAAGGACTTATTCTGAGGTCTTCCATCTTACTTGTGATGCGCTGGTGGTTTTACCCAGACACGTGTCTGGGGTCTCACACCACCAAAAGCTGGACGTTGAAATGATCATAAATGGTTTCTGCAATGTATTTCAAAAACCAAAACAAAATAATTTTTATGTGGTTATTCCTGGCTGTATATACTTCAAGCTGTAGGTTGTAAGTCATACAAATTTTATATTGGACTTCTTATACTGGTTTTTAATTATTTAAAGTTTTGTGGAATTCAAGCAGACACTGCTGATAATGCTGGTGTTGCCTGGTTATTGTTGCTAGGCAACAAAGGCGTATGGAAGCTGATCACAGGATCGCAGAAACTGGTGATGCAGTTCTCTTATGATGGTTTCAGCTGCAGGAGGTTATGAAAAACGAGGATTTTAGTGGCAAACTTGTGTCAAATATCATTTTTGGTGGAGTTTTATTTGTAAAGATTTTGAAACAATTGGGGGCTTTTCTGCTGGATGAAGTTGTGATATTTTAAATGGTGTGATAAATGATGGTATTTTTTGTTATTGGGTAATAATTAATATTAGTGTTGTTGTTTTTTAATTAATTAGATGTTTGAAATTAATTTTGGATTTTTGAAGACAGTCTTGATTTTGTTTTAATGAAAAAGATGGGGGTTTTTTAAACATGATTTTAAAGAAAAAAAAGTTGTGCTATTTTGTGTTCTACTTTTGTTTTCGGTTCAGACTTTACCTATTCTATTAGGCTGGTAGGTAGAGGTAGGTTAATTTAGATAATTTGTGTGAGAGGCAAATTAGTGGTGATTATTTTGTCAAACTTAACGAGGTCTTGATGACATTTTTATGAATATTAATCCTATTGTTGTGTTTTTTTTCGTGTTAATGTAGGAGCAACGTGTGACTGGAGCAATCGTGTTGCTGTCATGGAAACAATTTTGAGAAATATATGAGGTATTTTGTAAATTAACAACATTAAAGTGAAAGAAACAACAAAAGAAAATGGGTGGCAGTCAGTAATATAATCTGAAAAATTAATATACACAGGATCACAAATTATGTTTGATATTAATATAATATTACTATTATAATTAATTTAGTAATTAACAATTAACATTGTGTTAATATTTGTGAAAACTGTGACAAAAATGGAACACCATTGTGTAAAAAAATCCATGTTTGGAGCTTTAACATTATCAAATGGATTTATCTACATAACTGAGAAGTGAACTTTAAGGGTAAAAATGCCAAAAAATGTGTACTATGATATGAGTATATTCAAACAATGGTTGGACAGAAAAATGCGCCGGAAAAAAGTTGGGACGTTCACAAGGTAAGATTTCAATAAAAAATGAGAAAAAAAATTTTTGATGAATATTAGAAATGGCTTATGGCAGAATATTATTGTGATTTTTTCATTTTTTTTTGTAATTAATAAAAAAATATCTTTTGTACAAAAAATATGCTATACTGTATAGAACTACATATTACCCATATTGATCCTATTTACTTTGAATAATTTTAAGAATTATTATTTTAGGATTATTTAAATAAAGGTAGAAAAAAGGGTTTGATATTTAACTGAATGTTAAATCAGAAATTAAATATTTGAACAAATGTTGTTGTTTTTTGACATTGTAACCCCAGCAACAGTTTAATAGGCATCAAGAGACTAAATAAATATAAATTTTGCTAATCACAATATTTCTATATTAAGTTATAGCTATGTACAATTTTACCCTTTTTTTACTATTATTATTGTTATTACAACCACTTAAATACCACCACCAACACTGCAACAACACCTACTAATACACCGTCTCCAGATAACTGAAAATACTGTTGGTGGGATGATAAACCCAATAAACTATCACCACCACTACTGCAACAACAACTACTACTACTTCTACAACAACTACTAATTACTTCTCTCCCCTTATCTGGATATCTTCATGCAGAATTTAAACACAGATTTTCAAAGGAAATTTGTGCTGTCATGGAATTGAAATCAGAAAAAAAAAAGATTTGTGCATAAAATAGAAATCTTGCTTAACCTGATACATCTAAACAATGCATGGTTAAAGGTAACACAAATTTAAACCAAGATTTACACTCCATGTATGAGTCACGCTTAACAAGGGCTCCACATCACTTTGACCCCTGACCTGCCTTATTTGTTTTATTTTATTTTTGCCATTTTTGTAAACAACATGCAAACACAATTCGAAGGTATGTGTAACTAGTCTTTGTGGTAATGGTCTGGACAGCAAATTGTGCAGATTTTTAGACAGTTCCCCATCGGGAGTTTGCTGATCTGGATCTATACTATTTGCCTAGGACTGATCAATACTGGTTTAGAGGGCTAAGAGTTTTTGGTCATCATGAGAAGGGGGTATTTACCTGTAATCTTGAAAGGAATGCAGACCAGGGACAGATGTCTTAACCCTTACCTTGCTATTTCTAGAGCTCAGAGTTCATTATTAGAGGAGTAAATTAGATTTTGTATTGCTGCATATCTCATAATTCTCAACCAAACCCTATATTGCGGTTACTCATTGAATTTATCACATTGAGAGGATTCTAACCAGTCCCAGACGTTAAGGGTTTGGAGGAGAAATAAAGGAGTAAGTATGACTCCCTGTATCCCATAATTCTCAACTAAACCTTTTAGTGTGGGTACTCATTAGAAATGTCATATCAAGCCGGTTCTAATGAGTACCAGGTATAAAGGGAGGAGAAATAAAGGAGTTAGCAGGAGCTCTACTCCTCTTACCAGTGCCGCAGTAAAGCTTTAGACAAAGAGTAAAGATCCTGATTCCCCTGCTCTCTGCAGGAATCTGATCAGAATCTTCACCGTTTGTTGCTGAGACTCCAGCAAAGTCTTTTGACCCTGTTGTAATGTTTTGGGTTGAGTAACTAAGAACTTAGAACCGATTATTAAACTTTAGCGAGGTAATCGTGCAGTGAAGGATTATTGAAATATTGAGATAATTTCACCAAAACACCAACAAAGTCCTACATGTTCGTGAATGTTCTTTAAAATAGATATCATTTCTTTAACCTGTTTCCAATCCATTGGGAAAGAAGTACTTTTCCCTCTCAGTCGCCCCATTGCTGGCTAGATTTAGTGCTTCAGTATTCAAAATAAGGAAATAAGACAAAGTCCTATGAGCATTGCAACATATACCAAAATTTGAAAAGGCACAGAATAAAGGTAGTCACAGAATGCTGATTTTATACCAGGTAAGGTATTTTGCTACTAAAACATGTTTACGTGGATTTCTCGAAACAAAAGCCCTAGCGTTGTATATTATATAAAAACTTTATCAGCTTATCTTTCTTAAACAAAAATAATAAAAATTCGAAGCAGAAAACATTTCATGAAACTATTGAAGGATAAGAATATATGACAAAGTCCTATGAGCATTGCAACATGTACCAACATTCGAAAAGGCACAGGACAGAGGTATTCACATGCAAGCCAAATGTAAAAGTAAGAACAAATCTGTGATGGTTCATGTAACAAAAAGAGCAAAGCTAACAGTTACCTCCTTGGAACGGTCAGTCGGCAAAAGGGAGCGACTGGAGTGCTTTAACTGGTTTTATATTCAAATGCAAGATGAAAAGGAAACCGATCTGTTTGAATAAAAAATGTCCAAGCACTGATGTTTTCTTTGATATGATGTTGTGATGTCATTGAAAAATAATGTCAATTTAACAATTTTTATTTATTTGCATTATTTGTTAAAAAATAAATGTAAAAAACAACAACATAAAGCATTGTATGTATATACAGGTATAATAAAAATAAGATTAATTTTACTTTGCACTAAAAGATTTAAAAATGAAAAAACAAAAATGGGGCTCTGCCAGTAGAGACCGCTAAAATTCTTTAATTGCTACTTTTGTCAAATGCCCAAAATAAAAAAAGTATTTAAAAAAATAAGTATTTTGGGTTAATATGATTACAATATAATGTATTGGTACATTTTTTTCTATTTCTTGTTTGAAAACATTTTTTAATGTTTAAAGCGACATACTAAACATTTGTCTATCCCTGTATTTGAGGCTGCTAACCAGCCAAGCATTGATTTCTTGCCTCAGTGATCAAAGGACCAAAAGGTCTCTATAATGTTCATCTTCATTGATCAAAGGGCTGAGACGTCTGCGTCTTCAATTTGTTACTTAGTCTCATCAGTACTCTCTACATACCAGCCATTCACTGGGGTTTGACTTGGATTGGAGCTGAAAATCTGCTCACAAAAGGAGCTATTGTCTTTTTTGTGGTGCATGATAATGTTAACCTACAAAAAATATTATAAGTTAAATTGGATAATGATAATAATAATAATAATTATTATTATTATTATTATTAACATAAACATTATTATAATAATTTTTATTATTTTTATTGTTAATTGTATTATTATAAATATAAACATTGTTATTATTATTATTATTATTATTATACCTATTATTTTTATTTTTATTAACATAAACATCATTATTATTATTGTTATTGCTCATTTTGCGTTATATTTTGCTATTGTTATTGCAATCACTTCTACCAACACCACCACCACCACAACAACTGCTGCTATTATTGCTGTTACAACAAATACTTATTACTACTACTGCTACAACTACTGCATGTAACTACAATAATATCACCAGACCTGGTAACGCAATCAGTAGAGCATCAGCTCCAGGTACAGATGTTCCGGAGGCCCTCGGCCGTGACATACCATAGTTGTTTAAAATGGCCCCCTTGCTAACACTAATGTGACTGGGTGTGGTATCATGCCAGGTGTTCGTGGCATGCTATACACAGTGAAGGCAGCACTATATCTGCTTCAAGTGGACACCGTCTCCAGATAACTGAAATACTGTTGGTGGGATGATAAACCCAACAAATAAACAAAACTACAATTTCATGTATAAAATGAACAGAACAGGCAATATACATATCATTTTTTGCCATGTGTATTATTTTTCTTACATTTCATCCTTAACATAAAAAACACACCATACAAATGCTTTTAACCGTATACATATCTCAATCCTTTAGTCTCATTTTCATGAAATCTCACAGTTTTGAAGTCTCATATCTATTAAAGCCCTTCTTTCCCATGGTATTTTCACATTGCAAACCACTATATTCACATGTAATTTATCATCATTTGTCATCCTAATGGGCAGTAATATGAAACTGCTACCTATCATATCGTTACAATGGTTTCCCCATTGTGGAGCATATGACAAGATTATAAATCTGTTCCTAGGCGGTAACTGTCGGGTTTGCTTTTTTTGTTAAATGACTCATTACAGATTTGTTCTTACTTTTACATATGGCTTGCATGTGAATACCTCTGTCTTGTGCCTTTTCGAATGTTGATATATGTTGCAATTGCTCATAGGACTTTGTCATATATTCTTATCCTTCAATAGTTTCATGAAATGTTTTCTGCTTCAAATTTTTTTTTTTAAGAAAGATAAGCTGATAAAGTTTTTATATAATATACAACGCTAGGGCTTTTGTTTCGAGAAGTCCACGTATATATGTTTTAGTAGCAAAATACCTTACCTGGTATAAAATCAGCATTCTGTTATTTATAACTTACAAGTGACAGGAAAAAAGAATGCTGCTATACCCCTTTAGGGCCGGCCTTAACAGTACGCAGTACTTAACGCGCATGCGCAGCCCCACTATCATAGTTATTTTTCCGATTGTATGTGCTATCCGCCGTCTTGCTCTCAAATTGTTTACTGTTTGTGATCAATATTTCCACCGGCCGCAATAGCTTAGATGATAGAATGTCGGCTTGCTGATCGGGAGGTCGTGGGTTCGAAACCCCGGCCGGGTCAAACCAAAGACTTTAAAGTTGGTAGTAGTGGCTTCCCTCCTAACGCTCGGGGCTAAGGGGACAGCATTACGCCTGATTTGTCGGTGTCAGTATAAGTGCCCCTGTGCTATAATGATAGAAATGTTGCTGCGCAGTATCGGCAAAAATGCCGGCTAATCCCAATCCCTCAATATTTCCATCAGGACTTAAGCTAAACATTTTATTTATAGTTTGGGATATATGTATTTATGTTCTGTTATGAATGAAGAAGTTATTTCTTCATTGAAAAAGGAACGGAGTGTGATGTGTTTGATTATTAACAGGCTTGATGGTAGGCTGAAAATTATTGTTTTGATATGAATTTTATTAGAAACTTTATAACAGATAGCAGGGGCTATAAATTTGATTTGTGTTTCAAGTACATTTGTACATCACAGTATCACAAGTTAAAAGAAAGGAAATTGTGGAGAAAGAGAGGAAATTGTGCAGAATAGAGAAAATTGAAGAGGAAGGGAGAAAATTTTGAGAAAGGAAATTGTGGAAAAAGAGAGAAAATTGTGGAGAAAAAAAAGGTATGTTGAGAAAAAGAGGAAATTGAAGAGAAAGAAAAAAATTATGGTGAAAGAGAGGCAAATGTAAAGAAATTTATGGAGAAAGAGAGGGAAAATGTTGAGAAAACGAGGAAATTGTGGAGAAATGGAGAAAATGATAGAAAAGAGAGAAATTGTTTGGAAAGAGAGGAAGATGTTTAAAAAAATGAAGAAACTATGAAGAAAGAGCGGAAAAAGCTGAGAAAATGAGGAAATTGTGGAGAAAGAAAGATATTATTGAAAAATAGGAAATTGTGGAGACAGAGAGAAATTTTGAAGAGGGATAGAAAATTATGGAGAATTTATGGAGAAAGAGAGGAAATTGGAGAAAGAGGAAATTAGCAAAAGCAGGGATTATTAAAAAAATAAAATAAAGAAAGAAAGACTGAGAAGGATAAAAAAGAAAGATTGCAATAGGAGGAGTATCCTGTGGTCGTCTTACTAAATTTATTCATTAATCATATGCCAGTGATACTAGATATTAAGTCACACCTGATCTTCAGATTTCGCACACACAAAATTTCTATGGCAGTGCAATAAACGTGGAAAACAATCTGCATCATCCATGACAAGTAATATTCACCAAACATTTTCACAGCAATTCATGGGTAAAATTTTAAATTCAGCCCTCAACCGACTCTTTTTAAAATTAACGATGTGGGATAATTAGAAAGCAAATAATCAATGGTAGAACTGCAGATGAAGGAACTATTTTTGAAACTCGATCATTTATTTATTTATTTATTTATTTATTCACAAAACCATGTACAGTCAGTAGTTACTAGTATTGGTTCATAGCGATGATTCTGTAAGAGTCTACTTTTAAAGTACTGGTTAAGAACTATGGGATATATATTTAAAAATGTATGATTTAATCATAATATTTGAAATCTATATATGTTATTTCTAGAAGACCTTTAAGGTGGTATCCGACAGTTTGGACCAAAAATATTTCCATTAAACATCTTAATAAACTATTGTTATGTGAATAGATCTTGCAAAATGCTGTTTATTGATGTTCTATACCTATCGGAAAAGTGAACCGTAATGCCATAATACAAGCAGGTATTTCCTATCTGAGCCATGCTGCACAGTTAGCTATTTTTAAACTAAGACAACCACATGACCACTTATGTTTGAGCACATCCACATTATCTGCTGTGATGTCAATGTCTATTATTAGCCAAAATCCCAATAATTCTTTTTTACAGATTTGAAAAGAAAAAACATTTTAAGTGTTAATTTATGCGTTTTACTGATCCAAAATTGGGATACAGTTGAAAATCCTTAAAGCTTAGACTAAAGTATGATGTTTTTCTACAGTAATTATGCACAAATACCCCACACAGAGGTCAGATATTGTTACCTGTATAAGAGACAAACTGTCGGATATGGCTTTTAATAACTGCTATGGATCATGTTTTTTGCTGTGTACGGGTCTCGAACCCACGCCTTGAGACACGAAGCTGTCAGAGGAGTTACAAGTCTACCACTACGCCAAGAGCGACCCTATTTTCAGTTTTATTAATCCAATGAAAGAAATAAATAAATATAATGCAAGGGAGTAAACATTTATTGTGTATTTAGAATCAATCAAAAGTAAAATATACCATAGTGATTTCCACTGGACCTTGTAGCGCAATCGGTTGATTGTCAGCTCCAGGTACTGGAGACCACGGGTTCAATCCCGGGCCGCGACATACCAAAGTCGTTGAAATGGTAGTGGTAAAGCTCCCTTGCTAATGCTAATGGATATATAAAGTTACTTCCATGCCTGGTTGGCCCGGTGTCAGGATAATGTGACTGGGTGTGGTATCATGCCAGGTGGTATCATGGCGTGCTATACACAGTGAATGCAGCAATATATCTGCTTCAAGTAGACAGTATCCCCAAATTACTGAAATTCTCCTTGTAGGACAACAAACCCAATTAACAAACAAACTTTCTGAAAGCCACATTCTGCTGTCTTGGAAGAATTGTGCAAAAGCATACTTTCCTCACATAATTATTGTCTTTTTTACCTTGCCCTTGATGTCAATGCCCATGTATGTTTATGCAAAATACAGAAATTACCTGGTCTACAATTAAGTATGCTGTCATTGATTGATTGTTCTTAAAAGAACTCTAATTAGGAATGGGTTCATCTTGACCTTTTTTCCAATTAATATTTCAGCATTTATGCCTACTTCGTAAATAGATATAATTAGAGGTTGGTGTTGTAAAAAAAAATTAAAAGAAAAAAATTGGGGGCACTAGGAAATTCTGGCATTGATGATGGTGGTGGTCAAGATGATGATGTCAATGCTGCTGCTGATGATGATATTGATGATGGTGGTGATGGTAATGATGATGATAATGTCAATGCTGCTGCTGATGATGATATTGATGATGGTGGTGATGGTAATGATGATGATGCCAATTATGATGATAATGATGGTGATGAGAAGGATATTGATGAGGAGGATGGTGATGGTGATGATGATGATTATGATGGTCCTGCTGATGATGATGCCAGTGATGATGATGATGATGATGATGATGATGATGATGATGATGATGATGATGGTAAAGAATATGTTGATAGTGATAAAACTTTACCATGGGCCCAGATGTTCCATACAAATGTTTCAAACAAGTTTACCAATTTTATGACATGATGTAAATATATTGTTGTGTTTTTTGTACTTTTTTTCTTTTTTTTACACAAATATACCTCAATTAGTCATGCAATTAGTAGGTAACATTGCTACTTAGACTAGCAAAACTCACAGTAGGGTGACTTTATAATTGTGTTTACAACTATGGAGTTGCACACTACATTACATTAACGCCAGACGTCATGTTTCAAATTGGCAAATTGTCACACATTCGTTTTCTTAGCCACATCCTGATGGTACTGTACGTTTTTATGAGGAGTTTTCTGTGATAATGCAGCTATTAAGATACAAGTTTTCTGTCACCTGCAACAGTTTCTGAGAGGAATGTACATGTTCACAAGTTATATTTTTGAAATAGTGTCCTGATCCAAGGACTGTTAATAAATTTATGATAGGGGGCGCCCATGGCGGAGTGGTAGAGTCGTCGATTTGAAACTCCACTGACCGCTTAGCCTCTCACTGCGTGTGTTCGAGTCCCTTTCTGGGCGAATGACTTAATGTGGGAATATCTTCCAGCTGACTTGTGGTGCGACGGTGGTTCTACCCAGACATTTATTTGGGGTCTTCCGCAACTATATTTGATCATAATTGGTGGCTGCGATGTTTTACAAAGACAAAACCAAGCAAATTTATGACATTGCTTCCTCAGAATGCTGCCATAGGGCATTATGTTTCTAACCATCGCTAATTAAAGTACCCTTTTACGTCTATTATAATTTCAAACAAGAGACTAATTACTGTTAATTAGAAAATTAACAATATTAATTGGAGAAAGCAATGCCGTTTATGATTATAATGATTAGCATAAAAGTTTTGCATAGTTAATCATACATGTGAACTCTCCCAATTTTGGAGGGAGACTCCCTCTTTTTAAGGTTCGACATCATTTGAAAATGGGTTGTGTTGTACATATTTTCAGAAATCTCCCTACTTGTAAACAAATAACTTCCTTCTTTGTTTATATGAAAATAACAAATCTTCCACTTTGCAGGAAAAAAATCTCCCACTTTGCAGAAAAAAAATCTTCCACTTTGCAGGAAAAAATCTTCCACTTTGCAAGTTAAAATCTTCCACTTTGCTGGAAAAAATCTTCCACTTTGCAGGAATAAATCTTCCACTTTGGCCTCAGAAAAAGTTTACATGTTCCCATATAAGACTGGATCTGGTAGCGCAGTCGGTAGAGCGTTGGCTCCAGGTATGGGAGGCCCTGGTTTGATCCCAGGCCGCGACATACCAAAGTCGTAAAATTGGTAGTGGTATAGTTCCCTAATTAACATTCAAGCAAATATAAGTGTAATTCCACGACTGGTTGGCCCGGTGTCAGGATAATGTAACTGGGTGTGGTATGATGCCAGGTGCTCATGACATGCTATACACAGTGAAGGCAGCACTATATTTGCTTTAAGTGGACACCATCTCTAGATAACTGAAATACTGTTGGTGGGACAATAAACCCAATAAACAAACAAACAAAACATAAATCAAAACAGATTAAATAATCTTTTCTCTGACTCATAATCGGTTCATGACTAACGATTGGGAACAAAATGTCAGACGTACCCTGAAGAAATCGTCAATCCAGACGTGACATTTCATTAGTAACAAATATATCTTATCAGAAAATGAAGACAAAAAAATGAAAAATGTCTATATACTGACTCACCTGTGACATATGGATTTTCCGTTGTCTTGTTCGTAATGGTTTGTAATGAATAATTTATCAATAATTGTGACATTGTGATTGAAAATGGGTGAGGGTTAGTCACTTCATTGATTTTGTTAATCTTGGTGAGGGGTGTTCATAAAAATATTTTTACATTTTTGAAGAAGATTAATTAGGGTATTTTGCCTGAAGGTATAAAAATAAATTATGTTTATATTATTAATATTCTCATTAGCAACTTTAGAATTATTTTCCTTGTTGTCTTGAAACCTTTTTTGACAGTCCTGGATTCTTGATTGGGTTGGGTGTTTATATTTTTCATTTAAGTTTTGGGGAAGTTTTTTTCAATTAAGCTGTTTTATTTTTTTCATCATAAAAATGTGTTTGTATAATTATATAATTCTTTATTTACATTTTGGACCAGTCGGCCTTTTTCAAAATATAAAACGATGCCATTTTTTTATTCACCTTGTTGATTTGTAAAAAAGAGCAGCAAAATGCAGAGTCCTTCATCTCTGTTTTATATTTTGACAAAGACCGACAGACTGGAAAGGTAAATAAAATGTTTAAAGAGACTGTTTTATTGGGAAAATTCACTTTTGAAATAATATTTACTGAGTATTATATAATTATATGAAAGGAATTTTTTCTCGTTTAAGGGTTTTCTTAGGTTAAGATTAATAAATGGCTGATTCCTTAACTTGTTGAACACACCATTTACATCATTAACATGAAACATTCTCCACTGAAATGGTTTGTATCAACAAGTAAAAAGTTACAAAATTGGTTTATTTGAGGGAACACCAATGGCTGAGCGGTCGCTGAATTGTAAGTCCTCGGAGTGAGAACTTTTATGTGGGAAGGTGTTCCAGCGAAGCTGCAGTGTACTGGTGGTTCTACCCAGACATAAGTCTGGGGTCTTCCTCCACCAATAATTAGCTGGACATTGCCAATATGACCATAATTGTGTCAGTGCAATGTAACAAAAAATAAACAAAAACTGTTTATTTGTGAAAAGAACTTGTTAAAAAACAGTAATTTCTTAGCTCAAATGAGATTTAAAAAAATTGTAATAAAAAATCAGGAATCAGCCACTGTAAAGAGTGATACAGTTTAATAAGGGGAGATATTTACCTTTACACGTCTGTAGTGTGTCAATGGTTCTACCCGGGCTGTCGGGCATCTGTCAATAATTCGCTGTGCGATGCCACTTTGACCATTATTGTGTTGGTGCAATGTAATAAAGAACAGAACCTTAAAATATAAAACATGTACATTTCTTGTTGACGTATATGATGAATCATATAGGGGGTATTTCAGTTTGAAAGATTTCCATTTGAAACATGAACAATAAAACGTTTTGTATCTTTATTCGCTGATATCCTTGAGTATTATTTCGTTTGGATTCTTCCCTTTCAATCTTAGCAACAAACGATACTTTTATTCCAAATAAATCTCTTATCCACCGTAGTTCTTAAGGCTCTAACACAAACATAAAAGTGGCTATTTCTGTTTTTGAATCCCATTTATTAAGCTTCCATTCCGCTAGACACTCGGCCAATTGCAATATTTGCTCTATTTTCAATCATTTTATCAAAGTGACTATTCAGCTCAAACATTTGCACAAGTACAATAAATGAGTTTTTGTTCATTTTGTTTGTTAACCTAAAATGCCTGAATTGAGTCATTACAAAAATGGCTGACAATCATCGTACAATGGTCATTGGTGGTTATAACATTATTTATATTTACCTGCTCCGAGATCTAATAAGAACATTGTTGTAGTTGCTGCCATTGCTGTTGTTGGTGTTAGAATAGTTTTCAAAAAGGAAGTCATTGGACGTGATGAAAGAAGGAAGAGTAAATATTGACTTGTGTGAGGTTTGAGAATTATATGTTTGTCCGGAATTTGTTGACGCCGTTGTTTCATTGATGAAATCCGGTCAGAGTTCCTTGCTACATTGATATGTTGATGACACTGTAAAAGTTATACTGTACCTTCTCTTAACTTAACTTCACTGAACAATAAAGAAAATTGACAATTTAAACAAAACTAAAACTAAACAGTCTGCGTCTGTTACACAAATAGACAAAACTATTTTACCGGCCGCAATAGCTCAGGTGGTAGAGCTTCGGCTTGCGGATCGGGAGGTTGTGGGTTCAAACCCGGCCGGGTCAAACCAAAGACTTTAAAGTTGGTAGTAGTGGGTTCCCTCCTAACGCTTGGGGCTAAGAGAACAGCATTACGCCTGACTTGTCTGTCAGTATAATGGACCGGTCGGGTTCAGTCCCTGGGCACCTCATAAGTGCCCCTGTGCTATAATGATACAAATGTCGCTGCACAGTATCTGCAAAAATGCTGACTAATCCCAAATTGCAATCCCAAAACTATTTCTAGAAATATATATAAAATAGCTCCAGGCCAGTATTCATCAATTATTCCAAAGTAAGAATTGCTCAAGTCATGGATTTCAATGCACTATATCTTCATTGTGTATTTAGCTACATGTCTGTAGTTTTGCATGACACTGTAACTTTGCTACTTTGAGCTTAAAATCGCATTGAAACTTTATAAACAAGCTTATTTGTGTTGGCATGAAAATTATGACTTGGGCTTAAGTCATGACTTAGGTTTAAGAATTGTTCATGAATTCGGGATGTTGACGCCGATTAGTATAAACTATACACTTACTATAAGGGGCACCCATGGCGTAGTGGTAGTCGCCGATTTGTAACTCCTCTGACTGCTTAGCCTCTCACCTCGTAGATTCGAGTCCCATTCGGGGCGAAAGACTTAATGCTGGAATGACTTCCATCTGACTTGCGGTGCGCCGGTGGTTCTACCCAGAAATTTGTCCGGGGTCTTCCTCCACCAAAAAGCTGGACGTTGCTATAATGATCATAAATGGTCGCTGTAATGTATTTCAAAAACAAACAAATAAACAAACACTGTAATGAGTTGAAATCCTAGTCAGCGAGGTGACACTAATCTGTGATGATCTTCCAGCTTATCTGGATTGGGCCACTGTTTGTACCTAGACATTAGCCTGGGGGTCTTTTCCGCCAAATTAGTTTGTTGTTATTATACAGAACAGAATTAATTCATTAGACATGTGCATACATAACATTGTCTTTATGATACAAAAAACAAACAACCCTGACATTCTGATTAACAACAGAATTAGTATTATATGGTATATGGGATTTTCACCACAACTTTATCTCTTATGACGAGAAAAAATGTATGTCTGACACCTGAAGTGACCTTGACCTGCTTTGTGTGTTTCAGACTGGAGTCGCTGATGGGACTTGATCGAAGCCATATTGAGGACGAGACGCTGCGACACGCCTCCTGGTACCAGGCCGGTATACCGAGGTATGGTTTCGAAGTTCTCTTATTTCTCTATCTAGTTTGATGAATTCTTAATTCATAGTGATGGACTGTTTATTTTTTTAATCTAATAATGAATTCGACAACACAGTGATAAAATCTTTCCAGCTAACCTGCAGTGTGCCAGTGGTTCTACTCAGACATTTGTCCATCTTTGGTCTTCCTTGATTGAAAAAACCTGGATGTCACCATAATGATCATTATTGTATCAGTGAAAAAAAAATCTGCTAGCCAGCAATGGAAAACCCATTTTTTGTCAAACAACTAATTAACTTGTTATTCTGATATTGCCATTCTGATTAAAACTTGTCTTCCAAGGTTTGTTTGTAACTGCATTGCTTTAAAATATTTTAAATATTATTTTTAGATAGCTACCAGAACATCTTAGACAATTTAAGCCTTACACAGACTTAATGCTATTGCTAATGCAGGTTATTTGATTTTCAAATTTACATTAAAGGTGGCATTTTAAATTTACATTAATGGATTTCAAATTTACATTAATGGTGGTATTTCAAATTTACATTAATGGTGGTATTTCAAATTTACATTAATGGTGGTATTTCGAATTTACATTTAAGGTGGTTTTTCAAATTTACATTAAAGGTGGCATTTTAAATTTACATTAATGGATTTCAAATTTACATTAATGGTGGTATTTCAAATTTACATTAATGGTGGTATTTCAAATTAACATTAATGGTGGTATTTCAAATTTACATTAAAGGTGGCATTTCAAATTTACATTAATGGTGGTATTTCAAATATACGTTAAAGGTGGTATTTCAAATTTACATTAAAGGTGGTATTTCAATTTTACATTATTGGCGGTATTTCAGATTTACATTAAAGGTGTTTTTTCAAATTTACATTAATGGATTTCAAATTTACATTAATGGCAGTATTTCAATTTTACATTAAAGGTGGTATCCGACAGTTTGACTATCTAATAGATGTAACCAGTATCCAAATACTGTTCTAAATTTGTGCATATTTGCTGATTATGAATAAACATAAACATTAAGTCAGAGCTCTTTAAAATCATATATAATCATTTTTCTCAATGTATAAGAAGGATTTGTAAACTTTATTGAAGATAAGGTGAATATCAGAAAGAGTTGCTTTAAAGTCTGTGACAGTCAGTTTATATCTAAGACATGTAACAATATCATACCACAGTTCTGAAGAATGTTTGCACTGCTGCTACATAAACTTATAATTTAGTTTAAGTAAAGGCTGTTTATATCATTAGCTTAATTGTTAGACATTACAAATTGTGAAAGATGTCACTTAAAATACTCATTATTTCCAAGTCTATAAATATGGACAATTGGGATTTGGGCTAAAACTAGATTTCAACGTCAGAGCTGATTACCTGGATGGTCATGTAAAGTTATCTCAAAATTTAGGGTTCATGAGGTTTTCTAGGTTTAAAAACAGCTGAATGTGCCGCGTGGCTTGGATAGGAAAAACCTGTTTGTATTGAGAGGTGGTGTATTATGCTTTATTTGTCACATTTTACCAATAAACAGCATTTCAAAGGACATTTTTTGGTAACAATAATTTATTTAGTTGTATGAGAGTCAAAAAATTGGACCGGCTGCAATAGCTTAAGTGGTAGAGCGTTGTCTTGTGGAGCGGGAGGTGGCAGGTTCAAACTCCGGCCGGGTCAAACCAAAGACATTAAAGTTGGTAATAGTGGCTTCCGTCCTAACGCTCAGGGCTAAGGGGACAGCATTACGCCTGACTGTCGGTGTCAGTATAATGGACTGGCCAGGTTGAGTCCCTGGGCACCTCATAAGTGCCCCTGTGCTATAATGATAGAAATGTCGCTGCACAGTATCGGCAAAAATGCCGGCAAATCCCAAATCCCTAAAAAAATTAGTCAATACTGTCGGCTTCCACCTTACAGTCTCTATCTGCATCATAAATTTTTATGTCTCAAATTTTGAAATTCCAGCCTTTATGACTGCATGTGGTTAAACAGCCCTCTTTAATAGCTAAAAGTGTGTTTTGATTCCAGTACATCGTCCCATATTGACTTGTGTCTGGATTATTTATCCAATGGGAAATATAATCTGAAAATTATTGTCAGATATTGTGTGGGCAAAATCCAGATGGAACAAATACACTTATAGATGTACAGAGTATCTAGCTATCGGCAAAATGGTGCCTTACCTTTAAAAGTCACTCCTCTCTGCTATTAAAGAACTTCCTGATAGGAAGGGGTTTTTTTATGTGGTGTGTCTGAAGTATTTTCATTGTAAGGATATATGACACATAAGTCCTATGATCATTGCAACATATACCAAAATTTGAAAAGGCACAGGACAAAAGGTATTTACATGCAAGCCAAATGTAAAAAGTAAGAACAAATTTGTGATGAGTCTTTTAGCAAAAGGAGCAAATGCAACAGTCAAAATGGCAGTTAAAATGGTCAGTCTGTAAAAGGACCGACTTGGGTGTTTAAACCGGTTTTACAGAGCTCTTACCTCGCACTTCCTGGAGGGCTTTCTCAAATGCAAGCAATGGAAAGAAAGCTGATCTGTTTATATGACTTGCGTTGTGAGTTGTTGTTTTCTTATGTTTATTGTACTTACCTGAATTTAATAATATTTAATATTTTTATATTTCTACTCAGCCAGATTATACCCTATTTACGTTAAACTTCATTGTATTCCGCGCCGTGTCACCTGTTAAGTCTCGGTGTGCCGTAAAACCCTAAATACAAGAAATTCATATGAACAATGTCCCAGATCTGATAGATTTAGAATTTATGACAGTTAATAATCTGGGGTCAAAATAACCCAGGCTAAAATCAGAGTAGAAGACAGTAATTATACTTGAGTGACATACTTCCTGTCAAAAATACCCAGGTCAATGAGTGCAACTTCAATATAACATTAAAAATCTAATCTGTAATTATACTTAATCCTCAGTAAATATTGTTCTGATATTTAAAATATTTTCTCAACAAACCAGTCCCTTTAAACTCTAATAAAATTAAATAATAAAGTTCAAAAGAAACTAAATATACTTAAGTTACATAATTTTGAATAAAAATTACACAGGTCAATTAGTGCAAAGAATAAAAAAAATCAACTCAAAACAATAGAAAATAATTACACTTCAGTTACATAATCTTCAGTCATAATTCCCCTGCCTAATGAGTTCAACTATAATCAAATAACAAAAACAAACAAACAAAAACAGATTTTTTTTTTTAGCTGCAATGAATTCAACTAATGTAGAATGCTGGCAAAGATTTCTCAGTTATTGATTGTTCAAGGAAAACTTCCCAGCAGGCAGGTCGGGTTGGGTTGGGTTTTTTTTGGCCATGACAGTTTGAAAAATTGGACGATGTCAGCTAATTAAGGAAAATAACAAATCGGTAAAGTGTGACATTTTGACTAATAGGAAATTGTCAAACTCCGGAGAAAGCTAAAAAAAATTGTGGGACAATGGATTTGATTTTGCCCTTTTTCCATTTTTCTCCTCTGGAATTGTTTTATCTGAAATAAATGTTGGTGATAGTGTCTTTTAACTGAAATTATTTGAATTTATTCAGACAATAAAGGAAATTTGGAATGTTTCACAATGATGAAAGTTGATTTGAAACACATTTATTTTTGCACTGGCGAAAAAAATCTTTTTAACAAATTTTGGTTAAAATATGTAAGTTTTGTCAACTGCAGTGTTGACAATAATTTTAGTGGAATGGAACACCACTATGGTGGGATATGTTCTTTTTAGTTGTGCTAACTATTTCACTGCTGTCTGACGTACAGCGTACGTCTATTTTTAACTAACCAATGCTTTTATACATACACCATACGTCCTGTTTACAACTTTTTTTTTAGTGTTTACAGCATTGCTAATTTCCTATAAAAGTATAACCAGAGTTATTCCCCTTGACAGTAGCTTACAGGTTGTTTTTTTCTTCTTAGAAATATTCATATTTTTTAAGGTGTGGGAGTTGAATGCCAAAGAAAAAAGTTAAAAGTCTGGAACTTTTTTTTCTATTTATGAAATTTTATATTATTCAGAATCCATATTCAATTACCTTACTATGATAGGTTGGTTTACATATCCAAAATTATAAGTGATTCAGTGAAATATGGCATTTTCTGAGAAAATTTGTAGAAATTTCCTTAGCTTGGGGCGTGGAAAATGGCTTAGCAGTGGAAGGGTTTAAGGTGCTTTGAACAAGTAATTTTTTTTAGAAAAGTATACTCTAGTAAAAATATAGAAAACAAGTAAAATAAGCGTGTTTTCTTTATTTTGTTATTCATCCAATGTTGACTTGTATGAGATTATTTAAAGGTCAGATTTGAGGACATCAACCTATTACATAAAAATTCGCAAAACTCAACTTAGAAAAGTTGTTAAAATTTGGAAAATAATCCAGAATAGAATGCTGAATAATGTGAAATATCATTTGTCAGTATTCAATATAGTCACTATTTCACATCTAATATCTTAACCCAAGAAACTTTCTTAAACTAAAAGAAACATCCTTTTTAAATAATCCTATTAAGCACATCTGTCTTAGTAAATAACTTATACTTCCATTTTATCTGTAAGTATGCATAAAAATAACAGGTAAGTACTTTGTGCAGAATTTGTTACAAAAATCTTGTTTTAGTGGATCTAGATTAGGACTCAAATGTTATGTTGTCCAAGTTTGGAATTTTTCTGTAAAAATTTGGAAAAGCTATGATTTTTCACATGGGGAATACGACGTAAATATATTTATAAAATTGACAAAAAGTCCCTGTTTCCATAGCATATATAAAAAAGTCCCCCTTGGGATAAGAGAAGTTACAGATATAGTTCCAAAATTTGTTCCAATTTATATGAGTGTGACTTAACTCAAAGCTTAGCATTTATTACTCCAAAATATTAATTTTTGCAATTATCATTGTAATTATATAATAATATTATATTTAATTATATAACAAGCTATTTGATGAATTAATGTAAGGGCAAACGTGGCATAGCGGTTGACTCGCCAATTGTAACTCCTCTGACTGCTTAGCCTCCAAAATCATGGGTTCGAGTCCCGGTTGGGGTGAAGGATTTAACATGGGAAGATCTCCAGCTGACTTGCAGTGCGCCAGTGGTTCTACCCAGACATTTGTCTGGGGTCTTCCGCCACCAAAACAGCTGGGCGGCGCTATAATGATCATAATTAACTGCTGCAATGTTACTAAAAAAATTTCTTAAAAACAACTCAATTTATCTGTTGACCCCATACATGGGGGTCTTCTGCATAATTAATTGACATTTTTACCTGGCCAGATTTCTTTATACACCACCACTTTCTAGTTTGCATATTATAATTTATGGTAGTTTGTAAGGGTCAACATTTTTACGTTTACATTTGCCTTATGCATTATGTGTACAAGTAAAGTCACTTTTAGATAGAAAGTACATCTTTAATAGGCATCTGGGCACAGCAGGGGATCCTGCTGTAGACAGGCCTGTAGACACACCTGTAGACACACCTGAATAACTTATTTTTCTTGTTTTATTTGAGGTGACCATTTTAACAACCAGCATTTGCAAAGCATGCTTGGCCTTGTTTAAAAACTGTCATATATGCCAAGATAATGTTTTTTGAAATATTTATTTGAAGTTGCTTTCGATAAAAATGTGTAAGATTTTTTTCTAATTTTCAGGGATGTGGCACTGGAGATCCTTCAGCAAGAGGACATTGGTTCATTCATTGTTCGAGATAGCTCTACCCACCCAGGATGTTATGCTCTGTCCGTCCGTGTGCCCAAGTTTGAGAATCCTTCAGGAATCTCGCATTATCTCATCTTGAAAACGCAGAGAGGTGTCAAGTTAAAAGTGAGTATAATTATATCTTTTGAAAGACTTTTATGTAGTTTACAAATTACAACAACATCAAAATCATTACAGTTTTGTAATTGAGTTGTATTATTATTATTTATTTATCCAGGAATGAGAGGCCCTGGGCTCTAACCCAGGCTGCGACATACCAAAGTTGTTAAAAATGGCAGTGGTATAGTTCCCTTGCTAACACTCAAGCAAATATAAGGGTAGTTCCATGACTGGTTGGCCCGGTGTCAGGATAATGTGACTGGGTGTGGTAACATGCCAGGCGTTCATGACATGCTATACATAGTGAAGGCAGCACTATATCTGCTTCACGTGGACACCGTCTCCAGACATATGAAATACTTTTGGTGGGACGATGAAGCCAATAAAAATAAAAAATATTATTTATCAGATCCTATGATTTTGACATTATTTCATCAGCATCATCATCATCATCATTCTTTTAGTGAATATTTAATCTTCGTTATTTTATTCTTGCCACTATTTACTGAATGTTTTTGGGTCCTTTTATCATTATTTTACATTCACCTTAAATTGTCTTCCATCTTCTTATTATTATGTTATGACAGTATAATGATAAGTATTTTATTATACTATAATATTCATCTTTATCACCATTATCATTTTATCATAACAATCACCATCCTATTTTTTATCACTATAATTTTCACCATAATTTCATCACAAATATTATGTACTTTTTTAAATACATCATCCTGGTGAATAGCTGGATACGAGTTGAAACTTGTTGATAATAAAACATTTTAACAAATGGTGCTAGTCGTTCATTCCATTGTCTGTTATAAGTGTACTTTTTTAAATCATTTATGTAATTATGTTTTGTTTTTTTATGATAATAATTTTATCATTTCAATCATCCCATTTTTATCTCAATAATTTTCACCACAATTTCATCAGTTAAACTGTTTACATTTTTAAATAATTTCAGTAATTATTATTATTTTTAACATTATTATTATTATTGTTATTATTATACTTGTTATTATCATTATTATTTTTATTACTATCATTGTCATTATTATTATTATCATTATTGGTATTATTATTATCATTATTATTTTATTATTATTATTGTCATTATTATTATAATTATTATTGTATTATTATTATTGTCATTATTATTATTATTTCTATTATCATTGTTATTATCATTATTGTTATTTTATTAATATTACATTTTATTACAGGGCTTGGACAAGGAATGGTCATCGTTACTGTCCCTAGTCACCCATCACACAGTGATGCCAGAGATGCTGCCATGCACGCTACGACTACCACGGGATTCCAAAAATCCTACATTCAATGGCAGTGACAAAGACGAGAAAGAAGAAGACCCAGACTATCAAAGATTAGCGGACTTTTCATCCATGATGGAAGCACTAAAACAGTGATTTAGTGTAGTCTGTTCATATTGGAAGTCCTAAAGTCTTATGAATTTAGTGTAGTCAGTTCATATTGGAAGTCTTATCAAAGTCTTGTGAAAAAAAAAGGTTTCCAGATAAAATTGTGGCAATCAATTGCTTGTGAAGGTTCTCACAGTCATTGCTAACCAAGCTTTTGAGATCTTCTGACCATAAAGCTATGAATGTCTCATTTGAATCTTAAAGGCGCTTGAGAAGCCGCTGTCTGCCCATAAACCGATGCATTGGTGCAGGTTATCATCGACGTGAAACTCTCCAGTATCTTGTGTGAAGCCATTTGACATAAGATCTCTCCAGGTATTGTGAGATGATTGCCATGTCTGCTGAGAAATTCATTGTCTGTAAAACTTTTCAGATCCTAAAAGAAGCCATTTGTCTATGCATGGCTTTCCAGTTCATTTGCAAATTAATTTGACTACAGACCACTCCAGGCACTGCGAGAAACCAATTAAAGCTAGTGAGCCATTGGGGCAGAAACCAGTGTTTATCAAGTTTTCTTCCAGAATTTGTGTGCAACCCTTTGGACTTGAAGCTCTCTAGTTGATAATATTTGTCTGAAATTGTCAAGTTTTGTGAAAAGTCAGCCACATCTTGGCCTCTTTCAGTCTTCAATAAAAAAACATGACTCTGTAGCTAAGGAAGTAATGTAAGAATTTATTTGGATGTAGACTACCCAAGTAATTGTAAATGAACTTTGTCTTTATCACCTTCAAGGAGGTCTGGTGTAAAAAATGGCCCCTTCCAGTTTCTGAGCATACCCTTCGGACTATTGAATGCTCCAAGTCATGAAAACACCTGGAGTGTGTAGCTTTAATTTCTTGCTTTATACCATTGCATTGTATTTTTTCTGGAGTCTTCAACATTGTCGATATGGCCAATGAGTCCAACACATACGTTGACATTAACAAAGATGTACACCAAACTTGAATTGATTTTTATCTCTTAATAACTGAAAAAATAAGCATAGCGGTAATTTTTTTCCTTTTTTATTTATATACTTAAAAAAATAATTATCAAGCTAAGCTTTAAATACTTAGTATAATTATCTAAGTGTCATCATCTAATTAGTCGGTAAAGCAAACAACTAATATTCTGCCTTATTCTTTTCTATTCGTGCATAATTTAAAAGTGATTTACGAATTGCGAAAAGACGTCCAAAGCAACATTAATGATATTGAGCAAGAACAAAAGAAAGGTGAGAAAAGTGCCCTGAAAACTCATCAAGCGCTGTAATTTGTCATTAAGGAAAAAGTTTTTTTGTTTCTCATCTGTGATTAAAATTGTGTAAGAATTAGTGAATATGAGATGCAAGCTTGTAACAAATTGTTGGATTAGGCTTTTGAATATTGTAATGAAACAAAAACAGTCATCTGAAGAAAATCTACTCACAAATTGCTGCATCAGGCAGTTAAAGGTTTTGTGAAGGAATTTATTCACTTGTTTTAAATACTGTGAAATCATTTTTATTCGTGGGGCATTTAATTTCATGGGTAAGGCAATCCACGAATTTAAGATATCAGCGAAATATTTAGTGTTCGTATGATAGTACGATATCATGTCAACATTTGGTATAGATCCACATATATTGCATGTTTGTAACGCGTTAATTAAGTGATGATTTAATTCGTCAGACTCTCTTTGATTAAATAATTTATAATAATAACGCTGATCAATTTTATAGTTGTAGAGTTTTTACTCAAGGCTCTGTTTTGTGTCTGTTTGCATGGTGCGCTAATTGGCGTAAATTGACATTCATTGGCTTTGTTAAATTGGACCCTTGAAAGGACCAGCGCCCTTAACATCTTTATGAACATAATCCCTTAAATGACATGTAAATTAACAGTTTGGTGTCATAAAAGGCATCTGGTGTGACTGAGCTGTGAAAAAATTGACCCACTGCGGTGGATCAATATCTTGAAGACAATAGACAGAGTCACGCGCTAATCCGTAGTTTCGCACTTGACCCTGTTTCAATGTAAGGCCTCAATTTCGCATCTGCCAAAAATAAAAAAATCCACGAATTCAAGTACCCACGAATATGTCCATCGTCAAACCACAAAATTTCGTGCCCACAAAATTAAATGATTTCTACGGTTTATAAAATTAGAGTACAAGTATTTCTCCTATAAACCTGCTAAAAATCTTATACGACCGTAAAGACATTTCCTCATTCAGTGTCATCAATAATGAACTATACTGAGTCAACTTCCTTTTAATCTTTACAAAATATGTTTGATACTTTGGTTCAACATTTCACCAAGTGGAGTGTATCAGGTTATATCTTATAGGGGAAAGATTATCTTGTGAAATGCTGCAAGAAGATGTCTCTATCGCTTTATCATTTCTTAAAATAGGCCTGCCAAAGCTGTCAAAGGGATTTATCTTGAATTTCAAATAACTTGTACGCATATCTTTGGCATGAGGAACTGACATGTTATCAAGAAAATGTTTATCATCTAAAATAGGACTGTAAGGGGATTTTTGGTACATGCATATTCATATAAAATCTATAATAAATATGACTGTAAGGGTAAAAGTTTGGTGAATGCCAACTAAATCCAGGGGTAAATAAAACTTATGGCTTAAATGTGTTGTTTCTGAAAGGCCCAATTAGTTAGATTTTAAACATTATATGAAATATATCATATCTTATTTTTGGGATTGTGCTTGAAAGTTAAACCATGCTTCAGCATAATTTTATAATTTTTGCAGGTTGATTTATGAAAAATTATATTTAAAGGGCGTCGACTTGTAACTCCTTTGATTGCTTAGCCTCTCACTGCGTAGGTTCGAATCTTGTTTGGGTCAGGGGCAAAGAAGTAAATGCGGGAAGATCTTCCAGCTGACCTGCTGTTTGTTGGTGGTTCTACCGCTAGATGTCGCTTTAATTATCATAATTGGTCACTGTGACCTACTTTAAAAATAAAAACAAAGTTATAATTAAAATATGACCAGTTGGATTAATTAATGATCAGAAACTTTGAATTAAATTTATTTAATTATTTTATTTAAATTATTTAACATTATGCCCTGAGTAATAGTTCTGAGGATAAAGCTTCAAATTGTTTTTTTTGTTGTTGTTTTTTAAAGAATCTGATTAGTTGGTTTCTAGTGAGGCTTAATTAAACCTGTCCAATCAGATGCATGAAAATGGTGTTAATTTTACACTCTTCATTTTTAAATCTAATACCCAGGATTATTTTCTTCCTAGGCGATAAATCTTAAAGCTCTACATTTTATAACCTTGCACACATTCACTTCGCCTTTATTGTAAAAGAAATTACCATCGTGTGTTGCATGGTGGATTTGAAGCAGCCAATTAAGGATTTGATTGACTAGTCTCTGGGTTGACATGGCAACTGTTTCCATGCTTAGTGAAGAGATTGCCTCTAAAATTTGTCAGTTTTTGTATTAGCAGCTTATTAGGAAGAGATTTTGAGACATCTGAGTATTGTTTTATAATCACCAGCTGTCAGAATATTGTGTGATGGCTTGAATTGTGTGATGGCTTAAGTTTATTAGGTTTTGTGTTCTCTTGCAACTAATTTTGGAAAGTTTTATTTCCCTTTCAATGGTATGGAACTATTTTTAGAAAATGTTATTTCAGTTTCAGCGGTTTATGTTTAAGATGCTTCATGTAGCAGTATTATTAAGATTTAGACTTTAGAAAAGACTTGATTTGTAGGGATTAGAAATCAATAATACGGTGATTGCAAACATTATACCAAACAATTATAATAGAACATCATTGCATTAGGTTTATAAGGAGTTTAAAGTATTTGCATTTATTACTGGTATATTTTCTTAACAATTTCCATAATCTTTAGGATTGTAATTAACCCATTCCTGCATGTATACGCCGTTTTACGCCTTTACAAACCATTCACAATCATTAGCAGAATCTGCATGACTAAGGGTTAATGAGTAGACTGGTTCAGCCTTAAATCTATAATTACAAGTTGAACATATATTTATTAAAATCCTTATATCACTTTTAAAGAAAAAAAGGCAATGTCAATAAATTTTCAAAAGTATAGATGAATTATGAATGAAAGGGTTACATTTGTTAAAATATGTAAAAGAAAAAAGTAAAAAAGTTAAAGGTACAATGAGAAAACTTCTTTGGGGGGGGGGGGGGCATTTTTTTTAAATGATAAATGAAAGGGGACATTCAGACTTGAGACATAAGAACTCTTGAGAGGTGTGAATTGTTCAGAGCTTGATTGCTACAGAGATATGTGATTTCTTCTGAATATTTTTAATAGTGTAGAGGCAAGGGAAGCAACTCTTGTGTGTTGAATTCCAAAGTCCGGTCAGAGTTGTCTGTGATATATTTGTAGATCTATATACTTGAGGAGAAGGGGAAAAAAACACAGAAGATCTACATTTGTACATATTTATTTTGTGTTTGTAGACTTGTAGTGCATGTTTGCGTTAAAGATGTGCTTTGTATATAGTTGATGTTTGTCATTTGATTGTGGCTTGGTGATATATTATACTAAATATTGTTTTTCTTCCTTTCTTTAAAAATTAATCAACTCCCTTTTTGAGGCATAAATCCTGAGCAACCTATTCAAATCAAATAAAGTTATTAAATTTTGTTTTTGGTTTTTAAATAAAAATAGCATTGCTCCAATGATATTTGTGCAAAAATACACTTAAGATTTGTAAATAAGAAATCTGTCTAAATACCTTTTTTAGTTTGCATTTTGAAGCTTTCAGGAAAAATTAGAACACAAAGAACAGCATAAAGTTTGAGATTTATTTACCAGGCCCCTTTCATTTTGCCACACCCTGTACAATGTATGTACTATGACTTTTCAATCCTTTTGTTGTTAATTTGTTAAAACATTTCTAGTCCATCATCCAAGTATATAACCTTTCCTGTACATAGTAAAACATTGGTATGTGTTGTTTAGTATTTATATAAGTAAAACAGATATTTTGGACGTTAAGTTAAGCGACCTGTTCAAAACATGAGATGAATACCATAACATCATAAGCTCAAGTTTGAGTCTGTTTTGAAACGCATTTTTTGTCAAAATCATTGACTTAACTAACACTTGAACCAATAAGTCCGACAGTAAGCGAGTGCCAGATTTCATGTAAAATTTGTACGAGAAGTCGAAGGAAAATTATTGAATATGTTACTGTAAATTGTTTAAATTTCAAAACAATGACTTTCAAAACTTACTTTTGTCTACATGAAGAACAACAATGTTGGCAAGAATCAAGAAAAAAAAATTACTACACAAAAGCGGACTGTAGACTTTATTATCATGCATATTAGAGGATTTTGATTGTCATATTAGTTATGCGTAATCAGAAATTGTTATGGGGTGCCCGTGGCCAAGTGGTTAGAGTCACTGACTTGTAACTCCTCAGCCGCTTACCATGTGGGTTCGAGTCCCTGTCCGGGGCAAGAACTTTCTTATGGAGAGGTTTTCCCACTAACCTCATTTAACTGTTTCTTAAAGGTTTATAACTATCATCTAGAGACCCAATTTTATACAGCTGAGACTTTATCGTGAGACTTTTGGAATCTATATACATTTAACTCTTTACTTGCTGGAAACACCATAAAGTGTTTGAATTGTAATAGTGTGGCTCATGTATCCAGCAAGTAAAAGAATTAAGGCAGAAATTCTGTTTAGTCTGATACAAATTATGCTGCAAGCAGTAGACATAATTTTTTAGCAATCAAAGTTAATCTCGTAGCTTAACTAAATTGATCAGGCTTAAGCGAATAGTGTCGATAACTGCTGGGAGCTGTCTGATCTGCACTAAAATCACTCTCAAGTGCATTTCAACAAACTGCCATAACTGCGATCGGTAGCAAATCGATCAACAACACTCTTAAAATTTGAGAGCAATTCCGCTCTGAGAGCGATTTCTGAAATATTAATGAAACGCACTTAAGAAAGAAAACCATTCTTAAGAGAGAAAAAAAAACGATCTTAAGATTTACCATGAAAGGCACCCTTGTTCTTCAGTAAAGTAAGAGTTTGTTTTATGTTAAGTGTATTTAAGTCTCAAGATGAGTTTTGGAGGTACTATCCAACATGTGCACAAATTATTTGCCCATTTCATGTTATGCTTTGACTGTTCGTTTGAAGATTTTTTCATAATAGTTGTTGTTTATTTGTTTTAGTCTGTTGAAGGATACCATTGTTTAAAAAGAGAAATGGCTTGTTTGCTGGTTTCATCCTGTGTATAGATTTATTGATTTGAAAATATCTTTAATATTTGTTGTTATGTAAATTCTCACATTATTAAGAATAAATTAATTTCACTTTGACCTGGCGGTACATTTTTATGTGATACATATCACAAATTGGGGATTTCTGAACACAATAACTTTAGATCCAGGTTTATGGTTTAAAATGATAAGAGAAAATATTTTTATGTGATCCCCAAAAAAAATTATCATCCGAATTTTTAATCCCTTTTTGTCTTTTATATTTTTATTAATCATCAACTTAAATATCTATAAATTTGTTGTTACAACAAACAAGCCAATAATCTTTTACATTAAAGTGCAATTAGCCTTTGAATGGCATGTTTTCTTAATAAAGAAAGCACAAGTGTCAAAGGCTCTGATTGGTGATGTTAGTGTTGTGTCCTTGATTTTGATTGGTTGAATATTTGAAAATTATCAACATATTATGTGTCAAATGTTTTGATTGGACAAAGAATGCAGCCTGTTTTGCATTCTGTTTTCTCATTGGATGAATGTAATAGTTTGCATGGTATTGTTGGCAGGTTTGAGAGAAGAATCATTTCAAGTATGTTGTGCACATTGTTAAATTTGCAATCTTTTATTGTTAACTTTACCATAAATCTGTTTGGCCTAACTGAGCTAAGTGCAGTTCAGATGAGTTTAGTCTATAAATCAGTTTTGATAAAAATACATGGATTCGATAAAATGTTTGTTGTACGTCTGAAGAGAGATAGCGTAATTGATATTGCAAGTGATTCTAAAGATTTTTTAGCTTTTCATTATTTTTCCGTATGTTTTTTAGCAATATCAAAAATTGTAAAATCTGAGAGCTATGGTATTACTTGTTTAAATGGTTACATTGTTGCATATTTGTGTTGTAGTTGTCCCAAATTCTTACAAATATTAGACGTATTTGACAAAAAAGGAACATTATATGTTACTGTATAGATTTTTTAAATATTATAACATAGTGCTCTTAGTTTTTATTTGAACCAAGTGGCTTAAAAAGAATAACAGTTCAAGGGAGATAACACATCAGGGGACTCCTCAGAAGGGAGATAACTCTCAGAGATCACCGACTCTTTAAACAAGAAGACACAAATAGTATGTTTAGTAGTTTAGTTGTCAGGTGTTGTGATGCCATATCATCATTTTTGTTCACATCAGTCTCAAAGACGCCATTTTGCATTTTTATTTTTATTTTAAATTAAAAAATAAATGTGTTATTGTTTGATGTTTGGAGTGATTTTGGCCGATAAACACATTGTTGTATTTATTGGTGACACTATAAATGTTTGTTCTTTTGCCTAGAAAATCTCCACCTTCTTGTCTGTTTAATATTCATCGAATCATTTCAATGTTGACTAAGTTATAGGAGTAACTTTAACAAAATTTGATTCAGTTAAAGGTGTAACTTTAACAAAATTTGATTTAGTTATAGGTGTAACTTTAACAAAATTTGATTTAGTTATAGGTATAACTTTAACAAAATTTGATTCAGTTAAAGGTGTAACTTTAACAAAATTTGATTCAGTTAAAGGTGTAACTTTAACAAAATTTGATTTAGTTATAGGTATAACTTTAACAAAATTTGATTCAGTTAAAGGTGTAACTTTAAAAAAAAAATGATTTAGTTGAAGGTGTAACTTTAACAAAATTTGATTTAGTTAAAGGTGTAACTTTAACAAAATTTGATTCAGTTAAAGGTGTAACTTTAACAAAATTTGATCGGTCATTCAACATAAAACAAATGTTGCCAAAATGTTAACATTACATTGGGCTAAATTCTAAAAGTAAAGTAAAAAAATAATTGAATCTTTCAATTTTATGATAATTAACCCTTAGCTTGCTACATGTGTTAAAAACACAGCGAAATTCTTAGCCATCTTCTTAGATTGAGATGCAAAAACAAAAGATTCAGAAGCAAATAATGCAGATCCTGATCAAACATCTTCCTGCAGGGAACATCCTGATGTTATTTGCTAATGTCGTATAAGGCTCTTTTTTTTCATTATTTTTTTGCTTACTTTCAAATCTGGTTGCATAAACTCGATGATTTGGTTGTATTTATTTCATATTTAATAAAAATAAGAATTAAAATTGAGATGTATTTAATATTACCATGTGTTCTTTGACTAAATATTTATTTATTTTTGTCAAAAATGTCAAATTTTAAAGTTTTGACATTTTTGACAAAAATGTACAAATGACTAAGTTATTACAAGCAACACAAACTGTTTTTTTAAACAGTATCTTTGCAGATAATATGAAATAAAAATATCTTAGTACAATTTATGCAAATAAATTTGAAACTAAGCATAAAAATGTAATGGCAGTTATTTTTTCCAGTTATCTGAAAAAAGAGCCATAGATACGTGTTGAGCTCCCTAAGGGTTAATATGTTTAGATTGTTTGTTTTTTTTTAAGATGAACATAAGGATAATTTTGTGGTCATATTCTAACTTCTATTTTAACATCCTCTTCTTCCAATTTTATTTCTTACAATAATTCAATTTTAATTTGTATTTATTTGCTTCACCAAAACAAATATATTCACCATTTTTATCCATTATTTTGTTTGAATATTTGTTGTTTTTTTTATAATATGATTAATTACCTGTTTTGTCTTGCCACTTTATGAAAAAAAAAGTATTTTTGTTAATATCAGATTATGAATTATTTTTGTGTTATTTATTCTTTGTAAAAATGTAGTTTTTATTATATATTCAGCATTGTATGTCATTTTATCAGTTGATTGCATGGTGTTTTGTTTTACCAATTAGATTTAAAAAAAAATCACATATGTTTTTAGTTATGTTAAAAGTAGTCAGGGTTTTATTTTTTTGTAATATAACTTTACAGTAAAAGATTGTGGGTTTGTTTGTTTTTCAGTTGTAAATTTAAGTACATTCATTCTTCTTTTCAGCTTTCTATTTGCTGGCATTAATAGCTGGCTTTAAAAGCTGGCATTTATTTTTTAAAGATGCACATGTCTGAAACATTTTTAACCCCAGAAGATTTGCTTGGCTGTCAAAAGCAGCTAATCAAATTGCTAGATTACTTTCATTTTTTATATCTTGGAATGTTCAAAATGAACTATCTCAGAGATTAAACTCATCTACAAATTCATTACTACAATAGTTGATACAAAATTCATGAATGTTAAACTTTGCCAAACTGCACCTATTTGTTTTAAAAGTTTGCTAATTGTTTTTTGACACTTTTATAAACAAATCAGAACGTCAAAAGTTACAATCCAGTCCCCTTGATTTAAATACATTTTTTCAGAATAGCACAC
This sequence comes from Sinonovacula constricta, assembly GCA_007844125.1. Classification (NCBI taxonomy): domain Eukaryota; kingdom Metazoa; phylum Mollusca; class Bivalvia; order Cardiida; family Solecurtidae; genus Sinonovacula; species Sinonovacula constricta. The sequence continues at coordinate 52,788,636 of CM017566.1, forward strand.
ATTTGAAAAAGATTTTCAAAAAATGTTCAATAATATCTACAACCAATAGTTTGTGCATGGTTTACAGTAACACTTTTCTGAACATTTTACATCAAAATATTTTTATGCCCTCCTATGTTAATTGTAATCTTTTGTTGATATTTTTCAACCTCAGTATATGTTTCCTGAATTGTTTGTAATCATTACTCTTGCCCCGTTTGTCAGAATAAATAAAATGCTCATTGTTCAACAACAATGTTTGTTGTTTGTTTCTTTAACATCCCAAATTTTAATCTGAACTCCTCTCGTTACAATGTCCTGGATATGATCATCCCTCAAATTTATCTGAAACATTGATACATACTGAATTATGACTTTTTGTTTGTGTGTTGCCTGTTTATTTTATACATGAAATTGTAGTTTGTTTATTGGGTTTATCGTCCCACCAACAGTATTTCAGTTATCTGGAGACGGTGACCACTTGAAGAAGATATAGTGCTGCTTTCACTGTGTATAGCATGTTTGTTGGGTTAATCGTCCCACCAACAGTATTTCAGTTTTCTGAAGGCAGTGTCCACTTGAAGCAGATAATTTATAATGCTGCCTTCACTGTGTATAGCATGTTTGTTTATTTGATTTATCGTCCCACCAACAGTATTTCAGTTTTCGGAAGACAGTGTCCACTTGAAGCAGATATAGTGCTGCCTTCACTGTGTATAGCATGTTTGTTTATTTGATTTATCGTCCCACCAACAGTATTTTAGTTATCTGGAGACGGTGTCCACTTGAAGCAGATATAGTGCTGCCTTCACTGTGTATAGCATGTTTGTTTATTTGATTTATCGTCCCACCAACAGTATTTTAGTTATCTAGAGACGGTGTTCACTTGAAGCAGATATAGTGCTGCCTTCACTGTGTATAGCATGTTTGTTTATTTGGTTTATCGTCTCACTAACAGCATTTCAGTTATCTGGAGGTGTCCACTTGAAGCAGAAATAATGCTGCCTTCACTGGTTATAGCATGTTTATTTGACTTATTGTCCCACCAACAGTATTTCAGTTATCTGGAGACGGTGTCCACTTGAAGCAGATATAGTGCTGCCTTCACTGTGTATAGCATTCCATTAACATCTGGCATGATACCACACCCAGTCACATTATCCTGACACCTGGCCAACCAGTTGTAGAACTACCCTTATATTTACTTGAGCGTTAGCAAGGGAGCTATACCACTTCCATTTTTAACTACTTTGGTATGTTGTGGCCTGAGGATCTTTTGTTTTCTGGAAGAATTTGCTACAAAAATGTTCTTCAAAATAGCCATTTTTCTTGTCATGTGTACATCTATTTCTAACCACTATCAATGCTCTTATACGTACACTGTACATCCGGTATACTACTTTGTTTGACTGTTTACAGCACTGCTAATTTCCTATAAAAGTATGACCAGAGTTATTCCCCTTTATAGTGGGTTTCTTTTTCTTAGTAATATTCATATTTTTGAAAGTGTAGGACTTATATGCCAAAGAAAAAAGTAAAAGTTCTGGATTTTAAAAAAAATAATCTATTTTTGAAAGTCCATAACATTTTTATATCACATGATAATTATTAAATTTTATATTATTCAGAATCCATATTCAATTACCTTTCTAATGATATATAGTTTAACATATCTATCTATAAAACTTCCAAAATTATAAGCGATTTAGTGACGTATGGCATTTTCTTAGGAAATTTATAGATAATTCCTCAGCATGGGGCGTGGAAAATGGCTTAGCAGCAAAAGGGTTAAGAGTTATTTTGCCCTGTTAACTCTTATTTATCCATTTACATTTTATATTTTGGTAGATATACAACTACAACCGCATGTAGAAATAAAATAATCATTTTTTTTTTTTATTTCACACATAAATTTATCTTTTCGCAGGTTTTTTTTTTTCTCTTTATATATCCAAGAGATGATTTGTGAATTATCCTAGATATTCTAAATGCCCCAAGTGCAGCAATCACATGCCTTTCAAAAAACTTTAAGCATCGCCACTACATACCAATATTAGGCTGAATAACAGGTAAAGAAGATTTAAACACATTTTTTTTAGATATGTGTAGAATATTGCTGTTTAAAACAAACAATAAATTATCAACATTTATTTTATCAAAAACATCAATGGTTTAAATGTATTCCTATAAAGGACCTCCTTAGTCTTGCAATTTAGAAGAGTTTCTCAAAAGAAATACTAACACAACATCTGAAAATGCCGCAGTGTTAAAAAAACCCTGATCTTTTATGTTTATGTTTATTGGGTTTATCGTCCCATCAACAATTCCAGTTATCTACAGACGGTGTCCACTTGAAGCAGATATAGTGCTGCCTTCACTGTGTATAGCATGCCGTGAACACCTGGCATGATACCACACCCAGTCACATTTTTCTGACACCGGGCCAACCAGTCATGGAACTGCATTTATATTTGCTTCAGCGTTTGCAAGAGGGCTATACCACTACCATTTTTAATGAATTTGGTATGTTACGGGCCTGGATCGAACCTGGGGCCTCCCGTACCTGGAGCCACCACTCTACCGACTGTATCAGGACCGGTCTTGTTCTTTTGAAGATGGCATTTAGAAAAATATTAAAAGCATTTTTTTAAATATGAATTTTCATATCAACAACCCAAAAGTTAGAATGAATAATGTATACTTTTGTATATTTTTTTGCATGACGACAAAATATTTCTTTTTTTTTTTTTCTCGACACAGTATATAAAAAATATAGTAAAAAACAAACTTGTAAACCAAAGGAAGACCTTTTAATGACATCTAAATGCTTTGAAAAGTTGCTTTTTTCTTCTCTAAGTTTTTTACTTTTAATCACCAATTTCAGACATTAAGTAATGTTATAAAATGACAACACAAAATGACATTTTTTGTTGAATATTTGATATTAACACAATGGCTGCTTAGTGATGAATATAATTCAATACATGGATATATAATCAAAGTCAAACTTTTTTATCTAATCAAAGTAACATTTTTATATAAACCAAGCGTTACCTTGTTATATAATCAAAGAGTGACATTGTTATATAATCAAAGTGCGACCTTGTTATATAACCAAAGTGTAAGCTTGTTATATAACCAAAGAGTAACCTTGTTATATAAGCAAAGTGTAATCTTGTTATATAATCAAAGTGTAGCCTTGCTATATAATCAAAGGGTAACCTAATTATATAATCAAAGTGTAACCTTGTTATATAATCAAAGGGTAGCCATTATAATTATAAAATCAAAGTGTAACCTTGTTATATAATCAAAGGGTAACCTAATTATATAATCAAAGTGTAACCTTGTTATATAATCAAAGGGTAACCTAATTATATAATCAAAGTGTAACCTTGTTATATAATCAAAGGGTAGCCATTATAATTATAAAATCAAAGTGTAACCTTGTTATATAATCAAAGGGTAACCTAATTATATAATCAAAGGGTAACCTAATTATATAATCAAAGTGTAACCTTGTTATATAATCAAAGGGTAACCTAATTATATAAGCAAAGTGTAACCTTGTTATATAATCAAAGGGTAACCTAATTATATAATCAAAGTGTAACCTTGTTATATAATCAAAGTGTAACAATTTTATACAGTCAAACTGTAACCTTGTTATATAATCAAAGTATAGCCATTATAATTATAAAATCAAAGTGTAACCTTGTTATATAATCAAATAGTAACCTACTCATATAATCAAAGTGTAACCTTGTTATATATTCAAAGTGTAACCATTTTTTATAGTCAAACTGTAACCTTTTTATATAATCAAAGTATAGCCATTATAATTATATAATCAAAGAGTAACCTTGTTATATAATAAAAGTGTAAAGTTATATATATATATATATAATCAAACACTTTTAACCATGTAAAACATTTTTACAAGAGCATTTATAAGATTTTTCAACTAGAAACACAAAACAATAAAGCCTATCTAAATAATTATTGGGAATGTTTATTTCTCAAAACAACAAGTTGCAAATACATTGTATATGTTAATTGTTTTTTTGGTAACAGCATGAGCACAAACATATCACCCCAACACCATATTTACTTATTTACACTTTTAAAGACAAAAATAAATATTTTAAGCCAAACAGTTTTTACTCTGTTATTCTTTTTTTGTATCACTTTTACTGAAAAACAACGGCAATAATTTAACACATGTAATATTTTTCAACAAGATAAGTTCTAAATTCACTTTAAATGAATTATGAAAAATGAATATTAAAGGAAAAACAACAACAATTGAATTCTTAATTTTTAACTTAAAGTTGCTTTATACATGTGACCTCTATTTCCATGGTAAGTGTTGGGTTACCATGGTTATTGCTAGGTTTCCATGGTTACCAGACGGAGCACTTGTTTTTAGGATTCATAAAACTTCCAACTGGACAATGCCATGCTTTGGTAAACTCATCAAAATTCTGCATAGGACCATAGACTCTGGAAAAGTAAAAAAATATATATATACATATATAAAAACTCAAACAAAGAAGGCTTCAAGAATTTTGCATTTTTACTTTGTGTGCTGTTAAAATTATTCTGACATATCTGTCTTTCAACAATGAACTTTAAAACATTATTGTCTTTTTTCCCATGTACAGATACCCAACCACAAAATCGAAGAAAATGACATCATTATATACATTGTTTTTTCTCTTGCGTGTAAAAATTACACATCACCGACTTCAAGAAATAATCAACTTCCATAATGATGGTAACTCGAATGTGCAGATTCTACGAGGTTTCAAGTCATCTCCATCTAACCTCGAAAAATAGAGAACCACTGTACATATCTTTTGTTCAAACTGACAAAATACTGGTAAACATGGTGATTTTTTGGGAACAAAAAAGACCTGAGAAAAATGATAATGCCAAGCACAACTTGAGGTAAGCTGGAAGAACTTTACACATGATGTCGTTGTTTATCCCTTCTACTGAGATTCGACGCCATGTTGTGATGCCTTGAAGGTTTCTAGCCATTTTACAACAAATGCTCCAACATACGTATGAACTCTCCCACTTTTGGAGGGAGACTCCCACTTTTAATGACAATACTATATAGATAAATTACATGTATTTCTGTAAATCTTTATAGTGTTACAGCTGGTTCCCATTTCTCTATTTCTACCTGTAAGGATTAAGACTGTGGTTCCCGGCATATATCCTCTTGACCTTTACCTTATCTCTTATAAATGCACACCAGATCTGAAACGGTACTTTATTATGTCGAAAAAATAACCATGACAACACATATAAATGCAAGATTATTCAAGATAGATATATATATAAATGCAAAATTATATAAACTGGAATATTCTTGCATTTATTTATATATGTGTGTGTGTGTTTGTGTGCGTGTGCGCGCGTGTGTGTGTGCTTGTGTGTGTTTGCATGCGTGTGCATGTGTGTGTGTTTGCATGCATGCATGCATTTGTGTTTGCGTGCGTGTGCATGCATGCATTTGTGTTTGCGTGCTTGTGTATCTGTGTGTGTGTATGACAAACCATTTCTCCCACCCATAACCATAAAGTTACATGTCACTTCACTAGATGAGGTTACTTAACTGACTACAAGACAATATAGGTTATTCTAACCCATAACCAGAAAGTTACAAGCAATTGCACCTGTTTAAGTTTTTTTTCAAGAGGCAAATTCATGAATAAGAATCAGGGGGAACAACAGCAGGTCATTTGAAACTTTATAAAAGTATGCACTAATGTTATCTACATGTACAAACAAGCTGGGGTATAGCATTTCATGCATTCATGCCTATTTTCAATAACATTTGAAAATTTGAACTTCTTAACAGTTAACATCAATATTGACCACAAACAAGCTGGGGTATAGCATTTCATGCATTCATGCCTATTTTCAATAACATTTGAAAATTTGAACTTCTTAACAGTTAACATCAATATTGACCACAAACAAGCTAGGTATATTGCATTTCATGCATTCATGGCTATTTTCAACAACATTTGGAACATTGAACTTCATAACAGTTAACATCAATATTGACCACAAACCAGCTAGGTATATTGCATTTCATGCATTCATGCCTATTTTCAATAATGGGTGAGGCAATAACAGGTCACAAACAATTTCTCAAAAAATGAAAGAAAATCTAGTGCAGATAAGAGCAGGAAACGCTGGAAAGATGGGAAAGTTGCAACTGCCCAACAGATCAACGAAGACAATCCTAGAAAGACACAATGTAAGTGGACCCAGGATCCAGGACAGATGTTAGGAATGCATATTGCCCAAGCAGACACAATGTAAGTGGACCCAGGATCCAGGACAGATGTTAGGAATGTATATTGCACCGGCAGACACAATGTAAGTGGACCCAGGATCCAGGACAGATGTTAGGAATGCATATTGCCCGGGCAGACACAATGTTAGTGGACCAGGATCCAGAACAGATGTTAGGAATGTATACTGCCCGGGCAGACACAATGTAAGTGGACCCAGGATCCAGGACAGATGTTAGGAATGTATACTGCCCGGGCAGACACAATGTAAGTGGACCCAGCATCCAGGACAGATGTTAGGAATGCATATTGCCCGGGCAGACACAATGTTAGTGGACCAGGATCCAGGACAGATGTTAGGAATGTATACTGCCCGGGCAGACACAATGTAAGTGGACCCAGGATCCAGGACAGATGTTAGGAATGTATATTGCCCAGGCAGACACAATGTAAGTGGACCCAGGATCCAGGACAGATGTTAGGAATGTATATTGCCTAGGCAGACACAATGTAAGTGGACCCAGGATCCAGGACAGATGTTAGGAATGTATATTGCACCGGCAGACACAATGTAAGTGGACCCAGGATCCAGGACAGATGTTAGGAATGTATATTGCCCCAGCAGACACAATGTAAGTGGACCCAGGATCCAGGACAGATGTTAGGAATGTATACTGCCCAGGCAGACACAATGTAAGTAGACCCAGGATCCAGGACAGATGTTAGGAATGTATATTGCCCCAGCAGACACAATGTAAGTGGACCCAGGTTCCAGGACAGATGTTAGGAATGTATATTGCCCCAGCAGACACAATGTAAGTGGACCCAGGATCCAGGACAGGTGTTAGGAATGCATATTGCCCAGGCAGACACAATGTAAGTGGACCCAGGATCCAGGACAGATGTTAGGAATGTATATTGCCCGGGCAGACACAATGTAAGTGGACCCAGGTTCCAGGACAGATGATAGGGATGTATATTGCTCCGGCAGACACAATGTAAGTGGACCCAGGATCCAGGACAGATGTTAGGAATGTAAATTGCCCAGGCAGACACAATGTAAGTGGACCCATGATCCAGGACAGATGTTAGGAATGTATATTGCACCGGCAGACACAATGTATGTAGACCCAGGATCCAGGACAGATGTTAGGAATGTATATTGCACCGGCAGACACAATGTAAGTGGACCCAGGATCCAGGACAGGTGTTAGGAATGTATATTGCACCGGCAGACACAATGTAAGTGGACCCAGGATCCAGGACAGATGTTAGGAATGCATATTGCCCAGGCAGACACAATGTAAGTGGACCCATGATCCAGGACAGATGTCAGGAATGTATATTGCCCAGGCAGACACAATGTAAGTGGACCCAGGATCCAGGACAGATGTTAGGAATGTATATTGCCCCGGCAGACACAATGTAAGTGGACCCAGGATCCAGGACAGATGTTAGGAATGCATATTGCCCAGGCAGACACAATGTAAGTGGACCCATGATCCAGGACAGATGTCAGGAATGTATATTGCCCAGGCAGACACAATGTAAGTGGACCCAGGACAGATGTTAGGAATGTATATTGCCCCGGCAGACACAATGTAAGTGGACCCAGGTTCCAGGACAGATGTTAGGAATGCATACTGCCCGGGCAGACACAATGTAAGTGGACCCAGGATCCAGGACAGATGTTAGGAATGTATATTGCCCGGGCAGACACAATGTAAGTGGACCCAGGATCCAGGACAGATGTCAGGAATGTATATTGCCCAGGCAGACACAATGTAAGTGGACCCAGCATCCTGGACAGATGTCAGGAATGTATATTGCCCTGGCAGTACAATGTAAGTGGACCCAGGATCCAGAACAGATGTTAGGGATGCATATTGCCCGGGCAGACACAATGTAAGTGGACCCAGCATCCAGGACAGATGTTAGGAATGTATATTGCCCCGGCAGACACAATGTAAGTGGACCCAGGTTCCAGGACAGATGTTAGGAATGCATATTGCCCCGGCAGACACAATGTAAGTGGACCCAGGATCCAGGACAGATGTCAGGAATGTATATTGCCCAGGCAGACACAATGTAAGTGGACCCAGGATCCAGGACAGATGTCAGGAATGCATATTGCCCAGGCAGACACAATGTAAGTAGACCTAGGATCCAGGACAGATGTTAGGAATGTATATTGCCCAGGCAGACACAATGTAAGTGGACCCAGGATCCAGGACAGATGTTAGGAATGTATATTGCCCAGGCAGACACAATGTAAGTGGACCCAGGATCCAGGACAGATGTTAGGAATGCATATTGCCCCGGCAGACACAATGTAAGTGGACCCAGGATCCAGGACAGATGTTAGGAATGCATATTGCCCCAGCAGGCACAATGTAAGTGGACCCAGCATCCAGGACAGATGTCAGGAATGTATATTGCCCGGGCAGGCACAATGTATGTGGACCCAGCATCCAGGACAGATGTTAGGAATGTATATTGCCCCAGCAGACACAATGTAAGTGGACCCAGGATCCAGGACAGATGTTAGGAATGCATATTGCCCCAGCAGACACAATGTAAGTGGACTCAGGATCCAGGACAGATGTTAGGAATGCATATTGCCCCAGCAGACACAATGTAAGTGGACCCAGCATCCAGGACAGATGTTAGGAATGCATATTGCCCGGGCAGACACAATGTATGTGGACCCAGCATCCAGGACAGATGTTAGGAATGCATATTGCCCGGGCAGACACAATGTAAGTGGACCCAGCATCCAGGACAGATGTTAGGAATGCATATTGCCCGGGCAGACACAATGTATGTGGACCCAGCATCCAGGACAGATGTCAGGAATGTATATTGCCCGGGCAGGCACAATGTATGTGGACCCAGCATCCAGGACAGATGTTAGAGACGCATATTGCAGGAAGATGTGAAAACATTCTATAGACATTAGACAAACATGCAAACAGGAAAGGTCACATTACAAGGACGATGATAATGAACTAATTACCTGAACATATCAATGCTATGTGGGTCTGTTAGTATCCGCTCAACCTTTGCTTTGTCTCGCATATTCTCACACCAAACCTAGAAACCACACATATAACTGCGTATATTTTTTCAGAGCTAAATATATAACAAAAGAGCTGATTATGTTGAATACACACACATATATATATATAAAGATATAAAGTTGCGTCAAGCAATCAAACCAAGCATTGTAAACCCGCAAGGCTATAGCACACTCTTAAGGTTATATTTTAACAGCTGTGTGTATATATACAGTATAAAGAACAACATTGTTTATCTAAACATCATTTCATACACAATTATTTACTTATTAGCTGGGAAATATGATGTGATATTGACCAAAAAATCAGCCGAGGTCAATAACGATTTTTGCGGTCAATATCAACAGCATATTTTCCAGCTAATAAGTAAATAACTGTTTTATTACATGAACTATAAATAGTTTTTATTTCTTCAATTATTATCTAAACTTAAATGCAAGAAAATAGTTGACATTGTTTACTACGTGAATATTGTTCGTCTGGGATGAGTGTGCCACAATGCGTACAATTCTAAGCAAGTTTTGTAGATGCGCGCGCAAAATATTGATGGAAATTTCGTATTCTATTAATAGACAGGTTAATATCAGCGAAAGCGGGTCAATATCTATATTGACTCGACTCGTTTGGGTGTGTGACCAATCATGTTGCGTCTATTTATAGTTCATGTAATAATTAACAATATTTAAATAATTTTATCTTTATTCCACTTATATTTCACAAGATTAGTATGTAGCTAATTTTCAAGTTTCTAACTGACGTTATACCTGAATTCATATTAACGTAGCCTTCTCCGAACATGTGACAGAGCTAAATTTAATAAATGGACAGTATTGGAGAGCAGCATTGTAACTATACTTGTACCTTTATGTGTTTTCCTAAATAAATTGCAGTGACCACTTATCATCATTATTGTTACATCCATCTATTTTGGTGGAGGAAGACCCCAAACAAATGTCTGGGTAGAACCACCGGTGCACCACAGGTCAGCTGGAAGACCTTCCAGCATTAAGTCCTTCACGCCGAACGGGACTCTAACCCACGCAGTGGGAGGTAAAATAGTCAGAAGAGTTACAAGTCGGTGACTCTACCACAACACCACGGTGCCCCCTAGTGTACCAATTTTATTAATATGATTATAAACTAAGCTATATAAACCCTATACCAACAAATATATAATCATTAATGAATAACCCACAAAATATAAACATATATATAAACTAAATATCACTTATTCTTACTTATTCTTACTTATATCCATATTATTTGACTGCTAAAAAGAACGCAAATGATTATTGGGTTTATAGTCCCACCAACAGTATTTCAGTTATCCGGAGATGGTGTCCACTTGAAGCAGATATCGTACTGCATTCACTGTGTACAGCATGCCCTGAACACATGGCATGATACCACACCTAGTCACATTATCCTTACACCGGACCAACCTGTCATGGAACTACCCAAATATTTGCTTCAGCGTTAGCAAGGGACCTATACCACTGCCATTTTTAATGACATAGCATGTCGAACCCAGTGCCTCTCGTACCTAGACAAAACACAAATGTAAAAAGCAAGCATAGACTGTGTAAATTTATCTAGAAAAAGTGTCAAAAATTTCTGAAAGAGTGACGCATGTATTTTTAGTTTATATATTTATATATGTATGTATGTACCTCCTGATAGGAACATTTGTCTAATATTAACTTACATATTCATGTGATGTTTTTCATAAACAGCAACATACAATAAAACATTAAAAACACATAAAAATCAAAACTTACTGTATGTAATCATAATTCTAAAAAAGCATTTCTGTTATAAAAACAAGAATGATCAACAGCTACGATTGGGATGGGATGGGATTAGCCAGCATTTTGCCGATACTGCGCAGCAACATTTCTATCATTACAGCACAGGGGCACTTATGAGGTGCCCAGGGAATGAACCCGGCCGGTCCATTATACTGACACCGACGAGTCAGGCGTAATGCTGTCCCCGTAGCCCCGAGCGTTAGGAGGGAAGCCACTACTACCAACTTTAAAGTCTTTGGTATGACCGCTACGATTGGTACCACCAGGTAATGCTTTGCCAGCTATTTACAAAGAGATAAAGATAACTTTGGCTTAGTATTTACCAGTTCTGTAAAGTTTCATCAAAATCCACTAAAGTATATCTTTGCCACAGTTACTTACAATGAGATAACGATAACTAAGAGAGATAACTTTACAAATCGAGTCGGTCATGATGAGCAACTTGGCTAAATATTTACCAGTTCTGTAAAGTTTCATCAAAATCCAATGAAGTATAGTGATGAAATAGTGCCGACCAATTGACAGACACGCTGACCCGTAGACAGATGGATGTGACTCCAATACAGTCCAGTTATTTAATATAATGGGGTATAATAAAAATAGATGGCTCTTTTTTAAGATAAATGGAAAAAAAATGGCCATCACTTTTTTCTTTGCTTGGTTTCAAATCTGGTTGCATAAACTCAATGATTTCATTGTATTTATTTCATATTTAATAAAAATATTAATTTTAATTAAAATGTATTTTATATTTCCATGTATTCTTTGACTTAATATTTATTTTTTTGACAAAAATATCAAACTGTAAAGTACTACTGAACAAGTCATGACAAGCAACACAAAGCAATGTACTTTTTTTTAAATAATATCTTTGCAGTTAATATAAAATAAAAAATACCTTAATAATTCAATTTATGCAAACAGATTTGAAACTAAGCACCAAAATGTAATGGTCGTTATTTTTTCCAGTAATCTGAAAAAGAGCCAGATTCAATAGCATAGGCCAATTTTTCAAAACGGAATAAATCTTAAAAATATTGACATACAAATTACTGGTTGCATGTAGCAATGCCAACAAAAGATAATGAATAACATTAGACACTGCTTCACAGCAGCAGTTTGATACAGATAGATATTGGCCCTTAATCTGAAAATGCTGATCATGATGTGCCAATGATATAAGCAATATGGCTTGGCACTATACAGTTCTGTAAAGTTTCATCAAAATCAGACCTACATAAGCTGAGAAACAGCCATACTAATCTATGTCTATGGACAGACGGACTGACAGACGTGACTCCAATTTTTTTTTTAATAAAGATATGATTTTTTGTTTTTGTTGATTTTTTGCTTTTGTAATAAAGCAATGATTTTTTTATAATAATGTTAATTTTTTTGTAATAAGACAATGATTTTTTGTAATAAAGCAGTGATTGTAATAAAGCAGAGATTTTTATAATTATGTAGCTTTTTTAAAATAAAACAATGATTTTTACAATAATGTAGTTTTTTTGTAATACAGCAAAATTTTTTGTAATAAAGCAATGAACTTTTTAGTAATACAGCAATACTTCAGTAATAAAGCAATGATTTTTTTTGTAATATAGCAATATTATTTGTAATAAAGCAATGTTTTTTTAATAATAATTTTGCTTTTTTGTAATAAAGCAATGATTTTTTGCAATTGTTATATAGAGTTATTTAATCTTTTCTAAATAGATGTTTTCATACAAGAATTGTTACTTTTGTCTCAGATTCAAGAAATAACTTCATTTGACATTAACCATGTAGCAATGTCAGAATATAATAAAAAATGAAAAAAGTACATAAATTCTTGTTGCTTGGCAACCAAGAAATACCTGGGCAGCATTGAGGAAATACAGCTGGTTGGGCGTGTAATCAAGGCCAGGTAACTTGGGCTCCTCTTCCCCTCTTGCCGCAACAAACTGTCGGTATGCCTGCAAGGGAAACATGAATTAAATAATTTTAATAATTAAAGTTTTCATGTTTTTGTCTATCTTTCCACCACCGATTTTTCAAATTGTCCGAGAAGGTGTTCACTTGGAGCAAACAATATCATGCTGACTGCTCTATCAAGAACATACCTTTACCTAACTGTACTGAAATATAATTGACAAAATTGTTTTGAAATAATTAAATATTGAAACAAAATCCCTTTCATTAATAGTTCATCAATAATTTTGAAAATTCACTTCACTTTGTTGTTTTTCTTTAAAAGAGATAAAAGGATTTTAAATAAATGTATGTTCAACTTGTAAAAAAAGATTTAAGGCTGGACCAGTCTACACATAAACCCTTAGTCATGCAGATTTTGCTAATGATTGTGAATGGTTTGTAAAGGTGTAAAATGGCATATACATGCAGCAATGGGTTAACTAATGATTGTGAATGGTTTGTAAAGGTGTAAAATGGCATATACATGCAGCAATGGGTTAACTAATGATTGTGAATGGTTTGTAAAGGTGTAAAATGGCATATACATGCATCAATGGGTTAACTAATGATTGTGAATGGTTTGTAAAGGTGTAAAATGGCATATACATGCAGCAATGGGTTAACTAATGATTGTGAATGGTTTGTAAAGGTGTAAAATGGCATATACATGCAGCAATGGGTTAACTAATGATTGTGAATGGTTTGTAAAGGTGTAATATGGCATATACATGCAGCAATGGGTTAACTAATGATTGTGAATGGTGTGTAAAGGTGTAAAATGGAATATACATGCAGCAATGGGTTAACTAATGATTGTGAATGGTTTGTAAAGGTGTAAAATGGCATATACATGCAGCAATGGGTTAACTAATGATTGTGAATGGTGTGTAAGGTGTAAAATGGCATATACATGCAGCAATGGGTTAACTAATGATTGTGAATGGTGTGTAAAGGTGTAAAATGGAATATACATGCAGCAATGGGTTAACTAATGATTGTGAATGGTTTGTAAAGGTGTAAAATGGCATATACATGCAGCAATGGGTTAACTAATGATTGTGAATGGTGTGTAAGGTGTAAAATGGCATATACATGCAGCAATGGGTTAACTAATGATTGTGAATGGTTTGTAAAGGTGTAAAATGGCATATACATGCAGCAATGGGTTAACTAATGATTGTGAATGGTGTGTAAGGTGTAAAATGGCATATACATGCAGGTAAGGGTTAACTAATGATTGTGAATGGTTTGTAAAGGTGTAAAATGGCATATACATGCAGCAATGGGTTAACTAATGATTGTGAATGGTTTGTAAAGGTGTAAAATGGCATATACATGCAGCAATGGGTTAACTAATGATTGTGAATGGTTTGTAAAGGTGTAAAATGGCATATACATGCAGCAATGGGTTAACTAATGATTGTGAATGGTGTGTAAGGTGTAAAATGGCATATACATGCAGCAATGGGTTAACTAATGATTGTGAATGGTGTGTAAGGTGTAAAATGGCATATATATGCAGGTAAGGGTTAAGCTAACAACATTTATATTTACCATGAAGCTTTCCTTAATCCCACCATTGTCTGCAATATTTTCTCCCTGAGTGTTGATTCCGTTCAGCTGGATAATAATAAATGTTATGTTACCATAGCAACTAAAATTTAAATGCACATCTACTTTCCTGTCCATTTTCTGTATTTTTTTTTGTACTTACTGAAGAATTTAACACATTCATCTTTCCTACTTTTTATTTGTTGTTATAAAAACAAGTCGTTAAATTATATCAAACTTTATCACCAGAAAGTTTCTTTACAAAATTAAGTTCACATAGCAACTGTAAAACATTTTCTGGTTGAAAAGTTTGTTTTGTTGCTTTATTTGTGTTTTTTTCTACATCGCACCGACAGAATTATGGTCATATTGGTGACGCCCAGCACATTATTGGTGGAGAAATACCCCATCCTTATGTCAGGGTAGAACCACCGGCGCACCGCAGTTTAGCTGGAAAGTGATAGAAAAGGCCTTTTTGCTCACCTCCTATGCATTTAGGGTTCCACCTTACATGTACCTTAATTATGACATCTTCTAAAATAACAATAAAAGCTTTGATGCAAATCATCAAAGGGCATCCAATTGATGTTTAAAACAATACAACACATTATCTGATGCACATTTATCCAAGTTAATTAAACTGATGTAGGCATAATAATCAATATACATTCCAAAGGAAACAAGGATTAAAACCAAGTAATCCGAATGAAATGACCTCCTGTTAAATGGGAGGTAATTTACTAAAGTCACTCATTAAGAATAGTACCGTCATGCCCCCTGTGCCAGGGACGGTAAAGTTGTTGTACTGATCGATGATACATTGTGCCTTGTCCTTGAACCGTGTGGCATCGGCGTCAGACCACCATGAGTGGAGGTTGCCCTGGGCATCGTACAGACGACCTGTGAGAAGAGAATACAAATTATCATTACCGTCAGCAGCAGTAGCAACAACAACAACATCTTTGTCACTAGCTTCATTATCACTCTATTTAAAATGATCGGACAGAAGACCTGTTTAGTTAGGTGAGAAGTCTTGTTACCATGGTAACCTGAATAATTGTTATTTTTGTAATAATTATAATTCAAATTGCTCAACATATGGCAACAGATGAGGGAGTAAAAGTTTTGAAATCGATCAAAATTCATGTCAAAACATCAACAAAAGACCAATCATATAATTAATGCAAGATTTTGTTTGCAATGTTGAAACTATGCTGTAGAAGTTTAAATTATAATAGTAACAATAATAAAAACAGTAGTAGTGATAACAATAACAATAGTAATAATATGTTTATGTTTATTGGGTTTATCATCCCACCAACAGTAATTCAGTTATCTGGAGACGGTCATAGTAATAATTATAGTAGTAATAATAATAATAACAATAATAATAATAAAACAATACATTTAACATATGAACAACCACCTAATTATTTGTTTTAGGCTTTTTAATGCCACGAAACCAGGTTTTCAATAATTTAACACAAATTATCAAGCGGAAACTGTTTTTTTTCTATTTTAAGTAACAGTGACCTTGACCTGAGTGGCCTCAAATCCAATCCAAAGCTAAGTCTTTATGCAAGCTTGCTATATCCAAATTTCAGCACAATCAGTTTATTCAAACTGAAGTTATTGACCGTAAACCCACGTTTGATGCCAAAAGCACACACGACTGACCGCCTGAAATACCCAAATCTAATAACCTTTCGTTGAAAACCTGGTTAAAGATACACACAAGCACAACAATGGCATTAATGTCTAAACAACTTTCATAAAACATCCACATACGTACCTTGATCATCGAATCCATGCGTCAACTCATGACCAATAACGTAGCCAATACCGCCATAGTTGAGGTACGCTGGCTGGTCCTTCGTGTAGAAAGGGGGTTGCAAGATGGCAGCTGGGAAGGCTGAAGGGATGAAGGTAAATAGAAAAATTAGATTCAAGTAATCTAAAACTTAGTTATTTCTCGTTGCAAAATCTGTTATTTAATTTATCAATTTAATTCATTAATTTAATTCAGTAAATGAATTTATTAACTTAATATAATGTAATTTTATTTTTTATTTATTTACTTATTTTATTTATTTTATTATATTTTATTTAATATAACAATTTATTTAATTTTATTTTATCATTTATTGTATTTATTATATTTATTTATTTTATTTATTTACTTATTTTGTTTAATTTATTAAATTAATTTATAAATTTATTTATTTACATTATGTGTTATGTCAGCAGTACTCTGTGTATAGCAGTACCGGTAATGTGAACTGTGCAGTGAATATAAAAATAATACTTAAATATAATAATATGAAAAAAAAAACTAAGCATGTTATGTGGTCCAACAATGCTTAATGTTATAGCTATAGATAAGAGAGATACTTACTGATTTTATTTACTTTTCTTTGCAAAATCTGAATTTTTTATTCAACAGCAACCTGTGTATATCAGTACCAGAAGCTCTGTATACACTGATAGTACAGAGAATAGAAAAATAAACTGAGCTTACAATAGTGCTCCATCAAAACTTAGGTTTAATGGGTTATCGTCCCACCAACAGTACTTCAGTTATCTGGAGACGGTGTCCACTTGAAGCAGATATAGTGCTGCCTTCGCAGTGTATAGCCTGCCGTGAACACCTGGTATGATACCACACCCAGTCACATTATCCTGACACCGGGCCAGCCAGTTGTGGAACTACCCTTATATTTGCTTGTGCGTTAGCTAGGGAGTTATATGACTACCATTTTTAACTACTTTGGTATGTTGTGGCCTGGGATCAAATCCGGGGCCTCCCATGCCTGGAGCCGATGCTCTACCGATTGCGCTACCAGGTCCGGTGCCTTCACTGTGTATAGCATGCTGTGAACACCTGGCATGATACCATACTCAGTTATATTATCCTGACACAGGGCCAACCAGTCTAGGAACTACCCTTATATTTGCTTGAGCCTAAGCAAGGGATCTATTCCACTACCATTTTTAACGACTTTGGTATGTCGTGGCCTGGGATCAAACCCGGGGCCTCCCGTACCTGGAGCCGACGCTCTGCAGATTGCACTAACAGGTCCGGTGTTTATATCTGTAACTGTAGATTTGAGGGAACACTTACTGATCTGGTTAGTTTCTGGCATGTAGTAAGCATTCACAGTGGCGGCTGACATGTCCCATCTACAACAGGAATACGTGTTTCAGTATCAAAAATATTGTTTGTTTTTCATTTATTTGTTTCATCACAATGACAAATTGATGGCGAGATTGGCAATGATAAGCTCATTATAGGTGAAGGACGCATACATATGAACGTTTTCTGAGGCCAAAGTGGAAGGATATCACTTGCAAAGTGGGAGAATTGTTATTTTCATATAAACAAAGAAGGAAGTTATCTGTTTTGAAATAGGGAGATTTTTGAAAATGTGTAAAACAGCCATCATTTTCAAGTAATTCTGAACCTTAAAATTGGGAGTTTCCCTCCAAAAGTAACAGAATTAGGGTTAAAAATAATATACAATCAAATAATGGACAAACACACAAGTGTGCAAAACACAAGTAATTCTGAACCCAAAAAGTGGCAGTCTCCCTCCAAAGGTATGTATGAGGGAGACTCCTGACTTACGTCTGTAAGAACCACAGACACACAGCAGGTTTGCTGGAAAACCTCTCCACATGAAAGTTTTCACTCCCACCAGGGCTCGAACCCATGTGGTGAGAGGCTGAGGCGTTAGAAGTCGGCAACTCTAACCGCCTAGCCATCGGTCCGCCACCAGTTAAAAATATATGTTACCTATTATGTATAAAGAAACAATGAATAAAAAATTATTTTAAATTTTAAAACTCCAGCTTATTGAATTTTTCTTTTAGATTGCAAAGTTGTCTAAGCGATTGTTTATTTTTGTTTACATTGCAGTAACCAATTATTATCATTATAGCAACATCCAGCTTTTTTGGTGGCGGAAGACACCAGACACATATCTGGGTTACACCGCAAGTCAGCTGGAAGACCTTCCCACATTAAGTCCTTCACCCCGAATGAGACTCAAACCCATGCGGTGAGAGGCTAAGCAGTCAGAGAACAATCAGATGGACCAACTTTTAAAATAATTTGATGAGGTGAGGTTTACTCCAAGTGAATACTAGTTGGATAATTTTATTGGGTACATTTGTATTTGAAGAGGTATATTGCTTATCTCCCTTGGTATTGTAAAACTTTTACTTTATGTCAGAAATATTCAAATGTCAATTTTATTATTAATTTGCATATTAACTAATTACATATTTTATTAATATTATGATTTAATGGGCATTTTGCATTATGTAGCAATCTATACTAACTGAGTATCATGTGTGGGAGACATAATTACAAATGGAAAAGCCAGAGTAATGTCCCTTTTATAAAACAAGAGGCCGTCAGAGACGGGTGATGCTCCCCGAATGGGTACTTTGTCACAAAAAAAGGTTAGTTGTATGAATATTGAGGTTTATTTTGAAAATGTTGTAGTACTATGAAATCAGACATAAACATAAACAAAGGGCGATGACTTAACAAGAGCCGGTCAAACCGGGTAGTTTGTCAAAAACAGTTGTAAAATCCGACTTCAAATAACGAAGTTATGGGCCGGACACGATTTGGCTGCAAGGTCATGTTGTGACCTTGACCTTCAAGGTAGCGACCCAAATTTTGCGCGCGACATGTCGTCTCAACATGGTGATCATTTCTGTGAAAAAGTTTCGAAATCCGATTTCAAATAACGAAGTTATGGGCCGGACACGATTTGGCTGCAAGGTCACCCTGTGACCTTGATTTTCAAGGTAGGGACCCAAATGTTGCGCGCGACACGTCGTCTCAACATGGTGGTCATTTCTGTGAAATAGTTTCGAAATCCGACTTCAAATAACGAAGTTATGGGCCGGACACGATTTGGCTGCAAGGTCACGCTGTGACCTTGACCTTCAAGGTAGGGACCCAAATGTTGCGCGCGACACGTCGTCTCAACATGGTGGTCATTTCTGTGAAATAGTTTCGAAATTCGACTTCAAATAACGAAGTTATGGGCCGGACACGAATGGGACGTACGGACGGACTGACGGACGGACGGACAAGGCGGCGACTATATGCTCCCCCGAAAGTTTTCGGGGAGCATAAAAAGGAGATAATGTTTGTTTTGTTGTTATAAAACACATCGCAGAGACACAATTATGGTCATTTTAGCAATGTCCAGCTATTCAATGGAGCAGGTATGTTGTTGGCGGATGACAAATAACAACAACAAAGGAACAACAACGAAACAAGACGTACTCTGATTTGTCGTATTTCTCTCTCAATTTGTTTAGACGTCTTACCACAGCACCATCGCCTAGACTGATTAGAGATTTGAGGGGGTTATCTCTGAAAATTGGCACCTGAAATAGATTTTTTTAACTCTTAAAAGGCTGGAAACGCCATTGGGAAATGTTATATGTCAATGATGTGGATGGTGCATCAAGCAAGAAAAGGTTAATCAAATAACAGAGATAATCTTCGTGGTTGTTAAACCTTATTCCCTATTTTTGTAATGAAAGAAATGTTTCAGTTATCTCCCTTGTGGGTAGGTATTTTCATATACTTTATATAAGAAAATTAATTTTTGATTTGCTTATTTTTCAGGAAAGCGCTCAAGTTTTTATCAAATTCTTATCTCAATCATTAAGATTCCATTTTATGCGTATGCTGCAGTCTTATGCCTTTTTTAAAAGTTTAAAAAATGGAAAAATCTTAAGTTTTCTGCTGTATCCATATACCAAATACCTAAGCACAAGGGGGGTAAGAATGTAGTTTTTTAATAGTTAGAGTAAAGTCCCTTTAGATATGAAGGAATTGTGTTGTGTTTTGTTAGAATTCCATTCTAGATTTCTTGCCCCCGAGTGTTTACATGTGCTTGATATGGTTTCTTGCAATTATGATATCTCCAGCAACTACACAAAGCACACATGAACTGAAGCAAGCACACACGCCTGCACACACACAGATACATTACATGTAAAGTCAATATTCATATTAATAGATAGTTTCCACATCAGTGAAAATCCCTGATCTTGGCAGCCATCTTTGTGGGTAACTTCAAGGGATTTTCATATGAATTGTATAGAAGGGTAAATTTTATTTTCTTGTAATTTCTTCATTTGTGGTCCGAAAATTAAAGCTATACACCATTGGAAAGCTCTTAAAATTCATATTTTTAGAATACAATATTTTTACAATTGATAAATGCACACAGAATTTATACACAGACATAAATAAAACTATTGGCTCATACTTAAAACAAACTGAACAGTGTATCATTTTCGGTTGTATTTCTCTAACCTTTTAAACTATCAAAATATAGTTTTGATATTTAAAATACTTTATAAAAGCTGTTAAATTTGATATAAAATTCATTAAAATGGACTGAAAAATAAAAACACAGTGGTGAGTTAAATACAACACATATTTCCCGATTTCGGCCTGCATTAGCTTCTGCCCACAAAAATGGCTGCCTGAAACTGTCTTATCAGTGTCGATGACATCACATGGAAACTATCTATAGAGACTAAGCAACAAATAGAGCTGGGCCGGTATTCTTTATTTGTTTGGGTTTTACGGCACACCTACACTTAAAAGGTCATATGGTGCCGAAGTCACCAACCATTCTAAAGTAAGAATTGCTCAAGTCATGGATTTCAATTCACATCTTCATTATATATTTAGCCACATGTCTGTATTTTTGCATGACACTTTAACGCTGCTACTTTCAGCTTAAAATCACTTTTGAACTTCATAAATAAGCTTATTTTTGATGGTATGAAAATTGTGACTTTGGGCTTAAGTCATGACTTTGGCTTAAGAATTGTTGGTGAATACGAGCAGTGATCCTGACCAAACAGCACAAATTACCGTATTTACTCACCAATAAGCCGAGTAAAACGTGCCCTAAGATTGCTCTGAAAAGTCTATTCGACTTATGGGCGAGGTATCAAAAAAAAAAGAGGACGCCGATTTAGGTCAGACCCTTTGGACAGATAATTCAATAATCATGTATACTTTGGACTATCGTGTTTCCGTTTGAAAAGTGATTTTGTAATAATTTAATCAGCTCGTATCTGGAATAAATATTATATATATATATATATATATATATATATATATATATATATATATATATATATATATATATATATATAAAGTTCAGTAATATTTAATAACTAAAATATATTGCTAAGACTGGCCTGGATCTACACTACTTGCCTTGTATGCATAGCAGTTCTGAATAAAAATATATTTACTGATATTTTCATACCATTTCATCCTCATCAGGAATAAATTATCAGAAAACAAATCTAATCACCAACTATTATAACTATATGTATCTGATGTTGTAAATGTTCTTTAGGAAACTGTAGAACAATATTTTTTTCTAAGAAAAGCTCACACTGAAAATTTTGACAAATTGCCTTTTTTTAAAAATAAACACAAACAACTGCTCTATTAACATATTCAAATTTGTAAAGAAAGCAATTATTCTTAAAAAAAGTCAATTTGCTGAAAATTTGAGAGTAAGCATTTAGAAAAAAAAAAGTATTTATATGTATTTGATGTTTCAAGAAATTAAAAGAATTTAAAACAATACAAAACAACCACAGATTCAACTTACATCTTTAAATTTGTCATTCAAGGCTGAATCATTATAAACAACTTCTGGGTAGCCAATTCTAGGTTCAACATCTCTCAGCTGGAATTAATAAAAGAAACAATGTATAATATACAGCATTCATGCACAAACAATTAATTTATAAAATAATATAACGCATGCATATGTACAGCAGTAAAACCTGCCACACAAGAATCTTGAATTTCATGGCCGAGATCCTTTTGGAGTGTTATGTTTGAGAATAATGCACGGTAACTCTAACTAGGCGGTTAAGAACTGCCGATGTGAGGTAGAACTTCATCGAGGTTTATGCTTAAAAATGCTACATGTTTGTCTTCTTATTGTGTTCATCTAAATTTAAACTCACAACTGTCCATGTCCATTTCGAACCTTACCGACCGAAACTGCTGTGTGTCACGTTCATAGTACATAGATAACCAGTTACTTTTTTTTAAACTGCATTGCTTTTTATTAGTAATTTGAACACACATTTCTTTTTTGTTTCCACGTAATCGTTCAACAGTTGAACAGTCCAATGTTCTAGAATTTACATGGTCTATAAAATAGTGATGTTTACATGATAGCAAATTGAAAGGAGCAACACTCAAATGAGGAAGATTCTGGATAAATGAAAGTGTATGTTGCTGTTTCAGTGGAAAAAGGAGGTGACAATGACCAAATAGGGTTTTAACATAGCAGTTACTATTAATTTAAACAAAAATAGCCCCGCCCCACCTCAACGGACCACACACACATTTTTACCAAACATACAATTTTAATTTACATAAAAAGTAAAATCATAAAATTTTACCAGATGACTTGTGGATACAGACATTAATGAACTCAACAAAACAACAAGCTCCCACAAAACACTTGGTTACTGTAACTCGACAACGCTTACTTATTAAGGTCCTCTTGTTAAGGTGTCCAACAATTCCAGGGAGTTTTTTGCAATTAGTTATGCAATTAGTTTATTTGGCAGCAAAATTACCCAAATTAACAACTCCCAGAAAAATAGCTCACCTTTTCTTTAGCAAATGTTTTTGTTGTGTCCTCCATCCAGCTTAGGTTATCAATCATTCCAGAGAAAGCCACCTTCAGCTTACTGATCAGGTCTAGAACCTAAATATTACAGTAACAATAATAATAATAGTAATGATAATAATAATAATAAAAATATTAAAATAATATATAATGATGATAATAATAATGGTAATAATGATGACAGTAATAATAATAATAATAATCATCAACAAAATAATAAAAATAATAATGATAATAATGATAATAATAATAATGATAATAAGGATGATAATGATAATAATAATAATAAAAAAATAGAATAATAATGATGATGATGATGATGATAATAATAATAATAATCATAATAATGATAAAAATAATAATGATAATGATGATAATGATGATGATGACAATAATAATAATAATAATAATAATAATAAATAATAATAATAATAATAATGATGATAATTATAATAAAATAATAATGATAATAATAATGATAATGACAAGAATAATAATGATGATGATGATAATAACAATAATTATAATGAGACAAAGTAGGCAGAGAAGAAAGAAAACGAGGACCTTGGCGATGGGATGGGATGGGATTTGCTGGCATTTTTACCGATACTGTGCAGCTACATTTCTATCATTATAGCACAGGGGCACTTGTGAGGTGCCCAGGGACTGAACCTGGCCGGTCCATTATACTGACACAGATGAGTCAGGCGTAATGCTGTCAGCTTAGCCCCGAGTGTTAGGAGGCAAGGAAGGTGACATGATGACGATAATAATAATAATAATAAATATTATTGGAGGAACATGCTGACAACACTACCACTACTCCACAGGTGCCCCCCACAAAAAAGGTCAAAAAAGAATTTTTGATTGTACTACTAAAATAATTATTAGATTTTTTTAACATCTGAATACAGCCAATTAATCATTCTGATTAAAATCATATCCTGAAAACCGCTATGCTATCAGGACCTGACAACGAGTCAATAAAACCTTCCCAACCAATCAGATTGTTGCCTACAAAATCACAAAAGTAAATGATGATCCGTTTTGCGACTCATATCAAAAGTGTATGCTTATGCTCTCTGATTGGCTGTTATAAAAATAGTAATCAGGGAAAACCATTCTTGTTTAAAGACGGTATTTGCAGGCCATCATCAGATCTTACATTTTGTAAGATCTGACTTTAGTGAGATTACCACATAATTGAATTATAACATTACAAATACATTTGATTAATTTTTTTGAATTAAGTAAAAAGATATCTCAAAGGTGAACCTACGTCTGCCTTGGCCTCTTTCTTGAAGGTTTCCATGACGAACAGACGCCCAACAACCTCAGGCATGGAGTCAGTAACAGTACGGGCACACATCTGCCATCTGGGGGATTCCGTTGCTGTCCCATATAGAGCCTGGTCAATGAATGAATAGGCTTGTTAAAACTTAATCTAATTTAAAAAAAAACACAAAATGTCATGAATTACTTTTTTATAAAAATCACAATATTCATATTTTAATCAACTGTTAATAAACTGGCCAAAAAAAAGTTAATTACATTTTGATATTATAAGAATAATTGTTGTTGTTTTAGTGCAAATAAACCCAATCAAAACGCTTTTTACTAAAATTTTAAGAATACAATGTCATCACAGAAAACTGACCAATTGAAATGGTGCTTACAAAATTAATACATTAGCATACAAACTTATAGACCAATCAAAATGCAATTTACAAAAATAAGTGAATAGATGATACACTGACCTCTTTAAATATCAGGTAGATATTTTGAATCTTTTTGGGAAGGAATGAGGATTTGAAGAGGACTCTTTGACCCACTACGTAGTTCGTTATAATTCTGGAAAAAAATCATGTGAACAAAATGTAAAAGTGGTTGGTCATTAAAGGGGGTATCCGACAGTTTGGAGCAAAAATATTTTCATAAAACATCTTACTTAACAGATCTCGTAAAATGCTGTTTATTGATGTCCTACACTTGTCTGAAAAGTGAACCATAATGCCGCAATCGTCATTACAAACATATATTTGGCTCTTTTTCAGATAAATTTGAAAAAATAACAGCCATTACATTTTTGTGCTTAGTTTCAAATCTGTTTGCATAAATTGTATTATTAAGGTATTTTTTATTTCACATTAGCTGCAAAGAAATTATTTAATTGATGTTTTTTTTTATCCTGTCTGCCTTGGAAAATTTATGAAAGGGATCCTGTCTGCCTTGGATAATTCACAGGTGGAATTCTGTCAACTTAAGCCAAAATGACATGAAGAGATATAGTCCGGGAGAATTTTTGTGGTGGAGAGATTTTGTCTGGCCCCCAGATTTACATTAAGGCCTACCTGTCTGAATATCTGGCCAGGACACTTCCCAGCTTGTTGAAAAATGGTGGCGACACCACGATGAGTGGCTCAGAGTCAGTGATTGGTTCTCCGGTAATGTTAAACACCCCTTTAATCAAGTACTCCCAGTCTACCTGAAAATATACATACAACCAGTCTGGGTTAAATAATGAAGAATATGTTGAAGACCAGTATACCTGGAAATATACATATAACCAGTCTGGGTTAAATAATTAAAGATTTATTGAAAACCAGTCTACCTAAAAATATGCATGAAATACATCCATTCTATAATAAACTTGTATAAAAAAGGGTTGAAAAAAGCAGTCGTCATTGAAAGTAAAAATATAGAATAGAATTTAGCCAGTTTCAAACCAAATCTGTTGAAAGTGTACAAATCAGCCCCTTCCCTTTCATATATACGAGTTAATTTTATTTATTTTTGGGTAAGGAGGGGTTGGAAGGGGTGATTTCACATGTCATTTACATGTACTAAATGGTATATGCTGGTTGGGAATGACATGCAATGTTCACATTAAAAGGTCATCAAAAAGTAATACTTCTACAAAAGGTTTTACCATAATTTGAAAATTTATTGTAACATTTTTAATCAATAGATTGCACCCCACTCAAATGTTAAATCCCAGCTCCACCCCTTGTACCAGATGATGATGTTTTGCTAAAAAGAGACAACTTACTCCTGTGAAGTTCTGACTTAGGTCGGCAATTGTCATCTTATTGTACAGTTTTTCAGGATCTCTTCTTTCCTCTCTAGGCACGGAGATCTAAAAAGTTTTGTCTGTTTTTAGTTGTATTTTTTGTCATGTTTTTAAATCTCCAGATAAGATGAGTAAATCTGAATAGTCGTGCTATATATCCAATAATTCTAAACAACACCAAAAAATGTGGGTACTCATTGAAATTGTCTGATCAAGACAATTCTAATGAGTACCTGATATAAAGGGTTTGGAGGAGAAATAAAAGATTTAATATCACATATCACATAATTCTCACCCAAACCTTATAGTGTGGGTACTCATTGAAACTGTCATATCGAGACGATTCTAATGAGTACCAGGTATTACGGGTTTGGCGAAGAAATAAAAAAGTTAGCAGAAACTGTTCTCCTCGTATCTGGGTCTCCGGTTTTGTTTAACCTTATTCTGAAGGTGGTTATAGATTGTTTATCATCGTTTGACATCACTTTGAAATTAGCTATCAAGTATCTTCATGCTCATAAGCAAGCAAAGTATTCACAGTCGACAGCTGTGTCACCAAGTTCAAATTCATTTTACTTTAAAGCCAAGCTCATGGCTAATACATTTTTAGTAACTTTGGCAGCTCACTTTTGGTTAAAATGATTCTAGCATATAAAGAGTTCATTATATTAAGTCAGCCATAAAAAATCATCTTACTGAACTTAATTTATTTGGAAATTAAAAAGCAAATCCTGAAGGTTCCACATAATCACAATCAGGAATGGTTGTCTAGTTGTAAATATTAAAACTAAACAATTTAAACAAAAATAGTTGTTGATACATATTCTAGTGCATTCAAAAACATACTTGAACTAAAAGCATGATACTCTCTTTTATGGCATTGTAAATGATCTTGATCATGCTGGCTCCAGTTGCGGAGGCCACAGGTTTGATGGGCAATGACATACCGAAATTATTATAACAAATTGTCATTTTGGCAAGTCGTTATGATTTTAAAAGGTCAAAATTACGCTTCAAATATGAACAATGTGATGATTATTCTAAGGGAGATTACTCTACATACATTGGCTAAATCCACTTCAAGATCCACCATATCTTTGGCGTCTGACCGCGCCACCTGCCGATCAGCACCAAATGCTACCATCATATCCTCGATCATCGTCTGGTAGGCCACCAAGGTGGGGTCATCACGTCCCTTTAAGTAGTAGTCTCTACTCGGCATGCCCAATTCTGGTTGGTCAATCTGTTAATAATTCTTCTTATTATTACATGTATTATCATTGTTACTGTAGTCATCACCATCATCATCACCATTTTCATCAACATCATCACCATCATTATCATCATAATTATCATCATCACCATTGTCTTCATCACCATCATAATCATCATCTTCACCATCATCATCATAACGATCATCATCATGATCATCACAACCATCATCATCATCATCATCATCATCTTCATTATCATCACCATCATCATCATTATCATCATAACGATCATCACAACCATCATCTTCATCATCATCATCACCATCATCTTCATCATCATGATCATCACAACCATCATCATCATCATCATCATCATCATCATCATCATCATCATCATCATCATAATCTTCTTCATCATCATCCTCATCCTCCTCCTCCTCATCATCAAAAGCAAGAGCATCTTAAGAGCTAACAATAGATGAAAACCATTGCATCACTTTGATTCATTTAATCTTAAGACAACACATCCTTTTGAAGGGCAGCACAATCACAAACAATTTATTGATAATGAGGTCAAACATGAATAAATAGAATTATTAATTGGGGTTTTAACCAAATTTTGTTTTTCTTGTTAAAAAAAAGAAAACATAAAAATTCAAATTTGACAGTTACCAATTAGAGACATTCATGAATAGTCTCCCCTGAATAATCCCTAAATGCAAGTAGGTCCTTTCATTTGGACTACTCTGATTTTATATTTGTGCTCTTTGGAGTGTATGTTGACTTTTCTGTCTTTCTTGTGATACCCAGGTTAATCCTTATCAACAAACACTTAATATGTTAAAAAACATATCACTATAAATATTTAAATAGATTTTAAGCTTATATTGATGCAAAAGCAAGAAATGTCACTGTTTGTAATTGCAAAATTTACAAAAGAACAGGCGATAAAGTCCAAGAATTCCAACTAAAAGGACCTACCGACTGTATGGAATACCTCAGATATTAACTAACAAGGGAGACAATTTCCATTTCACCAATGTTCCCTATTATAAGTTAAATGAGAATGTGTTTAGTTTAAGTTCACAAATTGCGCTTAAATAAATAAAAAAGTAGTGCCCATGCGACTTACATAATAGATATGGTTTGTTGGGTGCTTATCGTCCATGCCTACACTGTGGTCAATAAGAGGTGGGTAGTTGGTTCCCCGTCTCACTTTAATAAGTAGATCTTCAAGCCGGTAAGCAATCTGGTTCCAGTTGCCGCCAGGGCTCAAACCAAGGACTGGCCAACCACCAAAATTCTTCTCTAGGTAGTTGAATATCTCCATCATGCCAATCTCCTCAATCCTGGCTGCAAGTGGAACAGTTTTTGATAACTAAAAAATAGAGTTACCTGTTTAGTGCAATCAATTAATTTCTAAGAGCCATGATTAAATATTATACTCGCCATCACTATTCTCGCGATTTCACTAATCTTGCGATATTTATGAAAAAGTTGTTAGTGCCATCTTCTGCTCGAATACAGTAAACACTGTTGACCTATTTTACTTTACCTCTTTTAAGACTGTTTATCTGTGAAAATGGCTGGAATTTGGGTAAGAAAATGTCTGTCCTAAGGACTTGCGTACTCTGTCCTGAAGAACTGACCTTTATACTGAAGTGTTTCTCATGTTATGTTTTTGTTCTTAATATAAACAAACTGTGGGCAATTAAATGACATTTCCCACTTGCCGACATACTGAAGTACTGTTACTTTTTTATTGCTATGTAACCCTTATTTATTGCTATTACCCTTATTTATTGCTATGTAACCCTTATTTATTGCTATGTAACCCTTATTTACTGCTACGTAACCCTTACTGAAGTACTATTACTTATTTACTGCTATGTAACCCTTATTTACTGCTATGTAACCCTAACTGAAGTACTGTTTCTTATTTACTGCTATGTAGCCCTTATTTACTGCTATGTAACCCTCACTGAAATACTGTTACTTATTTACTGCTATGTAACCCTCACTGAAATACTGTTACTTATTTACTGCTATGTAACCCTTATTTACTGCTATGAAACCCTTATTTACTGCTATGTAACCCTTATTTAAATCAAATCGTTTGATTACTGTGAAAATAGTGATGACGTCACTTTATAAAATAAGACAACAGTCAATATTTTTGAAGACTGATTGCATGATAAGTGACAGACACTTTTGAACTGATACTGTGTTTACAGCAATTGCATTCTTGTAGACAAAAAAATGTTTTGAACATTTTCTTTCTGTCAAGATCCAATAACTTGTGTTTAGAGCAAAAAAACTACCCATTAGGTACAAATAATTTTCAGTTAACTGCAAACAACTGGGTCAGCTTGTTTAAATCAATTAACAAACTGTCAAAAGCAATTAAGTAACATAATTGAAGAAATAAACAAGCTTCTTTTATAAACAATACCCTTCCTCCAATACTCCTTTTTAGAATAATGACTGTTTTCCAGCAAATAACTTAAAAGTTTTGATTAACATTTCACAATAAAATCATTTTTCCATAATTTCTTTTTTCTTTTAGTTTCTGGTTTATTTGTTTATTGGTGTTCACCATCCCACCAACAGTATTTCAGTTATCTGGAGATGGTGTCCACTTGAAGCAGATATAGTGCTGCCTTCACTGTGTATAGCATTCCGTGAACATCTGGCATGATACCACAACCAGTCACATTATCCTGACACCGGGCCAACCAGCCAAAAATCTACCCTCGTATTTGCTGGAGCATATGAAGGAGAGCTATACCACTACCATTTTTTAGTTCTTATTTGATATTTTGGAGACAATCTTGTCCTCAATACATGAACACTTACTTTCATTTACACAGGCTTGGTAGTAATCTTTGGCTTTCTTGACGGCATCGATGTCCTTATCAGATTCCGACTCCAGGAGTGCTGGGAAGAGAACGTTAAGACAAGTATTAGAGGTGGTATCCGACAACTTGGACCAAAAATGTTTTTCTCAAATTACCAAATAAGTCATTGCCCCTGAAAAGATCCTGCAAAATTCTGTTTATTGATGTCTTAGCTCTGTGTAAACAGCCACTTGCCATAGCAAACAGATATTTCCAATATGAGTCACACTACAGAGATAGCTATATTTAAACTAAGAAAACCATGTGACAACTTACTTTTGAGATCATATTATATCATCATTTGGGTAGTTCGCGCTGCTGTTGATATCTATTTTTAGCAGAGATCACTATTGTGCTTATTTATAGATTTGGAAAGTACATTTAGAGTGATTTGTTTCACAATTTGCACTGTTGTACAATATAGGTAGCGTTCAAACTCATCTTAACTTCAAGTATGAATTTTGGTAGAAATTATGCGTACATTCCCAGAAACTCTTGACAAATATCATTATATATATTGATATAGGTAAACTGTTGAATAACACCTTTATAAAACATTAGAAATGTGCCCATAAACATGGACAAGCACCTTGTCCTAATAAAAGAAAGCGTTTATTTCAATTTCAAATTATTATTTCTACATTATTTTTTTTTTCTTTTCTTTTTGATTATATTAAAATTAATATTTCTTGTGATGTTTAATATATACCAATAAGCTTCTAATCCAAAAATTTATGTTTTTGTTTTCTCCTCCTTTCTCTCAACTCTTCATGATTATGTGACTGAGATATATATCAGTAGTTTTAAATTCACTGAAAAAGTCAATGAGTAGCCGAGTACGCGAGTACTCATTTGAACACCGTTACTCGAGTATAATAATCAAATCATCAAAGCAAGTACTGGTAAATAAAACTAAGAATCTAAGTACACAAATTAATACCCAATACTCTACTTACTTTACTCTGTAAAATCTGGTCAATTAGATATTTTGTTTTTTGTTACATCGCGCACAGACACAATTATGGTCATATTGGTGAAATCCAGCTAATTATTGGTGGAGGACGGCTCCAGACTTATCTCTGGGTAGATCCACCAGCGCACCGCAGGTTTGCTGGAAAACCTCCCCACATGAGACTCGATCCCATGCTGAAGAGTTTCAAATCAGTGACTCTTACTGCTCGGCCACGCGAACTCTGCTCAGACAATTTAAGAATTTTAAATGTAATCGAATAAACCTGAGAATACAAAATACATCAAAGCATGCATCAAATAATTGTAAGAAAATGTATTCACCTTAACCATAATACATGATTACTCGATAAAAAACTCGATACTATGGTTTTCAAATCAAATCATTCAGTCAAATAATGGTATTCAAATGTAAAAATCAACATATCTGTATTTATTGGGTCTTTTATGCCCAGAAAGGAATTACTTCCCTTACCTTTGACAATGACATAAACGTCATCCCTGAGTTTGGTGAACGTGCCAAATGCCCCCTTATCTTCCGGGATGACGTGGGTTTTGATCCAGTTGCCACAGGCAAAGTGGTAAAAGTCATCACATGGATTTACACTTTTATCCATAGCAGTGCTGACCCTGGCAGCTTTGAAAGGGGAGATAATAGAGAATATTTTCCATTTTCAATACGATAGTAATGTGTTAGTTATCTCCCTTGTGGATCAGAATTTTCATATACATAAGAAATATTATTACTTTTCTGTTGAATTTGCTTATTTTACTCAAATGTTCAAGCACTTTATATTCATTTTAATCTCACTCATACAATGTTATGTGCAGGCTACAGTCAACGGCATTCTAAATAATAAAAGTGGGGAAAAAACTCTTTAAACGATATATAGCTACTTTCAATGGAGGTAACAGGTGTCATTAGAGTAGCGCCCCTTTGTTAATGGAAAGCGGAAAGGTCGGGAAAAAAAATGTAGCAATGAATTTTAAATAAGTTGACTCATTATTCAATGATCCAAATACAAGGGGTCTAGAGTCCTTAAACAATATTAAAAAGAATAGTAACACTTAACATTCGGAAGAAATACATATAATAAATATATTATTAAAAGATTCAATACTTACATGCCAATACGCATCCCTCTGTGAGACAGACATCTTGGTCTGTGGAAAAAAAATGAGAAAAAAGTTTAATCTTGTCATGTATCATAACACAGCGATTTATAAAATGTCAGATGTTTAAATACACAGTGAGCATATTGTTATAAGTGTGGTTGAACAAATTCTGTGGTTTCTGCTTTCTGCCTACTTTCAGAAATAGGCCTTCGTGATTCTTTGCACCGCCATTATACTCGGAGAAAGTAGTGTATTTATACACGTGAATATAAGCTTTCAGCACAGGCTATTGGCGTCCGTTTGGCTAGATAAGCTTAAGATAGTAGGCTAATGATAAAATTTTATTTGCGTAACTAGATGTTTTAGTGATTGCAATTCAGAACTTCATAATGTAAGAATGTATTAATATAACCCCTTCGCGCAAGACCACATCCACTCAGTCTCCGCAGTAAAGATGTAGTGTGACGTAATCAACAAAGGGAAATAAATCTAGTGGCCTAAACTTGTGCCGCGAACTAAGTGAACAGGGTCAGCACTGTTTTGTTGTTGTGTTTGTTTTGTTTTGTTATTCCTCGATTCTTCCACAGCTAAATTTTTGTCCATTAAAGTAAAAGTTGAGCACGAATTATTTGATTTTTTTTTTCTCATTTACAGTTTATGATGTGGATGATGTAAGTGAATCATGTTGATCTTTTAAAAGGTTAAGAGAGAAGAGAGGTTTCTAGTTTGTAGAAACATATTCCTTACAGCGCTTAAAGCGCTTCGATTATGTGTTATACCAGATTTAATGCGTCAACATTAAAATCCCCCTCAATTTTAAATTGATTTGTTGTTGTTGTTGTTGTTTTGTTTGTTTTTGTTGTTGTTGTTTTTTTGTTACATCGCACCGAAACAGTTACGGTCCAGCTAATTATTGGCGGAGGAAGATCCCAAACTTACGTCTTTGTACAACCACCGGCACACCGCAGGTTAGCTGGAAAACATCTGAAAGTTCTCGCCCCGACCGGGACTCGAACCCACGCAGTAAGGGGCTGAGGTGCTAAAGTGATGTCACATATTTAACTCTTCTAAAATTTAAAATCTTGAACAAAGTACAGACAATATTAATATTAATTTTAATCAATAATTGTGTAATTTTGTGAAGCTTTTGTTACAAAAATCAATTCTGCTAAAGCATTTATTTGGCCATTAAAATTTGTAACTTGCCAAGATACTGGAAATTCGTTTCCCCACGCACAGCACCTTAAAGTTAAAACATTTTACTCGAGAAAGTATCAATTCCGAGATCTGACCTAGTTTTATGCCATGTCTGTCTTAGAGACTCAGCAAAGCCAAAAGTTATCCGAATTTTCCGATAAGGCTCAGACGCACTTTTCGGAATGTTTGACAAAAGATAAAAAGTGCAGACAACAAGATAAAGATTGTGACATACTTTCTAACACAGCAAGACCAACAGCATATGACGCTTTTGTTGATTTTTCATGTTGTTGCTTTTTGCTAGAGGGATTGGGATTTGTCGGCATTTTTTGCCGATACTGTACAGCGACATTTCTATCATTTTAGCACAAGGGCACTTATAAGGTGCCCAGGGAATGAGCCCGGCCAGTCCATTATACTGACACCGACGAGTCAGGCGTAATGCTGTCCCCTTAGCTCCGAGCGTAAGGAGGGAAGCCACTACTACCAACATTAAAGTCTTTGGTTTGACCCGGCCGGGGTTTAAACCCGCGACCTCCCGATCTGCAAGCCGACGCTCTACCACTTGAGCTATTGCGGCTGGTATTTTTGCTAGAATTACGCGTGTATGTCCTTGACATTATTTGAAGAGCACCTTAATAAATTAATAATAACTCTTTTAATATATTCTAATATTTCAACAAAACTAATTGATTTTGAAAAAATAAACATTTATTTCGCGATTTGCACTGTCTTACAATTGAGGTACTGTTCAAAATGTTCTTTTCGTAAACTAGAACTTGAGTTTTTAAAGTAATCATGTCCCCCAAACAAAGGTATGACTTTGGTGCATAGCTCTTTTCAAATAACTGGAAAAAATAACGGCCATTACATTTTTGTGCTTAGTTTCAAATCTGTTTGCATAAATTGTATTATTCAGGTATTTTTATTTCATAGTAACTGAAATTATATTATTTAAAAAACGACACATTGCTTTGTGTTGCTTGTCATGACTTGGTCATTAGTACTTTTTGTCAAAAATGTCAAAACTTTACATTTTTGACGAAAAAGTAAATATTTAGTCCAAGAACACATGGTAATATAAAGTACATTTTAATTATAATTTATATTTATATTTTTATTAAATATGAAATAAATATAACCAAATCATTGAGTTTATGCAACCAGGTTTGAAACTAAGCAAAAAAAAAAAAAAATGGTGGCCGTCATTTTTCCATTTATTTGAAAAGGAGCCACATGTAAATGGTATAAGGACGCTTTCGGATACCATATTCAAGTGATAACTGACAAACAGCAAAAATATAGTTTTTTTCTAAATGACTTAGCAGCAACATTGTTTGCTTAATATTTTAGTATTGACCAAATTGTTGTATGTTAAACGAACGTTAGAGAGCAAAATTGTAGGCGTGGCCTTAAAAACAGAAACGCTTAAAACCAGGACTCAGTCCATGTAACAAGACTTTCAGTTCGAGACTGAGATCAGTATTCCACATCTGATTGGTCAGTTTGTATTCAAATTCAGCCAATCATATGAAAGAGAATTGATTAAACCGCCACCCAAACATTATATAGTTTTAAGTTCTGCAGGCCATGAGCAAAGACTTACCAAATACCGTAAGTGTAAATAAAATCAAAGATTGTTGAGTGTAAATAAAATCAATATTGTTAACATGAGCTAAATGTCCAAAAGATTACTTATATTGCATAAAAGATTCATGCTTAATAAGCTTTATGTTTGTGAAAATACTTACTGCAGTTGCCATGGCCAGGTGTAGCGGCATCTGAAATCGAAGAATTTAAGTGTTGGCTTTTTATAATTGGAATCGAAAATAGTGTAAAATGTCATAGAATTGCTTAAATATATAATTAAATTAATGAGAGTATGAACATAGTTATTTTAACAGAAAGGCATGGATATGCAGAGGCAAGCACACACACGCGTAGTCCCATATTCTTTAAACACACACGTGTACTTTAGCGTTTCAATTTTAAAAATAGGTAAATGATAGGGTCCTATTAAAAATAACCACAGATATTTAAATCTAAACTATCTCTAGAAAATCCCATTATTTAATTAAAATAATATAAAATATGTGAAATAAAAAAAAAAGACCTAGCACAAAGGCGGATGAATATCCCAGAAATCCAAACAATAGAACGACCAACATGTCGGCTGCTGAACCTTATCACGTCTAGGCCCTTTTATCAACCTGCCACAACTGAGCCCCCTTATCGAAACTGTTAGGAATAAATGGGTCATTCATACAATCGGAAGTCCTTGGGGGATTCCGTAATCCGACGGACATCAGTGACGAAGCAGCCGTCGTTGTCGAACGCTTCCGATTGCTCTTTCTAGTCCCAGAACCTTTTTTTTCACGAATGTTCGAATATTTCTTCAAACTCATGTTTAGCGGGCCTAAATGTTTGTGGGGTATCTGTTTCCCAGGAAATTACTAGCATTGTGAAAAGGAGAAACTGCTAGATAAATGGTAAACACACAAAATTTAAACTAAGCAGGTAACATACACTTAAATTACTTCCTAGATCTTATTTTCTCTTTGGAAGAAAAAGAACTGATGGCATTGTTATATTGTAAAGACATGAAATACATCCCCGCCCCCGCCCTCCCCCATTAATATTTGAAGTTCACAAATAAAGCCGAAGATTACCGACAAGAACCGAAATGACACGATCGCTGCCGGTGATGTAAACTTCACGTTGTTATCATGGCTGAGAATAATGTTTGGTTCAAGGTTATAACGTAATGAAAGATAAAGTATTAAAACTTTTTTGGAATTTCAAAATATTCAGATGACGATATTTACTTAGGGAAATTACCTAGTTGACCTTTAACCACGTGATTTTGAACAGATTGTGCAAAGGAACCATATTTCATTAACACTTTTCTTTCAACAGCCTTGCCGAAAACACACATAAACATGTTCTGTATTTTTTTATTTAACTTCAATATTTTATTATTGTTCATAATATTCATCACAGCGACCAACTGTTACCATTAAAAGACCGTCCAGCTATTTTGATGGAGAAAGAACCTCAGACAAATGTCTGGGTAGAACCACAGGCCCACCGCAGCCCTACCGACATTAGGTCCTACGCTCCGAACAAGACTCTTGACCACGCAATAAGAGGCTAAGGAGTCAGAGGAGTTACAAGTCGGCGACAAATGCAAAATATATTTCATTTAAACCAGAGTGAATAAAATAACCAACGAATACAAATGTCCAAAATCCGAATATCTATCTGGAACCTTTTTTTTTTTTTTAAAATTTTTATTGTTGTTTTTTGGGGGCTTTTTTTAGGTCAAGAACTATGACATTCGTTGCCACATTCGTGTGTGTGTGTGTGTGGTGGGGTGGTGGGGGTATGAATCAAGAACCATTCAGCTTTATATATATATATATATATATATATATATATATATATATATATATATATATATATATATATATATATATATATATATATATATACAGTAAGGGACCCCTAACATCGACCTACGCAGTCAAAACGAATAATTTACTTTGAAAGCTTAGTAATTTTTACGCTTACATTTATAACTTTTCATAACTCTCGTCTTTTACCTTTTTGGGGAATTGCATCTCTCATCCCCGCACCACTGGATCCATACCTGCATTGCCACGAGACTGTTGTAACGTTATACTAGAGTAACGAACAATAACCCTGCGTATGATGAGTAAAGAACGATAACTCTTGTATGCCGAGCAACGAATGATAACTGCGTGTGAGGATGCTATTTTGTTTGTGAATGTCTAGACTTCGTTTGGTCTTTGATCGTTGTGGCACGAAATTGTTACAAGTCATCATAATCTTACAGTTCGAGCATGGGCGCATTATATTGGATTTTATTTAAGACGTCTATGTTTTACATGAACAGTCATGCACATACGTACTAACACAAAATAACACATAAAAAGGACACGTTGAAAATTGCAACCCCGAATCGATATGAGAGTTGTATTTAAAGGTGGTAGCCGACGGTCTGCCTATATCAAAGTAATACCTTACCACTGCTTTGGGGATTATGGCATAATTTATGCCAGGCGCGTATCTGGGCCATTTTTGAACATACGCATAATTACAAGTGAAATAACCTTTGTAGTAATACTTTTGATTATATTCGGTTCTTTTCTAATGAATAACAGGTAAAATGAGGACATGCGAGGAAAAATATGAACGACTAAAATCCTGACGTGTATAAGTTAATAAGATTTTATAACATAGAAACTACGGAAAAAAGAGATATCATTTCTAACCCGGTGTGGGCATCGACTTTCTTAGTGTTTTTGGTACTTTCAGATTTTCGATTTTTCGAACGGAAGTTAAGCACGTGCGTAAAGTGCGTAATGGCAGAAACGCGCCTGATTTCTGCACAGACTCATACTGTTGTCTATGTTAAGACGGCTTTGAACACTGACTATATTGTTAGACAGTACAACTCGCAATAAAACACTCTACAAGTTCAGTCATTCCAAATCTATATAACCACTGCTAAAAATAGATACCGACGTCAGACCTGATTACCTATCGGATGACGATGTAACGTTATCTCAATAGTTAAAAATAGCTTTCTCTGCAGCGTGCCTCAGATAGGAAATACCTGTTTGCAGTGAGGAATGGAGATTACCGTTTCACTGTTCACAATGATCGATGGGCATCAATGAGCAGCATTTTGCAACATCGTTTCATGTAGCAATCGCTTATTTGGTTATTTGAGAAAAAATATTTTGGTCCAAACTGTCGGATACCACCTTTAAGTTCTTCTGGCGTTTATGTTTGTTCTTTGCAAGA
Source organism: Sinonovacula constricta (assembly GCA_007844125.1). Classification (NCBI taxonomy): domain Eukaryota; kingdom Metazoa; phylum Mollusca; class Bivalvia; order Cardiida; family Solecurtidae; genus Sinonovacula; species Sinonovacula constricta. Next base: position 52,827,331 of record CM017566.1, read on the forward strand.
AGAGCATATCTTAAGTAAATAAAAATCAATTCTCATTCGTTTTAAATTGCATTGTTCTACGATTAACATGAAAAATAATCAGCAAAATTTACGATAAATTTAATGCATTCTCTTGAAAATTAATATATATTTGTTTGTTTTTGAAATACATTGCAGAGACCAATTATGATCATTATAGCAACGTCCAGCTTTTTGGTGAAGAAAGACCCCAGGCCCATGTCTAGGTAGAACCACCGACGCGCCGCAAGTCAGCTGGATGACCTTATTACATTAAGTCTTTCGACCCGAACGGGACTCGAATCCACGTTGTGAGAGGTTAAGCAGTCAGCCGAGTTAAAAATCGGCGACTCTACCACTAGGCCATGGGCGCCCCTATAAAAATGAATATACTAGAAGCGATGTATATATAACACAAAAAAAACATATTTACTTATTTTATCGACGCCTAACTGTTGTTTAAGAAAGTTTCCATACTTTCTTAAGTTCACGAAACTGACAAACCTATTAGAACATGATCATTAATTTTCGATAAGAATATATATGACAAAGTCCTATGAGCATTGCAACATATACACAAAATTGAAAAGGCACGGGACCAAGGTATTCACATGCAAGCCAAATGTAAAAGTAAGAACAAATCTTGTGATGAGTCATTTAACAAAAAGAGCAAACCAAGCCCGACAGTTACCGCACTGGAACGGTCAGTCGGCAATAAGGACCGACTGGGGTGCACAGGGTTGTACAGAGCTCTAACCTCGAATTTTCACGCTTTACAAGTACTTCTACAAAAAAGTCGTTGATGCGAAACCATAGAATGGTTTAAAACTAAGTAAAACGCAAAATCCGACACCATTTAATAGGTTTTCTAAGATGTAACATATGTAGATGTTACATGTGTAGAAAACAAGTTGCAAAATTATTATAATTAACTATAAAACTTAAGTGTTACAGCATATATTGCACATGTGCAGTAGCCTCATATCACACAAACAAGTATTGTCCAGGCAGAATTTTTCTCGAACGTGGTACATTTTTTTCTTTCTCAGTATCTTATTGTTTATTTTCAAAGTTATTTTGAAAGTTACAGACACACAAAAATAAATATAAAAATAAATAAATAAAAAAAGAACGCCGTTTACCGAATTAGGACCCGTATCTTACCAGGTTTAGAAAGTACGCAACACAAACTTTCCTCATGTGCAAATTTCAGTGAGCCTTCCATATATAGCCGTCGCGCTGCGCTGAGCGCGTCGCCAATGAACACTCTCGCTACTTACTTGCGTTGTTCTGGATTAAAATCACGACGATGACGACGGCTAGGACCACAGACAAGAACACGAAGAAGACGACGGCATTGCACAACGTGTGTCGTTTGGGAACCTCATGCCCACCAGCCACACTGAAATAAGTGATAGTAGATAATGCAGGTACAGATAAAAATGTTTTGTTTTTGTTTTTAAAATAAGTCGCAGCAGCGACCAATTATGATCATTATAGCGACGTCCAGCTATTTGGTGGAGGAAGACCCCCAAATATCTAAGAGAAACCACCAGGACACCTCGGGTCAGCTGAAAGACCTTCTCACATTAAGTCCTTCGCCCCGAATGGGACTCGAACCCACGCTGTGAGAGGCTTGGTTTGTTTGTTTATTGGGTTTATCGTTCCACTTGAATCAGGTATAGTGCTGCCTTCATTGTGTATAGCATGCTGTGAACACCTGGAATGATACTACACCCAGTCACATTATTCTAACACCGGGCCAAGCAGTCGTGGAATTACCACCTGACATGATACCACACTCACTGTGACCCCGTCACATTATCCTGACATCGGGCCAACCAGTCGTGGAACTACCCTTATATTAGCTTGAGCGTTAGTAAGGGAGCTATACCACTACCATTTTTGTTATGTCGCGGCCCGGGATCGAACCCGAGGCCTCCTGTACCTGGAGCCGACGCTCTACCGATTGCAATACAAGGTCGGTGTGTCTGGGTAGAACACTAGGACACCTTCCCACATTAAGTCCTTCGCGCCGAACGGGGTTCGAACCCACGCGCTGAGAGGTTATGTGGTGAGAACTCAAAAGTCGGCGACTCTACCACTACGCCACGGGCGACCCCTGGTTAAAAAAATTATAATGGTAAATATGACTTATGAGGAGGTTTATAAAATGTGGTATCCGATAGTTTGCCTGTATAGAATACATGTAACAATATCTGACCATTGCTTCAATGTAGGGTGTAATTAATTATTCTAGGGCGTACAGATAAATTAATATTGGGTTATTGATAACTTAATGTTGGGTGTATTGATAACTTAATGTAGGGTGTATTGATAACTTAATGTTGGGTGTATTGATAACTTAATGTAGGGTGTATTAATAACTTAATGTTGGGTTACTGATAACTTAATGTAGGGTGTATTGATAACTTAATGTAGGGTGTATTGATAACTTAATGTTGGGTTACTGATAACTTAATGTTGGGTTATTGATAACTTAATGTTGGGTTATTGATAACTTAATGTTGGGTGTATTGATAACGTAACGTTGTACTGATAAATTTTATTTAAGGTTAAATTAATAAAATAATGTAGGGTGAATTGATATATAAATGTAGAATGAATTTATAAATGAATGTAGATTGAATAGTCAATACATGAGTGTGTTTATAAATTAGTGTGTATAGATAAATTATTGTAGGGTGTACTTATTTATTAATGTGGAGTTAATTAAAATATTAATTACTGAAATTTGTATTTATAAATTGATGTACGGTATACATAATTGAAATTAATGACGAACATAGTGATAAGCTAATTATAACAGTATGTAAACAGCTAATACTTTGATTATTTTTGCAATTCAGTTTCCCAAAAGCTAACGGCTTGCCATCCAATTTTCTCTCTTATTACTTCCATTATGATAAATTGCATTTAGGTTCAATTTATCCAAGGAGGTATACAGTTTATGGTGCATTGCTTCTTATGCGTTGCTTTTAGGAGCTTTAACAGTGGTATCCAACAGTTTGCCTATATCAAAAAACATGTAACAATATGTTAGCATTGCTTTATGGAATTTTGGCATACTTTCTGCAAAAACTCATTACTTTATTCTAAGCAGCGATGGTTGATCACTGCCTATATTGTTAGACAGTACATGTCTTAAAACAAACAAAACAAAAACAACAACAACAAAACAAAAAACAAACAAACAACAACACTAAAAAATTATTTCAAAATCTATAAATAAGCACGACAGTTGAGATCTGCTAAAAATAGATATCGATGACGTCAGAGCAGATTACACAGACGACGATGTAACGTGATCTAAAAAGTCAGCTGTCACGTAATTCTGTTAGTTAAAGATAGCTATCGATGCAGTGGCTTATATCAATAGGAAAACCTCAGGTAATTTACGAATCATCTCTCGTATGCATGTAGGTAGTCGGATCACCTCGGCCATTACCCTAAATGGGACTACTTTTGAGACAGACGACAAAACAAAGATGGCAACTCGGGTGATAGCTCACTACAGTAAGATGCCTGTAAAACTTCAATTTGTGGCGGCTTTAAATTTAAATCATCTAATTTTAATTTACCTAGCGCAGCAGACACACAACTGTCAAACGATGGCATTGTTTATGTTTCGTGCGAACTACATTTTAGGCATATTCTTCTTCCGACATCCGGCAAACAAAACGATCGTGATTTCAGTAAGTATCATTGCACCAGATACATCATCGTCGGATACCCACGGTTGATTCTGTTACGTTACTCTCCATTCATCACCCGTGAGCAAATTGCTACTCATTTCGTCGCTTTGTTTACTATGAAATGCCGCAATCCGATTGGTTCGCTGAGACCATCCAGTGATTCTTTCAACCAATCAAGTTTACGCTTTCATACCACTTCGATAGCATTGTCGTAAGTTTATTTACGCACAAATTACAAGCAACGTCACTGTCTTCATGGGCAGGGATACCGATTTCGTTTAAAACCGACGTGTATTTTTCAATACTTGCTGGAGTACCCAAAGATCTGTAAGAACATTTGTCGCAGATCGCTGACAGACATATTTTACACTTGCGATGCGCTGTACCGGTCACCATGTTTACGTTCTCAGGTCACCGTATTGATCTTCCGATTGAAGAGTATTTAATTTAGTTACCTATCATCGGATTGGATAATGTCTGTTCTGTTCTATTCAAACAGAACGACGAAATGAGTAGCAATTTGCCCACGGGTGATGAATGGAGAGCAACGTCATAGAATCAACCGTGGGTATCCGAAGATGCAGATACATCCGAGGGATGATTGTCCCGAGTACGGAATTACCCGAGGAGTTCCGATTGTGGCTTAGGTATGAAATACACATGTACCGGTTTGCAATTCAAGTTCGGATTTACGCTTCACGGTTCACACAGACCAAAGGCGTCAATTTTGCAGAATTTTGCAGAATTTTGCAGGACCTTGAACAGTGAAGCATAAATCTCTACCAATCATTGCAAACCGGTTTTTCCTATCTAAGCCACACTTCAGAGATAACTATTTTTTAAACTAAGAAAACCACGTGACAATTTACTTTTAAGAACACGTTATATCGTCATCCGGGTAGTCCGCACTGACGTCGGTATCTATTTTTAGCAGAAATCCCCATCGTGCTTATTTATAGATTTGGAAAGAATACGAATTGGAATGATTGTTTTCGCAATTTGCACTGTCTTACAATATAGGTAGTGTTCAAAATTGTCTTAACTTAGTCGAGGGTATGAGTTTATTCAGAAATTTTACATAACTTCCCGGAAAAGGTAAAAAAAAAATATTGTTACATGAATTTGACATAGGTAAGCTTTAAAGTATCTAGTTAACATGGTTTTAATCACTGCCAAAAAAAATCTACGTCATCATCATGGTGGTATCTGAAAGTTTATCTAATATCAAATACAATAAACAAAACTATACCCCTGTTTGGGGGGAATTTGAACATAATGTCTACTAAAACTCTCACTTATGACTTAAGTATAAATAAAAACGATGTTGAACACTCGCTGTTTTTTTTAGTTAAATCATGGAAAATTTGCACTAAAGTTCATTCTTTCCAACTCTGTAATTAAGCACTTTGGGGAGTTCAGCTAAAATTGTTTTGTTGTTTTTCGGTAAATTATCACATTTTTAATGGTCAAGTTCAAGATGTCAGTTTATGCGAACAATGAAGACATATATCATCGTTCCTTATTGGAAATTACGAGGAAATTAAAAAGTCGTTGTTCATCATTTATGGTTATGCAATATACTTTTGTTTTTATTGTTAATTACAAAACAATCCAGTAAATCCGTCCCTATTATGTTGTTTGCATAGGGTGTTTTGTTTGGCTGTGGGCAGTTAAATACCATGGCTAATGTTGATTATAGTTTTAAATGGTGTATCCGACAGTTTGCCTATATCTTATGCATGCAACCAGGGACGGGTCCACGCAATTGTGGTGATGGTGGTGGTTGGGGGGGGGGGGGGGGGGGGGTGAGGAATCAAGATCCCTTTAACTTTATCGCAGTAAATACTAGATATATATACAGAGTTAGGGACCCTAACTTCAAGCTAAGCTGTCAACAGAAAAAATTTACTTTAAAAGCTTTGGATTTTTTAATATTGCATGTGTTCTAAGAAATCCACGTGACCACTTCCTTTAAGGTACTCATACTATCACCCTCCGGGTTACTCGCCCTAAAGTCGATGTCTATTTTTGGCTGAAATCTCCATCGTGTCTTATTAAAGATTTGGAAAAAATAAACATTTAGAGATATTTATTTCCCGGTTTGTATTGCCTAATAACTAGTGTCAAAATTGTACTTAGACGAAAGTATGAGGTTAAGATGGCATTATGTCGTAAGATATTGTTGCATGTATTATATATAGGCAAACTGTCGGATACCACCTTTAAAGTAAGTGGTTATACATAATACAATTATGCCGGAAAGGCACAAAAAATATATATTACTTTTGACAGCTCAGCATTGATTTTCCTCCAAGAAAAAGTCCGCAGATTTTGACAGCGACCTCAGAGACTCAAGTGGTTTATAAAAAAATAAAAAAAATAAGAGAGTTTTAAAAAATCATGTTGATAATGGCGACGGCCAGCAGTAAGTGGTGAAATATCCCAGATAACCGTCTAGGTAGAACCAGCGACGCACCGCATGTCAGTTAGAAGACCTCTAATATGTGGTTATCACCTCGACTCGAGACTCGCACCCACTCGGCGAGGGGCTTTGGAGTTACAAGTCGACGATTCCAGCCACGCGGCTATGTGTGCATTTGCTTTAAAAAATGGTATTTTTTGTATTTTGGGTTTTACCACACCCACACTTAACAGGTCATACGGCGCCGAATACAAATAAGTTAAACACGAATAGAACATAATCAGGTTAAAACTAAACTATGTGAGTAAAATATAGAAAAATACAAAAATCTATCTGGTTAAAATAATGTAAAGTATAATTGAAAACAGGTTAATATAATGTTTAAAATGCATAACGGTTGCTAAGTAAACAGTTTAAAATTTATAACTTATTAAGAATATTAAGTTATAAATTTTTAAACTGTTTATTTAGCAACCGTTTTACATTTTTAAACCGTTTAATATATGGAAACCTATGTAAAAGTCCTCATTTGAGCTTCATGCGTTTTACGCCTAAAATAGTTCTAACATGTGTACCCTAATTTTGAATGTGTCTCATAATTCTGAATCCTACATCGTGGGTACTGTGTATGAGCTGGTGAAGCAATATATACCGTGTCTCACAATTCTGGACGAAACATCGTGGGTACAGTGTACGATCTGGTGTAGCAATATATAATGTGTCTCATAATTCTGAACCAAACATCGTGGGTACAGTGTACGATCTGGTGTACAATATATAATGTGTCTCACAATTCTGGACCAAACATCTTGGGTACAGTGTACGATCTGGTGTAAAATATATACCGTGTCTCATAATTCTGGACGAAACATCGTGGGTACTGTGTACGATCTGGTGCAGCAATATATAATGTGTCTCATAATTCTGAACCAAACATCGTGGTGCTGTGTACGATCTGGTGTAGCAATATATAATGTGTCTCACAATTCTGGACCAAACATCGTGGGTCCTGTGTACGATCTGGTGTAGCGATATATAATGTGTCTCACAATTCTGGACCAAACATCGTGGGTCCTGTGTACGATCTGGTGTAGCAATATATAATGTGTCTCATAATTCTGGACCAAACATCTTGGTGCTGTGTACGATCTGGTGCAGCAATATATAATGTGCCTCATAATTCTGGACCAAACCTTACATCGTAGGTACTGTGTACGGTCTGGTGTTGCAATATACGTATTCGCTAATTTAGTTGCATCAAAAATTATGAACCAAGTCTAAGTATATCAATTTTTTAAGCTGTTGATTAAGGCAATTCTAATAACTCGAATACTATCGAAGTTGTGTCTGGCGAAGAGATAACTGAGTAAAACTAACGAATAATACCATGATATTGAGTAGGAGATGACTTGGGGATAAGAAATAGTTCCCGTAAACGGGCGATCTATAACACTTACGTCAGCACGGTGACCGAGTCGAGGTCATCACCGGGTTCAAGCTGAACCTCATCCTGCGGTTGATGGTCGTTACCAAACTGGCGACTGAACTTCCATCTTAAGGTCATTACACCGAAAAAGGACTCGTTACCAATCCGTTGACATCGTAGAATTGAACCTATGTCCGAGTCAAGCCTGATCGAACTACCTTAATGTTTGCGTGATAAAATCCAGAAGTGCACATGTATGTTTATGAACTGAGACCTTCCGTGTTGGCGAACACACACATCCACACAAAATCACACACTGAGTAAATAAACTAAACTGCCCTAAGCTAGTGACATAGTCGTTTTATCGGAGGCACGAAAATTCAATAATCATTCCCCGTGTAGTCTCATGGCGGAGTGAAACAAGACAAAATACTGCGGTGACTTCAATATCCAACACTGTCATTGGACGCTTCAGTTGTGATTCGTTTATTTACACGTCTTACATGTTTCATTCAGTTCTACACTCGATCTAGTTTATCAGTTTTTGTGTAAGTTAAATTTGCGTACTCTTATAAAAAAAGCTACAAACCTAGTACTCATTCGATTCGTGTAAGTGTGACATTTCCATTAAATTCACCCAAAATAAGGATTGGTTGAAGTATACTTGGATATTTTGCTACTTTTATTAATTATTTAGCTGAAAATTAAACCATATAATAATTACTCTATATCCAGTATACAGAGCTTTCCTTCACACATATTTCCAAAATACGACTATATTCATTCTAGCTTAGTCCGTTGTTGTTGTTGTTTTTTAAATCAAAATCCTCTACACCTGGCATTTGAACCGTCAAAGTCAGGCATATTCTCAGAATGACCGGACCTGGTAGCGCAATCGGTAGAGCGTCGGTTCCAGGTACAGGAGGCCCCGGGTTCGATCCAGGGCCGCGACATACCAAAGTCGTAAATAATGGTAGTTAACGCTCAAGCAAATATAAGGGTAGTTCCACGAAATACTGGCCCGATGTCAAGATAATGTGACTGGGTGTGGTATCATGCAAGGTGTTCACGGCATGCTATACACATTGGGCACCGTCTCCAGATAACTGAAATACTGTTGGTGGGACGATAAACCCAATAAACAAACAAACAATTCCCAGAATACCCTCAACAAACGGTTTTGTTGTGAAAAATTTACATCACTAACCAGTATCTAAAATCTCTGCCTACACTTTCAAATTCACTTGTTTTGTCTAAACTGTTAATCACGTAAAGATCCGTCTAGCTTTAGTGTACAGTAACCTATCGGCATACATATTATACCTGTATGAATCAGAAGATAATTAAGCATGAAGTTGTAATTATCTCTACTCACGCGGCAGAGCGCTTTTGGTGTTTATAATTGCTTACTCGTTAACTACAAGTGGGTGTAGGAATTTTAGCGGTCTTGGAAAACAAAACACCGCTCAGCAATCGGAACTCCTCGGGTAATTCCGTCCTCGGGACAATCATTGTTTCCCATCCGAGGTGTTCCGATTGCCCGCGCGGATGTATAATGTTTTATTGGAATTTCAGGGATCGACTTTTGATGATAAAAAAAACAAAGGCTGGTAATGGGATTTCGATTTTGGTTTGATTTTTTAAGATATATGGCAGCACAAAATTACGGCTATAATAGCTACGTTCCGTTATTGTTTAGTTTAAACCTATTTATTGGGAAACAAGTTCTTTTAATCCCTCTCGACAGTCCACTTCCTGTGTAGAACCAGTACTCAGGTACTGACTGCCTGGAGCAATGTGCAGGAAATAGTCTTGCTCAAGGACTAACATCACGTGGTCAGTTTCGGGGTTCGAACCCGGGACCCGCCGATCCAACGTCTTAACCACTAGACCACGAACGCTCACTTCTGTCTAGAGGCAGACGACAGATAAATATCTGAAGAGCCAAAGGCGCTCCGCAGCTCCTCTGGAAACATTTTTCTACATTAGAACCTTCGGCCCGAAAGGGACTCGAACCCACGCTATAAGGCGGGTACATTTTGGCGACTCTATCCAAAGGCTGGTAATAATAAATGATGTTAATTGAAAGTATGGAGTTGAAACGAAGTGGCGGTAATTATAATGAGGTAATAGGCAATAACTGGACTTAATAATTTAAAACTAAGAAATTTGAATAAAACAGTTTAAAACTATGGTTAAAATTAATGAAACTCAAAACATTAAAAAGCCATGTTAACCATTAAAACATTACATCAATCGTACGCATAATTATATGTAAAATAATGATGAAGATATATTCATTGACATCTAAAAGATTTTATTATTTTTCAAACGTGATAATAATGATGTAATGTACGAAGTACAATATGTAATATTTCAGTAGTAAGGCGGTGCAAACTAAAGAATATAATTATGTTTAAACAAAGAGAGCGATATACGTGGTCATTATAGTATATATAGTATAACAATTAATTAATTCAAATAATTAGTTCGTAAACGTTAGTAGCTATTAGAAAAGCTGTCATTATAGAAGTGTTAATAAATCAACCACCTTTCAATCTGGCATTTAAGTGCTTTGTGTTTGAAGTGTAGTATTGTTTACATGGATAATTAGTTTGTTTGTTTGATCTTAATTCTATTTATTGAAACCTCACCTTAATAATTTGCAAAATAAATTGCCTCGGAGCACGCGATTCTTCGCAATGCCTTGAATCGTTGCCATTCGGAACTCGCCGATGTTTCCATAACGAATTATTCTAATGTCAATAGAAGGCAATATTTTGGGGAAAGGGAAAATCTGCAATGTCCAATGCCCTGGAATTGCAAAAGGAATCATGCTATATTATATTTTTGTTTTGCGACAACTGAAATATCTTAAAGTTGGTATCCGACAGACCAAAATATTTCATTAAACATCTCAATAAGCTATTGTAAACAGATCTCGCAAAATTCAGTTTATTGATTGTCCTACACCTGTCTGAAAAGTGTACCATAACGTCACAATCGTCATTACAAACATGCATGTCCTATCTGAGCCATATATGCTGTGCAGTTAGCTATTTTTAAACTAAGACAACCACGTGACCACTTATGCTTTAGCTCATACATGTCATCCGCTGTGACGTCGATGTCTATTATTAGCCGAAATCCCAATTGTTCTTATTTATAGATTTGAAAAAAATGAACATTCTAAGTGTTGATTAACGAGTGTTACAGCCCCAGAATTGAGATACTGTTGGAAATGGTCAAATCTTAGACTAAAGTATGATGTTTTTTCTACAGAAATTATGCACAAATACCCCAAACAGAAGTTAGATATTGATACGTATATTAGATAAAGGAAATAATTTTTTTCGCAAACAATCAAATAAATCATTGTTAACTGAAAAGTCTCTACAAATTGTTCTCAATTAATGCACTGGAACTGTGTTAATGATGAAGCATTTATCCACACTCGTGATTGCCAACATGTGTTTTCTATCTGAGCCACGCTGCATAGTTAGCTATTTTTAAACTAAGACGGCCACGTGACCACTTAATTTTGAGATAGGATTATATAGTGAGAGACATTAATAGTCTCCCCTGAATAATCGACAAATGCAAGTAGGATCTTCATTTGTTTTACACGGTTTTTATGCTTGCGTTCTATGGAGTGTATGATGACCTTTTTGTCTTTCTTGTGATACCCCGGTTAAACATCATCAACAAACACTTCCATTTTCCTTTCTAAGTAACATATCTCTGTAAGTATTTGAACAAATTTTAAGCTTATATTTATGCGAAAGAAATTTCACTGTAGATGGAATATCTACAAAAGAACATGCGATAAAGTCCAAGAATTCCAGCTAAAAGGACATACATACTGTTTGGAATACCTTGAATATTAACTACCAAGGGAGACAATTTCCATTTCACCAATGTACCCCCATTATCCCGGTAATCTGCTCTGACGGTAATGTTTATTTTTAGCCGCAACCCAAATCGTGATTATTTATAGATTTACCAAGAATGGACATTTTAGAGCGCTTTATTTCTGGATTTGTACTGTCCGACAAGTGAAGTAGTGTTCAAAATCGTCCTTGCTAAAGAACGAGTTTATAAAAAGACCATGCTTATATGTCACCAAACAGTGGTAAGATATTGTTACATGTATTTGATAACGGCAACCTGTCGGATACCACCTTTAAAGGAAAGTTAGGCTGCACTAAATTACTTTGGCGGTAAGATACACTTTTCTTTTTTTGTTGTTTCAATATCTTCATATAGCGATAAGCGGCAACATCGTTATACTGTCGTTGGCTGCAGATTGAACTTCTGTTGCATTATCAAGGCTGCAAAATCTTTATATGGCGATTTACTGCAATATCTTCATTTCACGATATCCTGCAATATCGTTATACGACGATTAACCGAAATATCTTTAAATGACAGCAACATATTCGTATGATGGTTTACCACAATATCTTTATATGACGTTTGACCCTAAAAGTATACCATTATATGACGCTTGACCCTAATAGTATACCATTATATGACGTTTGACCCTAATAGTATACCATTATATGACGTTTGACCCTAATAGTATACCATTATATGACGCTTGACCCTAATAGTATACCATTATATGACGCTTGACCCTAATAGTATACCATTATATGACGTTTGACCCTAATAGTATACCATTATATGACGTTTGACCCTAATAGTATACCATTATATGACGTTTGACCCTAATAGTATACCATTATATGACGTTTGACCCTAATAGTATACCATTATATGACGTTTGACCCTAATAGTATACCATTATATGACGTTTGACCCTAATAGTATACCATTATATGACGCTTGACCCTAATAGTATACCATTATATGACGTTTGACCCTAATAGTATACCATTATATGACGTTTGACCCTAATAGTATACCATTATATGACGTTTGACCCTAATAGTATACCATTATATGACGTTTGACCCTAATAGTATACCATTATATGACGTTTGACCCTAATAGTATACCATTATATGACGCTTGACCCTAATAGTATACCATTATATGACGTTTGACCCTAATAGTATACCATTATATGACGTTTGACCCTAATAGTATACCATTATATGACGTTTGACCCTAATAGTATACCATTATATGACGTTTGACCCTAATAGTATACCATTATATGACGTTTGACCCTAAAAGTATACCATTATATGACGCTTGACCCTAATAGTATACCATTATATGACGCTTGACCCTAATAGTATACCATTATATGACGTTTGACCCTAATAGTATACCATCATATGACGTTTGACCCTAATAGTATACCATTATATGACGTTTGACCCTAATAGTATACCATTATATGACGTTTGACCCTAATAGTATACCATTATATGACGCTTGACCCTAATAGTATACCATTATATGACGCTTGACCCTAATAGTATACCATTATATGACGCTTGACCCTAATAGTATACCATTATATGACGCTTGACCCTAATAGTATACCATTATATGACGTTTGACCCTAATAGTATACCATTATATGACGTTTGACCCTAATAGTATACCATTATATGACGTTTGACCCTAATAGTATACCATTATATGACGTTTGACCCTTATAGTATACCATTATATGACGCTTGACCCTAATAGTATACCATTATATGACGTTTGACCCTAATAGTATACCATTATATGACGTTTGACCCTAATAGTATACCATTATATGACGCTTGACCCTAATAGTATACCATTATATGACGTTTGACCCTAATAGTATACCATTATATGACGCTTGACCCTAAAAGTATACCATTATATGACGCTTGACCCTAAAAGTATACCATTATATGACGCTTGACCCTAAAAGTATACCATTATATGACGTTTGACCCTAATAGTATACCATTATATGACGTTTGACCCTAATAGTATACCATTATATGACGCTTGACCCTAATAGTATACCATTATATGACGCTTGACCGCAATATCTTTAAATGAGTGACAACAAAATCTTCGTATGATGATTTACCGCAATATCTTTGTATGATGATTTACCACAATATCTTTGCATGTTGATTTACAACAATATCTTTGTATGATGATTTACAACAATATCTTTGTATGATGATTTACCACAATATCTTTGTATGATGATTTACCACAATATCTTTGTGTGATGATTTACCGCAATATCTTTGTATGATGATTTACCACAATATCTTTGTATGATGATTTACCACAATATCTTTGTATGATGATTTACCACAATATCTTTGTATGATGATTTACCGCAATATCTTTGTATGGTGATTTACCGCAATATCTTTGTATCATGATTTACCGCAATATCTTTGTATCATGATTTACCGCAATATCTTTGTATCATGATTTACCGCAATATCTTTGTATCATGATTTACCGCAATATCTTTGTATCATGATTTACCGCAATATCTTTGTATCATGATTGACTACTATATTTTTTCATGCCGATATACTGCAAATATATTTATCTGTATGCTGTATTTTTGTGCACAATGTAACGTGTAATGTAACTCGTAATTGTAATGTAACTTGTAATGTAATTTAACTTGTTATGTAACGTGTAATGTAACTTGTAATGTAACTTGTAGTTTGCAATGTAACTTGTAATGTAACTTGTAATGTAACGTGTAATGTAACTTGTAATGTAACTTGTAATGTAACGTGTAATGTAATTTCTAATGTAACTTGTAATGTAACTTGTAGTTTGCAATGTAACTTGTAATGTAACTTGTAATGTAACGTGTAATGTAACTTGTAATGTAACTTGTAATGTAACTTGTAATGTAACGTGTAATGTAATTCGTAATGTAACTTGTAATGTAACTTGTAGTTTGCAATGTAACTTGTAATGTAACTTGTAATGTAACGTGTAATGTAACTTGTAATGTAACTTGTAATTTGTCATGTTACTTGAAATGTAACTTGTAATGTAACTTGTAATGTAGCTGCTTTTGCTTAAGGGTACGCCTTACAAAATATGTAATCATCATGTTTATCTTTTTCTGGGAGATATATAGACCGTACAACATTCTTACTATTATAAAGTAAGACAAAAATGAATAAATTACAAACTGCAACCATTTTGTTGATTTGGGAACTTTGTAACGGCCCCGAACAATATGAAATTCCATATATTTTGAAAAGAAGGTTAAATTGGTCCAAACTTGACCGAAATATTCTTCTCTGATGAACAGAGAAGACTACGCCTCAAATTTTCGATGTGATGTCTTATTTGAAAACAATTTGATTTTCAAGATTTTTATTTGTTTATATTTATTTTTATCACACAACATTTTATATCATATCAAATAATTTCGTTTCCAGATAGAGAATACAAATTCTAAGTGTTTGTGCTTACTGCATATCCATAAATATTTTTTGAATTTATTTAAATTTAATATATACAATATGCTGAATATTTTCTAGAACTTATGAAGTTTCGTAAAAATCAGTTTCCTTATAGAATAATGCTGAACTCACCTGTAAGAAGAAAAAGACACGAATCTCCCCATCTTGTACATATGTCACGGTTGTTGTTTTTTTTAAATCCTAGTTTGACACCAGTGACATTAGTAAAAGTTGTATTTTAGTTGTATACAACTAGTAACATTGTCAACTTATTCTGATATACATGTTCAGGGCTGTGGACTTCGTCAGGCTGCGGCATATACTTAGCACGTAACTCTGTTCAGCGTCATGTTTTCACATTAATGAGGCAGCTTTATATAAATGTGCGTCCCAGTGTCACGCTAACATGCAGCTTGACATAGCGCCATTAATTAAACCATGTTCTACATTAAATTTGAAGTCCATGCAGAAAAAAAACGCAAACCACAACAATATTAATATCTTTTTATATTTTCAGACAAAAGTAAACACCAAGATGTTGCGGTTTCAGCTGCAATTAGGGCATTGCAGTGACAACGACAAACGGACTATCTTTGTCACTGGCCATAGTACGCGATGAAACGACTTGTTTGTTTGATTGTTTGTTTGTTTCGCAACACCGCATCGACACAATTATGGCCATATTGCCGACGTCTAAATGTGGATCCAGAAAATCTTTGTCGTGTGGTGTAGTGGTGGTATGAATCAAGATCCATTCAACTTTATCGCAGTAAATACTAGATATATAATGTATGTATGTATATATGTATACACACACTCAGTAAAGGGACCCTAACATCGACCTAAGCAGTGAACAGACAAAATTTACTTTAAAAGCTTAGTATTTTTTAAGCTTACATGTATGCGTTTTCACAACTCTACTCTTTCAGCTGGTTGGTGGGGTGGGGTGGGGGTGGGGGTGGGAGGCGATGCATACCCCCCACCCTGAGACAGAACCTTCGGCACATTGCAGGTCAGCTAAAATAGCGCGTGTACAGGAACTCATTTTAAATACACATTTATGTAAATATTGGACCAATCGAGCAAACCAATGCGATGTTGAGGAATGACAAAATACATAAAGTTATAATTTCTCTCTCAGTTTAAGCACACTCAGTTTAAGCACCCTCAGTTTAAGTACCCTCAGTTTAAGCACCCTTAGTTTAAGCACTCTCAGTTTAAGCACCCTCAGTTTAAGCACTCTCAGTTTAAGCACCCTCAGTTTAAGCACCCTCAGTTTATGCACTCTCAGTTTAAGCACACTCAGTTTAAGCACACTCAGTTTAAGCACCCTCAGTTTAAGCACTCTCAGTTTAAGCACTCTCAGTTTAAGCACTCTCAGTTTATGCACTCTCAGTTTAAGCACCCTCAGTTTAAGCACTCTCAGTTTAAGCACTCTCAGTTTAAGCACCCTCAGTTTAAGCACACTCGGTTTAAGCACCCTCAGTTTAAGCACCCTCAGTTTAAACATGTTAATAGTAGATGTCGTTCCTTACGAATCAGTTTGTTTGAAAACGGTTTAAGCTGAAGTCATGTATTGTTACATAATCTCGCACAAATCTGGGACACCAACAATCAGTTTTTCGCAAGCTCTTTCTGAAGTTGTCTATCGTGTTTGCATTTTCTACGCGTTTTTTAGCCCGCGGTTGCATTCGTAACATTTTCGGCCCTTTCCGTATATGTTCGGAAATGACCATTTCTGAAAGTAAAATAGACAACGTGTTCCGAATGTCCCGGTTGTGTATACAAAGTTTAAAACCGATGTTTAAGCATCTTTGCATTGTTTCGCTATCAACATTAATGATTATTTAATTTATATTATTAAATAATTGGTTTTCATCAAAATGTGTAATTGCGAACTCCTGAATGAACTACCTGCCTTGTTAGAAATGGCGGAGCCATTATCTTACCCGAGCAAAAATATGCACGTGCAGATGCGAATAGAACCTACTGGCCCCGCCCACAATCTTAATTTCCGGAAGAATTATATACGCGTATTATGCAAACCCCGCCCCAACGAAGCTTTGGGTGCGAGGTTGGGGGATACTGGAATCATTTCGTATGTGAAGACAATTTAGACCTTGCTTCTTCTCCGCAACTTTGCATCACTTGTCATGAAACTTCCTATGATCTTAAGTATTGTGGGAACCTGTACACCTGCTAATGTGGTTAGGAGAAAATTCCAGAAATTTCTGCTCATTTTAAGAATAATCCATAACTTCAGACGATTGTTAAAGGGGAATTTGAGAAATTTACGAAATAGTTAGCTCATGGCCTTCTGTAATAACGTTTTAAAATATTTGTTACGAATACATTACGAATATTTTATCAATACAACATATTATTAAAAGCGGTATTTGCCACCCCCGACCCCACCACACACACATGCACACAAATGCACACACACACACACATGCACACACACATGCATGCACACACACACTTGCACGCACACATGCACGCACACACACACACGCATGCACACACGCACATGCACACACACACTCACACACACATGTACACACACATGCACACACACACACACATGCACACACACACATGCACACACACATGCACGCACACACACATGCACATCCACACATGCACACACACACACATGCACACACACACACACACATACATATGCACACACATGCACACACACATGCACACACACACACACATGCACACACATATGCACACACACACATGCACACACACACACCACAAAATTTTCTGGATCCGCCCCTGACGCTGAAATAAAAAATGACGATTGTGAACACGGTAAGACAGTAGAACTGGTTGAAAATCCACTCTAAATGTTTTTTCTTTCCAAATCTATAAATAAGCGTTACTGGGACTTCTGCTTAAAATAGACATCGACGTCAGAGCGCATTACCCACATGATGATTAAACATCAATTCTAGGTGGTCGAGCAGTTTTACTAGTTTAAAAATAGCTCACTATGCAACGTGGCTCAGATAGGAAATATTTTGTTAATTGATATCCTAGATCTGTGTGAACAGTCAAACAAACATCGCTACTCGTCATTGCAAACACGTATTTCCTATCCGAGCCACGCTGCAGAGATAGCTATTTTTAACCTACGTTTGAGATCACGTCATCTGCTCTGATTTTAAATTCTTTTTTCTGCAGAGACCAATATCGAGCTTTTTTATACATTTGGAAAGAATACATATTGAGAGCGATTTTCTGTCGCGATAAGTTATGTCTAATAATTCAGTTAGTGTTCAAAATAGAATTTTTTGAGACTAAAGAATGAGTTACAAAATTAAGCTCATATTTCCCAAAGCCGTGGTTCCATATTGGTATGTGTATAAGATGTAGGCAAACTGTCGGAGAACACGTTTAACTATCGACTTTAACTAGGCGTAAAATTGTCGGTTAATTGACCTTAATTAATGTAGTTAATTGTCTTATCAACTTATCCAACAGGAATAATACGGTGAAGCAACTTGGGTCATTGTTTCGTAGACAAATAGGAGAAACTAACTCTTAAAGGTGGTAGCCTATCCGACGGTCTTAATAAATATGATTTCGAACAATATCTGAATTGTTAAACAGAACCAATCGCGAAAAAAACATCGGTTTGAATGTTTATTTTTTTTTTTACTGTATTAAAAGCTCGATAGTGGTCTCTGCTAAAAATAGCGGGTTACCCGGATTACTGTGTAACGTGATGTCAAAAGTAAGTGGTCACGTGGTTTTGTAAGTTTAAAAATAGCTATCTCTGCAGCCTGGCTCAGATAGGAAAAACCTGTTTGCAGTGACCGGTGGTGATTTAAGCTTGACTGTTCACAGATCTAGGACATCAGTGAACAGCACTTTGAAGGACCTTTTCAGGGAATTTAGTTATTTGAGAAAAGAAATTCTAGTCCAAACCGATACCAGCTTTGGAGGTGGTATCCGACAATATGAATAACTTATTTTTATCTCAAACAACAAAACAAATTATTATTGCCTAGAAAGATGCCGCGAAATGATGTTAATTGATGTCCTTCATCTGTGTGAAACGTGATACATAACACTCCATACAAACACGTGTTTCCCATCTGGGCCACGCTGCACATTTAGCTATTTTTAAACTGTGCAAACCACGTGACCACTTAGTTTTGAGTAGTTTATTTCATTTTTCTACGTCTTATAATTGTCGTTGTGATCAAAGTTGTCTTTTCTTAGACTAACGTTTGGATGCTTGCATAGACTATGCCTCAATTCCACAAACATGAGCAACATGTTGTTACATATATTTTATATGAAAAAATTGCAGGACAAAATCTTTAAAGTGGTCAGGTCACGGTTAAGCGTTTGCACATGGCACAAAAACGACACGATCTTATATTTATATTTAATATATAAATATAATTGCGTCACGATCGAGCCAATTAGTGTAATTGCTCTGATTGACGTACATATGACGTAAACTCCCGCAATCGGGAAGCTATATTATGTTTAAGAAGTCGCCCCATATTTGTAGCCAATCAGAAGCTATGAAAATTCAAATTCCTCAGCGATTTATTTCAATAGAACTCCTTTCTATTTTACAATGAGTAAAATGTTTCAATCTATTTTAATAAATGGTGTTATTTTCATCTGCGCATGTGCGACAAACCACGCATTCTGGCTTGACTCCACCCCTTGTGACGACAAGTTTGACCATGTCAAGACGATTGACAGTTTGATCGACAGTTTTATGGGGCGGATTAAATGTCATTTTGTGGTAGAACAGGTTGAAGTGCGGCAGGGATTTCTAAGATAGAATCTATTAAGACGTTTCCATAGAAAATAGAAGCCTGCACTATATTCTATAGAAACGTCTTAATAGACTTTATCATATACAAGGAGGTTCTCATTTTGTGCTAAACCAGTTGAAAAACATTGCATCATTTATTATTCTCCTGTCAACAATTGTATCAAAATATGGTTAAAGGGCGATAATTTAGCGTCACATGTAAAATAATCATCTTCATCGTCAACTCCAATGTCTATGCCATGATCACCTTTACTGTCCAAAGTAGCATTGAAACCGGGGCGGATCCAGAAGATTTTGGTGTGTGTGTGTGTGTGTGTGTTATGAATCATTGTCTATTGACTGCTTAGGTCAAAGTTAAGGTCCCTTATTGTGTCTGTGTATCTGGTATTTACTGCGATAAAGTTGAATGGATCTTGATTCATACCCTACCCACCAAATTTTCTGGTTCTGCCCCTGGTGAGGAGCTAAGGAGTTACAAGTCGGCAACTCTTACCCACACCCAGGTTCAAATCAAAGAGGAGACATGCCTGCGTGTTTCTTTTTTTACAGCTAGCTCTCTTGCTTAGGCTTAACCGAAGTGTTGTGCCTCCAACGAACGACCAAAAGACTTTGTAAGTACATGTTTGTTTGTTGCGTTAATCGGCGTGGGTCGTGTATTGTTTGTTTATTGGAGTTTATCATCTCACCAGTATTTCAGTAATCTGGAGACGGTGTCCACTTGAAGCAGATATAGTGCTGCCTTCACTGTGTATAGCATGCCGTTAACACCTGGCATGATACCACACCCAGTCACATTATCCTGACACCGGGCCAACCGGTCGTGGAACTACCCTTATATTTCTTTGAGCGTTAGCAAGGGAGCTATACCACTGCAATTTTTAACGATTTTTGTATGTCGCGGCCCAGGATCGAACTGTTGCCGATTCTCTACCGATTGCCTGCCAGGTCCAGTCATGACAACATATATGTTACTGGAAGTGGTGTAACATCACGTCTTAAGTGCCACAATGATGGCTTAAATTGAGACCGTTTCCCATAAAACTGGTTAAAACACAATCAAGATTTAAAATGAATTTATATTCTTTATTCATAAACTTGCACGTAAACAATTATCAAAAATTACACAATGCACACAAAATAAACATATGATAAAATGTCAAATGTGGAATTTTTGACTTTATGAACAGAAGTGTCAGAAAACATATTGGGAGTTAAACAAGAATGACACAATGATAAAATTTCAAAAAAACATGGTGAGTGCATGAACAACACTGGCTAAATACAAATTGTGTTAAAGGAGAATGAAAAAACAGAATAAACAGGAAGATGAAAAACCATAGGCTCATATAAAACTATTGATGATGCATAATCCTTAATTGCAAATTCTTTCATGTCGGAACACTTTGACTTGTGATAATGCTTTCTTGAGAATGTGGGGATAAATGAATATAAAACACACCAAAAGAAATGTACACTACTAATCATAAGTTACGGAATAAATAAATTTATCTGGACGGTTAAACATAATAATAAATAATAATGAAGGGCTGACTTAATCATAACATCAGGTTAATAAGCCATGGATAGAGATAGGTGACAAAGCCATGGAAGGAATCAGTTACTGAGTCATAGCATGATGAGATGACTTAACAATGTAATGAGGTGACTAAACCATGTAATGATGTGACTAAACCATGTAATGAGGTGACTAAACCTTGTAATAATGAGGTGACTAAACCATGTAATGGTGTGACTAAACAAGGTAATGATGTGACTAAATAATGTTAGTATGTGAGTAAACCATGTAATAATAAGGTTACTAAACCATGTAATGATGAGATGACTGAACCATGTAATGAGGTGAGTAAACCATGTAATGAGGTGACTTTACCATGTAATGTTGAGAAGACTAAACCATGTAATGTGATGACTTAACCATGTAATGATGAGATGACTAAACCATGTAATAATGTGACTTAACCATGTAATGATGTGACTAAACCATGTAATAATAAGGTTACTAAACCATGTAATGATGAGATGACTTAACCATGTAATAAGATGACTTAACCATGTAATGAGGTGACTAAACCATGTAATGATGAGGTGACTAAACCATGTAATGATGTGACTAAATCATGTTATAATGAGGTGACTAAACCATGTAATGATGTGATTAAACCATGTAATGATGTGACTAAACCATGTAATAATAAGGTGACTAAACCATGTTATAATGAGGTGACTAAACCATGTTATAATGAGGTGACTAAACCATGTAATGATGTGACTAAACCATGTTATAATGAGGTGACTTAACCATGTAATGATGTGACTAAACCATGTAATAATAAGGTGACTAAACCATGTAATAATAAGGTGACTAAACCATGTTATAATGAGGTGACTAAACCATGTAATGATGTGACTAAACCATGATATAATGAGGTGACTTAACCATGTAATGATGTGACTAAACCATGTAATAATAAGGTGACTAAACCATGTAATGATGTGACTAAACCATGTTTTAATGAGGTGACTAAACCATGTTATAATGAGGTGACTAAACCATGCAATGATGTGACTAAACCATGTAATGAGGTGACTAAACCATGTAATAAGGTGATTAAACCATGTTATAATGAGGTGACTAAACCATGTAACGAGGTTACTAAACCATGGAATGATGTGACTTAACCATGAAATGAGGTGACTAAATCATGCAATGAGAAGGTGGCTTAAATATAGAGTGAGAGGGTTGATAAACCATGAAATAAGTTGTAGACTAAACCATGGAATGATTTCTAAACCATAATTGAAAAAGTGGTTTAATCATGTAATTAGAATGTGAGTAGGCTATGGAATGAGAAGATGGATAAACCATGGAATGAGACACATAACAATTTATTCCATTATTGGATAATGCTGTAAAAAGAAATAATACTTGAAATATTCTTCCTCTTGGCATGTTTAAAGAGTAAGATGACTAATGAAAAATATCTTGTTGATTGGAATGAAATGTTTTATGTTTAAATAAAACATTATTGATTCATGGCAATAACACAATCAGGGTCAAACTGACAACATCCCTTTATCACTGTTATATACACATTGTATTCACTTGCATCACAGAACAACTGAAAAAACATCCCTAAACCAAGACTCAAAGCTTAAGTCTTTGAGTTAGTAGAACATAGCTGTTTTAAACTCAACACCCTAGAACAATTTCAACCAACTCATGCAGAGTACATATCATGTCTGTCACAAACAGTACACAGACTGGCTTGATATTAATGCAATTCCTTGCTAGTAAGGTGGCTCAAATAAGGGTGCGCTCAATGTACCAAAAAACTAGGGGTGCGCACTTTATACAAATCATTAAGGTAATGCAAAGTACAAATTGTGTGGTTTGATATGTCATGTATATACATCTTGCTGTCGCCAAGATACTTCTAAATACTTTAATACAGATTCTCTCAAACAAAGAAAACATTTAATGAGTAAAAATATAAATAGTAGTCATTCTCAGAATTTTGCTGAAAATATAAATACAAATTAGTCTTTTTATTCAGAGTACATGCATGAGTTTGAAAATTGATCTTATTTTGTTAGTTTTCTTTGAAACAGTTAATAGTATTTTTTTAATAAATGTATGTTCAACATATAAGCAGTTTGTTTGTTTATTGGGTTTATCGTCCCACCAACAGTATTTCAGTTATTTGGAGACGGTGTCCACTTGAAGCAGATATAGTGCTGCTTTCACTGTGTATAGCATGCCGTGAACACCTGGCATCATACCACACCCAGTCACATTATCCTGACACCGGGCCAGTCGTGAAACTACCTGACACCCGATAAGCAGTAACTGTGTATGATTTGTAAAGATGTAAAATAGTATATGCAAGTGGGAGAGGGTTAATACTTATGTCACTGCATTTTAACAAGTGAATTCATCAAATGCTCAAATTAAACAACAAATTTACAACAAAATGACTTACTAATAGCAACAATATCAAACAACATAAGTTATGGCCACACTTGCAGAAGTGGGGTTTGGGGAAACAATCCAAATTTTGGCAGGGGTGGGGTGGTTGGGTTGAGTGACTACTTTTTTTGCAGTGGAGGGTGGGGGTGGGGGTTGGGGGGGGGAGGTAAAACAATCTTAATTCTGAAATTTGCCAGTAGTGAGGCAGGGGGGGGGGGGGGGGGGGAAACACTCTTAACATTAACAGTAGAAGGTAAAAATTCAAGAGATAAGGAATCTAAGAGCAAGTTTACAGTTGCTATTATCGTCAGACACCCAAGACCGATCCATTCCGTTACTCTCTATTCATTAAGTTACCCGTATTATCATGACTTTGTTTAGTATCTAAATAAAAATGCATTTTTTTACTAAATCAGGTAAAAAAATTAGCTAAAAATTAAGTTGTTAAGGGTAATTGGTTTAGGTACATCCCACCAACATAATTATACTCATAAAAGCAACATCCAGTTAATTATTGGTAAAGGAAGACACCAGGCTTAAGTCTGGGTAGAACCACCGGCACACCGCAGGTTAGCTGGAAAACCTCCCTACATTAAAGTTCTCACCCCGACTGGGACTCGAACCCATGAGGTGAGGAGGTGAGGAGCCAAATGTAAGCTATAAGTCAGCAACTCTAACCTCTCAACCACAGGCGCCCCTAAAAACCTATTTTGTTGGCAACAGAGTAAAATTCTTAAATAACTTCCTGGAAAGTTCTTGTAACAAAATGGCCAGAAAGACTTAGGGTCCTCAGTTCAAACCCCATTTAATGCATTTTTCATTTTGTATGCTTCTATTTTTATCAGTTAAATAATAATTTTCTTAAGATTTTGTATAATTGAAATAACTTAACAAAACACATCCCGTACCTGGAGCCGACACTCTACAGATTGCGCAACCAGGTCCGGTCTTTCAGGAATTGCACGTGAGTGACTCATAACAACTTGGTTATGGGCATCCATTTAACTTGTATTGCCAGGCATTAGAAATACTACCTACTATTTTAACCATGTAAAATTGTGATTAATTTTGGAATGCAGAACAATAACTTGTTAATATTTAGAATTTTCATTTAAATTGATGAATAATATATTTTATTAATAATACTTATATGTATGTGGAAGTTAAAGGTATCATTATTCACATTAGAAAACTTAATCTCTAATTACAACAATGGTAACTGAGATTTTTCTGTCATGACTATAGAGATGACATACAGAAAACCGAAAACTAAGTTCAACTTTGCAACCCGCCGAGGAACTTGACTTAGTTCCTTGCTTCTGAACTGTCTGTCGATATCAAAGGCTTCTTTAATGGTTAGCAGGGCTAAAAACATCCACTTAGAGATGTGCAATCCACACTGAACAAGGATAATGTATGGCACAAACAGAAGCAAGGCAAAGAGGACATAGGATCCAGTCCAACCCAGCAGAATTGCAACAGTTACAATGTTGGCTTTCTTATCCGGTGACATGTCCCTCGTGTTATTGGCATGAAGAATGGCTTCTGTGTTTAGTGCTAAAGGAATAGCATATAACAACGTAACAAAAGAGATTTCCCCAACTTGAGTGAGGAATGAAAACATGACAGTAATTGGTCCAAAAGTCAGAAATATGATCACATCCCCTAGAGCCATATATTTAAAGCCCAGACCACCTGTGTATAGAAAACTACTGGAAAGTCCGCAGAAGAAAATCAGGGCCAAGTGTTCGATCTGCGCTGGTGTCATGAGGAAGAGGAGCAGGAATCCCACAATGCCTAGCGAATATAAAGCCATCGCCAGGCCTTGGATGTCAACAGGGTTGAGAATCTTGTCCACAAGTGTTCTGTCATCGCTGAGTTTCCCATCAATACCTCGAAGGTAGTCCACATACGTATTGACAAGGTTGCCAGCAGCATGCACGGAGAGAGTTGTGACGAGAGTGATGATGAAGATCCATACGCTGAAGTTTCCCGATGCTTTGTAAGCCAAAACACTTCCGAGTGCCACAGGGGTGAAGGAAGCCGTAAATGACCAAGGTCGCAATGCAATCAGGTAACTAAAAATAAACAAAAAGCAATGTTTTTTAGTCTATACTGATAAGTCAGACTTGCTCAATGGTTTAGTCCTTGGCTCCCATGGCAACCTCGAGGGAGCATTCTTTGGTTTTAAACTCTCCTTTCGTATGTTATACATACGCCTTTATGGTCCGACCAAGAAACTGCTGGACTGTCTTCCAAGACTGTAACCTCAGGTGTAAATTTGAATACTTTACATGAAGAAAACATAATTATGTGGTGTTTGAATACGTTTGTGTGAG
This sequence comes from Sinonovacula constricta, assembly GCA_007844125.1. Taxonomy (NCBI): domain Eukaryota; kingdom Metazoa; phylum Mollusca; class Bivalvia; order Cardiida; family Solecurtidae; genus Sinonovacula; species Sinonovacula constricta. The sequence continues at coordinate 52,853,444 of CM017566.1, forward strand.
GACGTTTGTTTTTGTTGTTTGTTATTTTAATAAATGGCTGCAAGTAATTAGGTTACTATAGCAATGTCCAGATATTTTGGAAGCAGAAGCCTCAAAACAAACATCTGAGCAGAATCAGTGGCCCATCACATGTCTGATAAATAACAATGCCACATCAAGTCCTTAACCCAAACGGTACTTGAACCCCATGCGAGAGATAAAATTCATTACAACATCTTATATTTAAACTGCACTGGTATGTTGTTTATATATCAGGCTTTTTACATTTTTTCTTCTTCTTTTGAGTTAAATTTAAAAAGACATTTATACAAACGATTGGACATTGTGTTTAAATACTAATCGCAAAGAATCACAAAGCAGCAGGACGTGGCAGTCGCCCACATGGCTTAACAAGACGTGGTAAGCTGCATCTCATAATCTTCCCCTCAGATAAAAATTCTCCGCCTGTTTCGGAAGCACTGACTAAAACTCTCCCTTCATCTTTCCTTCTCAGACAGATGTATATTGATTACATGCAAACTGTTACTGTTTAATCAATAGGGGTCAAAAGTTCTAAAATTGACTTCATCTGGCAAGGATTTCATTCAACATATCCAACATTAATGTTTCATGAGCACCTGGAGTATAAATCCTTTCTCCCTAAATTTTGACTTCAAGTAGCCAATCAGCATAAATATTTCAATTAAGGCCATGTATTTGCCAACCATTCTTAAGTAAAAATTGCTCAAGTCATGGATTTCAATCCACAATATCTTCATTATGTATTTAGCTACATGTCTGTATTTTTGAATGATAATTTAACTGTGCTTATTTCAGCTTAAAATCAAATTGAAACATCATACTTAAACTTATTTTTGTTGGTATGAAAATAGTGACTTGGGCTTAAGTCATGACTTAGGCTTAAAAGTGGTTGGTGAATACGGATGGCTCCGGGTATAGTCGTACCACTACAATCTCGTACCGAATTGGGAATAGTTGTACCACATATAAAATTTTTATTAGAGAGATTGTTTGTTAAAAAACGTCCAGGACTTTATTTGTACTGCTGATATGTTCTAAATATTCCATCTTATATTTAGCCTATCACCTTGTGTTTGTTTGTAAGTGAATTCAGTTTGATTATTGACAATTAATGATTTAAGTATAGATTATTGACAATGATTTAAGTGTATAATCTTAGACAATTTTGATAAATGAAAGAAACAAATAATAATAAATTTTGTCAAATGTTAAAAATAATAAAAATACAATGAAGAACATTATTCCTTCGATTGGCACATGTTGTGTTATGTATATATATATATATATATATATATATATATATATATATATATATATATATATATATCTTTTATAAATTTAAATAATTTCTTCTGTTTTCTTCATTCAACCAGCAAATATAAACTGTTAAATGATAAACAGATGCCTTAATTAAATAAAACAAACAAAAAACATCAATTATCTTTTGTCATTGTTGTTGTTTGCAATATTTGCTAAATAATCTCTAATTCCTTATTCAATGTAACCATTTATTTATTCAACGCTGTTTTTCGTTGTGCCTATTATCATAAATATTATGGTTATTTATATGTAGTGTTCATTCATATTTATGCTTTGTATACTGTATATTGATTACATCTAATGAAATTCAGAATCATCGTCATTTGTGTTATAATTAATGTTTGTCATGTAATCATCTTATGAATAACCCACTGTAAAACCGGTCCTGGTAGCACACTCGGTAGAGCGTCGGCTACAGGTACGGGAGGCCCCGGGTTCGATCCCGAGCCGCGACATACCAAAGTCGTTAAAAAGGATAGTGGTATAGCTCCCTTGCTAACGCTCAAGCAAATATAAGGGTAGTTCCACGATTGGTTGGCCCGGTGTCAGGATAATGTGACTGGGTGTGGTATCAGGCCAGGTGTTCACGGCATGCTATACACAGTGAAGGCAGCACTATATTTCCTTCAAGTGGACATCGTCTCCAGATAACTGAAATACTTTTGGTGGGACGATTAACCCAATAAACAAACAAACCCACTGTAAATGCCACCAGTTTTATGGATATATGCAATTCATATTTGGCACGACTTTTTCCCCAAAATGGTATGACTATTTCCAGTACGAGATGATAGTGGTACGACTATTCCTGCACCCAGAGGACCGAAGTATGAATGTCTTAAAGATGAATGGAATAAAAATGTCAGAAAAAGATTTCTTAAAATAAAAATATTAAAAACTATTAATATTTCTTTCGAATAATTCCTTATCCCTGAAATTTTATCAATATACCAGAAAATCTCCCTGAGTACAAATAAGCGGAGTTTATAAACAAAGGCTCTCCAACACTTAGAGGTGATGCAACAGAAAAACGTAAAAAGGTTATTTGTTAAATGTCCTCAAAATAATTATTATTTAAAGTAGATACACCCTTACCGTCTCATATGCTCCTTTAAAAATATCAGAGGTGGCCTTTCTTTACGGTATGTAAGTTTTTGTTCCTGTTCTTGAGACATGTTGTCTTCACAGCTGTTTCTGCTCAACATAAAAACCGACTAACATCAAACTGGCAAGCAACAAGCATTAACTCAGGCTAGCCGAAGAAATACCAGAGCAGCCGACATAAAGAAAGGTACGTATAAAGTGTATTTCAACCCAAACTAATTATATCGAAAAAATGTATTAAATAAAGGTGCCAAACGTAAAAACAACCAATCAAATGATATTTTAATTAAAACTGATTGAAATCCAGCGTTTCTTTTACGTAATATATAATTAATTAACAACAACAACAAAGTAAGTATCACATTATTTAAAGTATATATCGGTTCATCTAAATTATAAAAGGTAATTGAAATTCGTTTTAAATATTACAAAAAGAACTATTGTTGTAACGTGGGGATTGCCAAAGGATATACGATGATTAAATGATACGCTAACGGTGAGTGAAACACTGATAGAGGGACATAGTTGAAAATATATCTATATTAGATTGAAACCCGGGTGAATTTCTAGATCTCTTACAGGTAATGTGACGAAAGGAACTATATATGTTTACAACGAATACAAATTGATCTAATAGAAAAATGAAACATCAATACTTGAGGTAGGGGATGACATAAAGATAAATTCCAACGAATATAGGCGTCAGAGACTGTTAAATAATGAAAAGAAAAACTAAGCTAAAATGTGTATACTTGACAAAATTATGTGAATTAAAAAAATTTGGTACCCAATGAATAAATATTTAAAAAGTAAACGTGTTGCCCAAATAGAAATGGATAACAACAATACGAAAGCTTTGGAATGGAGTGAATAAATATGATGCAGTCGATGGCGTCATTTACAATATAATACAGAAAGTTGCCGTAAAAGTCCTGTATATTCGAAAGGTCTCTCTGTCACTCACAAGGAATGTGGCGCTAGAAACTATATATGTTTGAAAACATAATTAAAAAAATAGCTAATAAAAAAACGTAGCGAGAATATCAAGCTAGGTGTTGGCATAGGGTAATAGTCGGCCAAAACAGACGTCAGTAACAGTAAACACACAGAAAACTACACTAAAACAGTATAAAATTGACAGAACTTTATGCTTTTTACAGGGAATGTGACAAAATAAACTATACATGTTTGTTGAAAGGTAACAAAGACTTTATGAAAATATGCATCAAGGATACCCTAGCTTGGGGAGGACATTGCAACCAAATGGACGCCAAAGTCAGTAAATTCAGTAAATGTGACGCAATGAACGATATATGTTTATAATATACAAGACGAATGGAACTAGTAGTAAAACGAAACATAAATATTCTAACTAGGGGATGACATGAAGAAATATTCGATCGAAGAATGACGTCATGAACCGCTAAAATAACGGAAAACTTAGCTAACATGTGTAGATTTGACAGAATTCTGTGGATTAAAAAGGGAATGTGACACAACACACAATACATGTTCATCAATGCCACATGTTACCGTAATGGATGACATAAGTATATCTCCGCTCGAAAACAAACGTCATTTACAATGAAGATACAGAAAGTTGCCGTAAAAGACCGCTATATTTGAGTGAGCATTGTGTCACTCACGAGGAATGTGACGCAATAACTATATATGTTTGCAAACAAAATTAAAATAGCCAACGAAAAAACGGAGAAACAATACCCAAGCTAGGGGTGGGCATACGGTTATAGCTGGTCAACAACAGAAGTCAGAAGTCAATAACAGTAAAGTCACAGAAAATTACACTAAAACTAAATATAATCGACAGACCATTGTGTCTTGGACAGGGAATGTGACGCAATAAACGATACTATCTTTAAGAGGAAACATAGCCGTCGATGATGACGCCAGAGACAGTTAAAATTAATGAAATCTATGCTAAAATGTGTTTCTTGACATAATGTGCCACAATGATATACCATATATGTAATAAGGAGACATGTTACCGTAATGTAAAAAAAAAACACCATAAATACTCTAGCTTGGAGATGACATATTAACGATAGAAATCAGACGTCAATTATAATAAAGACACAGAAAGTTAATTAAAAGTAATTTAATTTAAACGGTTTCTGTGTCCCATTCAGGGAGTGCGACGCAGTAAACTATATATGTTGGTAACCAAACTTTATTTTTAAATATGCAACAACATTACCCTAGCTAGGGGTGAATATGACGCAATTAATTACATTGTATATACGTTTATAGAGAAGAAATATTGCCCTATTGAAAATGTGCACAAAATATTAACCCTAGCTTGCTGAAGCCAAAACGAAATGCGGCAATCAAAAACAGACAGCAGTGAAATAAGTTACATAGACAAGTATTTATAAAACAGATATGTTATGGAAAAGAGCAACAGCAATATCTACCTAGAGGATGACAAGTAAATCCACGATCGAAAACAGGCGTCATGTAGAAAACAAATACAGGAAGCTACATTAAAATAAGTCTATTTGAAAGGCCTCTGCGTCCCAAACAAGGGACGTGACGCAAAACTATCTATGTAAACAAAAGTTAATTACCTAAACAAAAAAAAAATGCAGCCCCGACACCCTAACTAGGGGATGACAAGTGACAAAATATTCTACATCATACGTAAAAGACAAAACTAAACAGAAAATTACATTAAAATCATGGTTTATTTGACATAATTATGTGTATTTGTCCGGGAATGTGCCGCAAAAAACAATATTTGTGTATAAAGTTTATACTATAAATATATTGGTTTAATGGAAACATACAACAACACAGATTGAGGGCGACACAAAGCGTCTGACTTAATATTGATGTAAAATGATTAAGCTAACATAATCGAAGAAGCTTGGGATGGTTGTGATGGACTCACCGTGCTGTGGGATGAAAGATGCGACATTGAGAATGAGACCAAGAGAAAGAAGTACACCGACCTCCAGAAATCATGTGAGGAACAATAATAGAAGACCTGGTTTGCCCATTTGAAGTTGGATTCCGTGGAATCCCGCTCAATCCGTGTGGAGAATGTTCATCTAGTTGGGATTGTTGGAAAGGATAGGAAATATTCAGCCTACAGCTCTGGACAGGCAGCTATCACGGCATCCCGCTGGCTCTGGAGCAAATGAGAGCAAGAGTGCTGGAGGCCTTTTACTAAGGGGTAATGTCAGTTCATCACTACCGATCTGCTTTCCGGGTGAGAGGAGAGTCCTGGGCATGAAAGATCGAAATTCTCCGGATATATCTCTGTGACCACTGTATCCTTTATCATTTGTCTGTGATGTCTATCTTCGATCGAATATGTCTTCATGTCATTCTCATTTGCTATCGAGTATTATTGTTGTAAGGGACAAAGAGTTCCGCCAATACAAATATACCCGGCTCCAAGACTAATTTTCAGTAAAATGCAGTGACCATTGTATTCTTCAGTATTTCCGGGCTTTTCTGTTATTTTACTGACTTTGGTGTCTTTTTAATGCATTCTTCTTTATGTCTTCCCCAAGTTATGGCATACTTGTTGCAGATTTTTTATAATGTCTCAAATATGTATAGATTATTGTGTCACATACTATCATTTTTAGTGTAATTTTCTATGATTTTACTGTTACTGACGTATGTTGATGATCAGGTATTACTTTATGTCAATCCCTAGCTTTGGTATTGTTGTTGCGTTTTTCCATTAGCTGTTTTATATGTTGTTTGCAAACATATACAGTAAATTGCGAACCATTCCTTGTGAATAACACAGGGACCATTGAAATCTATCGGACTTTTGCGGTAGCTTTCTGTATCTAAATGGTAATTGACGTCTTTTCTGAGCGGTCATTTGCTTAAGTCATTATCAAGCTTGAGTTTTGTTGTTTGTCTTTTCCATTACGGCAACATGTAGATTTTTATCAACTTATACTGTTTATTGTGTCACCTTCCCTTTTTAACTGGCATAATGCTGTCAGGTATGCACATTTTAACTTAGTTTCCTATTATTTTAGGTATCTACGACGTCTATGTTTGATCGAATATTTCCTCATGTCATCTCCTTGCAACAGTATTGATGTTGAATTTTTCTAATAGTTCAATTCGTGTTGAGTATAATTATATATCGTTCACTGCGTCACATTCCTTGTAAGTGCTACTGAGTACCGTCAATATGAACATATCTGATTTATCTGATTTTACCGACGTTGACGTCTTTCGATGATTGCATATTTCGTTATATTATACCTCATTTGCATACGCCCTTCTATATCTAATATGACGTCATCCAGTCCATAAATCGCATATTGACCGGCTACCCGGTCCATAATTCTTATATTGACTGTTTATGACGTCATCCAGTTTGTTTGACTGTTTAAACGCGACTTTCACGACGTGCGAATTTTACGACAACATAAACAAACAGACGACATGTAAAAATGGCTAAGCGATTCGCATCTTTATCAGATAAAGATTTAGTAAAACTCATCGAATGTAAGGATTCAGAAAACCAACAAACATCCTTCACGATAAACACTGGCCTAGCGCAGTTTTCTGAGCCACATCCACAACATATCTCTGCAGGCCCTGTGATTGGGTCCAACCTTGTGCGAGCTGACATAGTAGCGCCAAATCCAACGCGTCTTTCTGTCGGCCCTTTGAATGAGATCAACCATGCGCTAGCTGAAAGTTCACACCAGATACAAAACAATGCCCCAGCTCGTGGACAGTCATCATTTTCCTTCCATGGATGCCAGATCCAGTTTCATAATTATAACTAGATAATATACACTACAGAAGTCTAGTAATTTAGACATAAATCCTACAATGAGTACTTTAAATATTAAATGAATAAGTTTTGCTTTAAACTTTCAATATTCAGTGTATTACTCCCAGTAATTTATTTTGACTAGACTAGACTTGTGAAAGAAATGTAAGAAATCGAAAAAGATTTTTTGTGTGTGTCTGATATATATATTACGCTGTATGATTTAATTTCCTTTTCAAGTTATCATTAGTGTAAGAAAACTTGTCATAATAGATTCAAGGTGAGATTTTATTTTGTTGTTAAATGAATCTTTTTACTGAATTTATTGTTATTTTTCACATAAATTTATTACACGTTGATCAAAAGTCATGAGTTGTCTTTAATTTATTTATAAATTTTATTTATACAGTTTGTGAAAATTTTAAAGTCCGGATCTGTTGCCTAGTAACATTTAGTATTTAATTGATTAACAAAAATGGAATTTTAAAAGAAGAGCATGATTTTTTTGCATCATCGCTTGAAAATAATAAAAAATAAAATCCGACTAGGGTTTGAGATATTTCACGCACTGAACAAATAAAATTATTATTTGAAAGCAAATTATAGTAAAAATGACAGCAACAAAAGGGATGAAATGATTTAGATTCGATATAATATAACAAATAATACATGGCCTTGAGGGCAATATGCAAGTTTACGGACTGGTTGGTCCAACCAACCAGTCCGTAAACTTGCATATTGCCCTCAAGGCCATGTATTATTTGTTAAATGTTGTCCCCAAGCTAGGGTATCCGTGTTGCATATGTTATCTGTGCCATATTCACTCTTAAAATAAGTATCGTTTATTGCGTAACATTCCTGTAAGTGTGTGTGTGTGTGTGGGGGGGGGGGGGGGGGGGGGCGGCTGGTGATGGTGGGGGTTGGGGGAGTTGGCGGTGGTGGTGGTTTTTCTATAGGGGGGATTGTTGTATTTGAGTTAATATGATGTTTTGGAGAGAGTTGCAGCATTCTTGTTTGCTCTCTCCCAGCCCATCTCTTCCCTGCCCATGATTTTAATGGTATTTGCTGCTTTCTATAAGCCGGACAACCTTGGGATGTGCTGCCCACCACAAAGTTGTTTTCATCAATTCGACATTCATTGATTCCACGGCCCCTACGCATTTTGCACGTGTTGTGTTCACCCGGCACTTGGAGGCTCTATGACCGAAGTCTTGGCACTTAAAGCACCTCAACGGTGGAGGGAGGTACTCTTCTACTGGGTATTGTAACGAGGTACCTTGGAATGTTACATGGCTGGGCAACAACTTCCGTGTAAAGTTTATTTAGACAGCTGTTGAAAATTTCCCATTTTTTAATCGAGTGGAATTTGCGACAGGAATTTTTCATAAAGGCGAACATTCTGCCAAAGTTTGGTGAAGATTGGGTATAGAAAGTAATGAAACAAAATATCAAACGAAGCATTGACATAACTCCTGGTTAATCTGGAGTGGGGTTCATCAATATATATTTTCATTTATGTATATCTATCAATCAGGAGGGTAAAATAAATGGTCTTGATATTATATCACTATTTGTCCAAAGAACGCTTAAATTAAAGTAGAATTCTTATAATGTAAGCAACTCATATAAACATTTTGGAATCCTTAAATATTAAGCTATTCAAAACATCACTCTCTGGTTTGGAGGTTATGGGGATTTCACTGACATAGACTAGACTAAATACATAGATTAAATAGTTTATTATATATACAGATATAGAAATAGGTTAAGCTACTAAAAGAAGAAAAAGCAATCAAAGCACACACTCACACACACACACACACACACACACACACACACACACACACACACACACACACACACACACACACACACACATATTGGCATCTCTATCAAACAAAGGCTTTACATTATACATTCAAATACTGGTACATAAATACAGCTATTATTATAGTCTATTCGATGTACTAGTCAAATCAAATATCTACAAGGTTAAGCTATGTTCTATTTAGAATTTACAATTCCAGTAACAATCATTGTTATCACATTTTAGATGGTTAATCAGCATAAAGGCCCAAGTCAGGAAACAATGAGTTTATTACTCCTTACTCTTCGCCCAAATTTTCTTCATCAAATCTATGAAAAACGCACCATATTTGGTCACCTATTCACGTAACTGAACATATTTTTGCTAAGTCTTTTATGCGAAATTCAAGAAAACAGTAAGTCATTTGAGTTTAGTCAACAAACAGAATCCATTGCAATTAGGTTAAACAAAGCAAACAGTTAATAGCGTTATTCAAGCTTAATTATCTACAGGAAGCTTAATCTTATTATTATACATTTCAACAACGTTTTCTCGAATACATATCACGTGTATACCTATTATATAAACTGAACAATCCTTGATCCTAAACTCATACATAATTTGAAATTAACATGTAGTGTGAATAATAAAATTAACAATATTGTGTCTAACAGTAACGCAATATTTTGAGAGAAAAAATGTAGTGCGAATCATGTACACATAAAGTGTATGTTAAACTATGACGAGGTCGCTTTAAACCCGTTCTGTTCTTAAAACAACAACAGTAATAAACACAACATAACAATTATCGATTATATACATATATAAAAATCTCCACTGACACATTTGTTCATACAAAAGATAATCGACGAACTATAAATAAAGGTGCAATAATCACTTAATTTTATTTATCAACATTTTTGTTAATCCAGGAGCGGACTGCAGTGCGGACAAGGAACACACATAACATAGAACGTATAAAATAAATACATTACATCAATTAAATTTTAAAGACTGGCAAAATTGTAACGGATCCCGATTTACGTCAGAACACATATCCGGCAGTCTAGAAATCTAAATTTTCACGGGAGAACCTGCCCCGGACCACCCTAACAGCAAATGTGTGCAAAACGACATTCGAATACATCATTAATGGCATCTGTAAAGGTGGTATTCAACAGTTTGTCTATATCAAATTCATGTAACAATGAATTACCGCTGATTTGGGGAATCGAGACTTAATTTCTGCATAAACTCATACTTTAGTGTAAGTAAATACGGCTTTGAAGACTGCATATATTGCCCGGATAACCATGTAACAATATCTCAAAAGTGATTGGTCACGTGGTACTCTTAGTTAAAAATACCTATGTCAGCAGCGTGTCTCAGATTTTAATCTTCTATGATCTTAAACAAATTTACAAAGGTTAGATTTTAGAGTATTTAACTAATCTTAGATTTGAAACCATAATATAATTAAATTCCTCCTCCACAACTCAGTACATCGATGATTAACTTCTGTGCTAATATTTTAATCATTTAATTACTGCAGATCGCCACATTCCACAAAGGTAAAGGTGAGGGTAAACAAAACCAAATCTCTTTCTCGTGTCTCAGATAGGAAATACCTGTTTACAATGAGAAATGAGGATTTACGTTTCACTGTTCATACTGATCTAGGGCATCATTGTGCAGCATTTTGCAGGATTTTTTCTGGTAACAATGACTTGTTTGGTTATTTGAGAAAAAGATATTTCTGTTCAAACTGTCGGATTCCACCTTTAAGGGTCATTATATGTCTTCTATATGTACTAACGTGTAAAAAAACTCCACAAATCATAAAGTGAAGTCATTTAACATTTGAAGAAAGTTCACGCCCACCCAAGGTAAAAAATCCTAAATCCGTTCATGGAATCATGTACAATTTAGGATATGGACTTGTTATATAGACGCAGATTCTTGCATAGATTATGGGATCAAAACAATGTCCACAAAGAAAAGAAACATGCATTTCTTGCAAATTATCTTGACATAAAATGTTACTAAATCTTTAAAGGCAGTAATATTGACTGCTCCACACCAAAGGAATATTTAAGAAAACGAGCATTTTATAAATGTTCAAAAGGGGTTGGATGGAGTATGTCCCGGACAGCACATAAATGGCCTTGTTTATATAGTCGTACACAGAAAATCTTTTTTTATTGTCAAACAACTGTAAGAATTATAGTTGTATACAAAATTGCCCTAGTCAAAATTGTTTATGCAATATCAAACGTTATTTTACGTTTTACCAACCTGAATTTATGATCATTTCGATTTGAATATAAACTCGCCAGTTATGCACATATTATGAATGTTTGAACTGAAAATGTATTAATTTCTGAAATCTGACACGAATGCCAAATAATTTAGCCATGCAGTAATAACGTCGCGTCATTTTGTTGATTTTGCAGGGAAACTTTTCTCCACTTATTGTTTGTAAGTTTATATGCTATACACTAAAATTGACGCCTTGTATTTCACGGCTACAATTTAAAAAAAAAAAACCCATTGAAAATCGATTGATTATTGTTTATATATCAAATGTCGGAAATTGTCGCATAAATGCACATGCCGCTAAATGTGACAAGAGTGTATTAAACCAAATGCAAGTAGTAGTATGAAATGTTTTAATTAAAATTATTAAATTCTGATATGAATACCAAATAATTAACCAATGCAGTAATGTATTGATGACGTCGCGTCTTTTTGTTAATTTTGCGGGGAAATGTATTATCCGCGTGTGATGACGTCATATTGTTATGATTAATGACGTCATTGTTTTGATGTTGATGTAAAATATACAAACATGGCGAACTGAGATGAAAACATCAAACTGAATTAAAATTAACTTTAATTGTAGGAACGTTTGTACAAAACATTTAATGGAAATACAACAATACATTAACTACATACTTATCTGTAACATTTGCAGAAGGACAGAGTTTCAAATAAACTTTTTAATTTCATTTTATTCCTAAACAAAATGTCGATGGAACAATGTTTTGTTAAAACGTTAATTTCACGTTAAGTTAATCCCACATTTATAACGAGTAACTTATTCACAAAATGTCGCAATCAGCAACAAAAGTATAAACATAAATAATAAACAAAATGTCCGGCAATATTTAATATAAACTTTACAATTCCACCATCAGAAGCTGATCACTGTTCTCCCCTCCAACACACAACTGTCTCCTGCTCTCGTCATAACTGAGACATTGTGGATGCCACGTAATTCCATCTTCCTTGGACAATATCTGACCTACCACGTGACCATCCTCGGTCACCATGACTACGTTGTATGAGTTCCAGCCACATACATACACGTGACCGCGATGGTCAGTGGTCACACCATAGGCTGAAGACAGTCCGAGATCGTCCTCGGAGAGATGAAATATCGGCCTCCCGTCCACGCCGACACATACAAGACCCCAGTCCATGTCAGCCACATAGAGTCGGTCGCCGGAACTGTTCACGGCGATGTGTCGGATCTCAGAGAACAGTTTCCGGCCGTCGGTGTCCATGGAGATCTCCCTCAGCTTCCTGTCACTACTCACGTCGTGTACGTACACGATGGTACCACGCCACCCAGCACAGTACAGCAGTCCGCCATGACAAGCGATCCAGTCGGTCCCATGTCCCAACTCGACGGTTCGTGTCCTGGTCAGACTGACCGTGTTGTACACGTGGACTTGGGTAGAACAATAGAAGGCAACCTGGAAATACAGAAATGTAGACCAGAGTAAAACATTGTAAATGTACAGATTGTGTTGGTGACAAAATACACGTCAGCGTTCACAGTCGTAAATGATTGAAACCTGAAAATAGAAGGATGGGGAAAACAAAACATAAATATAGTCTTTGGCCCGTATACACCAACCATTCTTCACTAAGATCTGGTAGAGTCAAGGATTAAAGTTAACAATATCTTCAGCGTATTTTAAGCTGTAAGTATGAAATGTATCATGACAATTTAACTTTGCTATTTTGAATTAAAGTAACACTTTTTCTACATAAAAAAGCTTAGTTTTTTATGGTATGAAATGGTGAGTTTAAGTCGTGACTTGTGTTAAGATACGTTTGGTGAATACAGGCCTTTACGTCGTGGCACAAGTTCGATCAGTTTGTTTGCGGCGGAGCAAACATGGCCGGCATAATAATCGTCCATACAACTACCTGAAAATATAAACATGTAAAGCAGGTAAACATTAAAATGAAATTGTAAACAATTGCTTGTAAAATGTCAATCTTTAGTAGTTCATGTCGACCACCTTGCTAGTGCCTGGCATAAATATGGGAAAAATACGACCCGACAATACAGATCTGTACACTTGCTGCACTCGCTGTCCTCCTGGCTCGGTTCAGCTTGAGTACGAGGAAAAGTCGCCATTTGTGTCTGAAAGTGAGGAAACGTAAAATTATGGCCATTTATAGGACCTTATGAAACTATTTTCAATAATTTGAATAAAAGACAATCAACATTTAAAATCAAGTTTTATCTACTAACGTCTTGCTTTCTGAATCAATAACGGATGAAATTTACTGTAAACTCACAGAAAATGTGCAAAATTCATTGTGTCTACATCTAGCAATCTACATGAAACAAATAGACATCTGAAAATTACAGCCATGGCTTTCAAACTGTATTTTATCCAACTTAAGCATAAAGCCATTTAGAAAGGCATTTGTTTAAAAGTATTTTTATAATATTCAAACGCATACTTAACAAGATCTCTACACATTTTTCCTTAAGACTTCACAGAATCCATCTCACTTTGGCTAAGTTCGTGAACGCTGAACTTGTTGTTTTTCTCAAATATTTATGACGTCATTTTTTTGTCGCGTGACGAATGGAATGTGTACAACTGTTTGTATACTTGTACGCGAGAAACTGCGTTAGGCATACTACTCTATGATCAATGTGTGCAATTTCGGAGTACAAATCGAGCTTATTTTGATTTGTATTACTGGTATCGCACACCACGAGAGATAGCGCGTTTTGTTTACCTTCTGTCATGAAACGATATACGTTACGTACAATGCTAGGACGTAGCTGGGCCCTTGATGAGCTCCACTAATTGATTTTTTTGATCAAAGAATCGATGTAAAAATTTTAATCTATACATGTAGATGTTCCCTCTGCCAGACTACAACTCAAGCCCGTGAGACAATAATTAAATGTATATAAAGTGTAGTTGTTTAGGGAGAATAATAACAATTAGAATTGTAAACCTCGTGTTTGTTTTTTTGTCATTTCTTCATAGATAGGACTGTCCAAGCTGGTGTCGTATTCTTATCTCCTGTAAATGAAAAAAGGTATCAAAACAACAGAAACCGGAATTCAGTAATGACGTGTTGGCATTTTGTTTAACACTTATTTTCATGCTATTTATTTACATATTGCTTTTGTATTATTAATACACTAGACCCTTAGAACAATACTCTCTTAAAAGTCTATGTGTCCAATAAAACGATCATAAACCCGCAAATATTGCCTCAGCATTTGTTTAATGGTGTGAACGAGTAAGTAATAATCTCCAAAGTGAATGCATCCAGATGTTCAATAACAGACTGGCAGATTGGCGTATATTGGGCGGAATTGCTTACACTGTGTAAGATTGTCAAACGGCGATTACTACTTTCATTTCTTCTTTTTTTCTGAATTGCCATTTTCACTTCACAGTGGTTGATTATTGCACTAAGTATGTGTGTGTGTGTGTGTGTGTACCTGCGCGTGATGTGTGTGTGTGTGTTCGTGTGTGTACCTGCGCGTGATGTGTGTGTGTACCTGCGCATTATGTGTGTGTGTACCTGCGCATGATATGTGTGCGTGTGTGTGTGTGTACCTGTGCGTGATGTGTGTGCGTGTGTGTGCGTGTGTGTACCTGCGCGTGATGTGCGTGTGTGTGTACCTGCTCGTGATGTGTGTGTACCTGCGCGTGATATGTGTGTGTGTGTGTGCGTGTGTGTGCGTGTGTACCTGCGCGTGATGTGTGTTTAAACGACGCATTAAGGTAGCTTATAAATTTTGGTTCGTTAATACAAAATAATGAACAATTTCATTCCTTGACGCGTTACCTCAAATACCCACCAAGAAGGGAGGTAACATTAGGTAAATGTGAAAGTCGGATTAATGTCCCTTCAATAACGAAGTGAGAAAAACACTACCACTTGGTAAATCTATTTTGAAAAGAAACCGCCATTTATTATCTCACAAACCGCGTCTCCGCTTGTTTATTTTACCAAAAAAGAGCACTGCTATGACAGCATATTGTGAAATTTATTCTTAGCAACAATAATTTTGACCAGACTGACACCCGAAGCAAACCAAAAACTTGCACTTCCCATAAGTTACTTATGTATAATATGATATCTCAATCCTGATAATTAACACACATCAGCTTCTCTTCTGCCTTCCCGAACGTACGCCAAATAACGGTGGCGGCAATCTAAAACGTTGGTTCAAATACGTCATGTAGGGTATGAATATTACATATTTTGAATATGTTCAGCCACAACACTCGGTTAACATGCTTGGTGTGTTTACCTGATGATAAATATGAATTATTCTTATTCTATAGCGTACGAACATTTTGTTGTTTTCTCGAATAGTGGTGGTCGGTACAGTTTGCCTTCATGTCATGATGTATCCTATTTTGTGCTGAATATACCACAATTATGACTAAAATCATAAATCACGACAATGTCAGTTAACTTTCCGATAGCTGAAATAGTTCTTGTTACCATTACAATAAAGTCTGACAATAACGCGTACATGTATGCAAAGAGTAATTCAAATGCACATCTCCTATGTGACGTAATTTTGGAAACTTTCGTCTCTCTTTATGCACATCTCCTTGTCGTCACAATTTATCTCTCTATCACACATAAAAGTTTTCTGCAAAGTCTGAAATGTATTTTCTCTATATCTGGTGCTTTTTTATATCCCCAAACAATTACCGAATAATTTAAAATAGTTTCCCAATCTAAGTAGATCTAGGCATTTTTTGTTACATTATTATGATATTTTCCCACAACACATTCTTTTATATATTTGACCTCGATTGAAATAAAATACGATCATGAACTGAAATCTTTAAAATTATTTCTGTCAGTACGACGTAGAAAATATGGTTTTAGAAAAGAAGAATTTATAAACATTCCTATAAAGACATATGTGAAAAATGGCCACACCCCTGGTGGTCATGTTTTTGACGGATCTAATTTTTTGGAACGATCTTAATACATGGCTACCATAAAAACATGTAAATGAAATAGCATGGCTCTTGCTCTTGTAGTTTTTGACAAGATTTTCCAAATTTTCCATAACATATTGGGAAAATGGACACACCCCTAGCGGGTTAACACATAAAATTGTTCATGCAGTTTCATGTGAGTACTACAAATGATAATTGTTTATTGTATTGTAAGACTTTTGTGACGCTCTGCTGAATTAATTATGATGAGGGGCGCCCGAGGTGTAGTGATGGGGTGTAGTGTAGTGGTCGTGTTGGCGCATGTATCCCCTCTGACTGCTTCTCATTTGGGACGAGGAACTTAATATGGGATAGGCTTTTAGCTGACCTGTTGTTCGCCTGTGGTTATCCCTCTACCAAAATAAGTTGCTGTAGTGAACATAGTTGGTCTCTGTGATGTATTTAAAAAAAAAAAACAACAACTAAATTATCATTGCAAATGAGACCAGTGATTTATATACCATGTAAACAATACATGTAATTTGCAAAGCATTCATTTATCATTTAGGGCAAAATTGTAAAAACCTGGTAATGCTTTTGTCAATCTTCACACAAGAAGTTATAATAACTATAAAATAAATGAAAATAAATAAATAAAATAATGAAAATAAAAGTTTTTTGAAACATAAAAATTAACATTAAAACAAGTTTCAAATATTTTTGATCTATACATCTACTTAAAGCAAAAACATTTAATTTCCTGGATGACCACCAATTTTCCATGATGTAGCAAATGTTATAGTTGTGCTTTAGTTTAAAACTATTTTTATACTTATTATTTGGGAATTTTTGGATAGAGCAAGTACTAAGGTATTATGTACACACAGCACTGAACAGAAAATAGTCTTGCTGAAGGACTTGCTATGCTTGGTCCTCTTTGGACGTTCGAAGTTGGTTCAAACGTGGGACCCTCTGATCCTGAATCCAATGTCTAAACCACTATACCATGGACGCCCACCTAAGCGTGTTTTGGAGAATGCTGTTTTATAATATAAATTTGAACACGCCCATCATTACAATAATGCACATGCAAATTCTTCCCTTTAATTTATTTATTCTTATATTGTTGGAATATCTTGCATGTCAATATCATACATGATAGTATACACGCCAACTAAATCACCAAAGGGACACGAAAAGTATACTTACTGCTACCTCTTGTGGACCAATACAGCATACGTCCCATGGCTTTTCATCGGTATCACAGAACTTGGTAACCTTGCTACTTGATGGGTCTATACGCTTCAGTTTTTTGTTTCCGAAATCAGCTACTACCAGACTCCCATCACTGAGATGACAGCAACCCATGTTATCACACGTGTTCTTATCCCCTGGTATCTTGACGTTGATTTGTTTCTTTTCTGGTCTCACTACTGGCTTATCTCCGTGTTTCTTCACTGGTCTCCTAACTTGACGGTCTCCTGGACTCCGTACTACAGCCTGTACTGGTTTGTCTACTTCACCTCCCACAGAACCCTGTGACCTGATATCCTGAACCTTGGTGGTGACTTCCTTAACAAGGGAATAGAAACAGTTAAGGGAGTCAAATATCTTCATTTCAGTCATGAAGCTGAATTGATATCCCTTTATCAGACAGTCCGACTCGTTATAAAGAGCGTAACCTTTTTGGGCAATTGTCTGACCCTTCTTTTTCAGGATAAATGTATTGGCTTTCGACTTTTTTGACTTAGTAATGTTATCTAAACATTGGCTAATTTCATCTTTAGTTAAAGCACACGCCTGTCGATGATGTTTAGTGACTGCAAGAAGTTCTTCTTGTTTACATTTGATATCCTTCTTACCCTTCTCTTTTAGCTCCTCAATCCGCGCCAATACTTTCTTTGCGTATACTTCCAGATCTCTAAGAAAATTGTTTCCATCTTTTTTAATATTAGCCAATTGTTCATCTAATGCTTTAATAGCCTTGTTTATATTGTCTAAAGCCGATTTTAACTGTGCAGGGACTGCTTGTAAATCGGGGACAGCACAGAGCTCATCTGAGGATTCCCTGATGTTTTTGGGGTCTTGGCATTTCCTGAAAACAAATGGAAAAGAAAATCGTCATTAATGTACATTGCAGTGACCCCACTGTGGTCATTATAGGAAAGTTGACGAAGACTCCAGACAGACATATGTCTGGACAGAACAGCCTTTACACCTCATGTAAGCTGGAAGACTCCACATAAAGTAGTTTGCCTATGAGTATAACCTAAACCCAGGTGGTGAATGGCACAATATTTACGATGGGTTACGAGTCAGGGACCTTTCAAATACAGGCTTGCCACACATCAACACAAATGTTGTCAACTTCAAATAAGACAGTATTGTTTTGAATTTAATATTTACATACTTTTGCCATGCTGTTCTCAGCTCTAAATTGTCTTCAAATTAGTTACCTTACATTTATTTAATTCATTTTAATACAAAGACTAGAACTCCGCGAGTTGGACCGCCTGACGAAAATTTTGTAAGTCGACATAAAAAATGTTAATTAGGTTTTTGTTGTGCAGATATAAGCAATGTATTTGCACAAAATTCACATATAAAATAACCTTTTAATTGTCTCATTGCTAAAAAAATGCACAACAAGTTATGCTCTTCGCAAGAAATGCACTAAAAATCAATCAAATGGGAATTATTTAAAAGAATGACAAGAAATGCTATGTAAATATCACTCAAAGGGGAATAACTAAAAACGGAATAAGGTAGAGTTACCGTTCTCGTGCACTGCACTTTGAGTCATTGCCAGAAACATGCATACCAAGTTTGGAGTCATTTGGACCTACTGTGATAAAGTTACACTCCGGACAATTAATGCTCTATAAAATAAATCAAAGGGGAATAATTAAAAAACAGAAGAAGGTAGAGTTACCGTTTTTGTGCACAGCACTTTGAGTCATTGCCAGAAATATTCATACCACATTTAGAGTCATTTGGACCTACAGTGACAAAGTTACACTCTGGACAAGAAATGCTCTATAAAAATCAATCAAAGGGGAATAATTAAAAAACGGAACAAAGTAGAGTTACGGTTCTTGTGCGCTGCACTTCGAGTCATTGCCAGAAACATGCATACCAAGTTTGGAGTCATTTGGACCTACAGTGACAAAGTTATGCTCCGGAGAAGGAAATCCGGACGCCGCCAACGACGCGGACGCCGACAGTTATCCCTATATGTCGCCTAGTCAGGCGACACACAAACAATATTTTACATGAACTGTTTCTAATTTGGATGATCTTAAACAAACATTGATTGTTTGTTTGTTTATTGGGTTTATCGTCCCACCAACAGTATTTCAGTTATCTGGAGACGGTGTCCACTTGAAGCAGATATAGTGCTGCCTTCACTGTGTATAGCATGCCGTGAACACCTGGCATGATACCATACCCAGTCACATTATCCTGACAGCGGACCAACCAGTCGTGGAACTACCCTTATATTTGCTTGAGGGTTAGCAAGGGAGCTATACCACTACCATTTTTAACGACTTTGGTATGTCGCGGCCCGGGATCGAACCCGGGGCCTCCCGTACCTGGAGCCAACGCTCTACCGATTGCGCTACCAGGTCCGGTCAACATTGATTGGAAAAATGTAACTAGAAGCCAAAGTCTTTCATCAGATAAAACATTATATATAACTAAATAACATTAAATAAGTTTCCACTGGTATGACCTTCCTGGCTTTTTATGATAAAATGACAGTAAGATCATGACTGGCAGATAATGTTACAAAAGTGAAAAGACACTGGGTGACCAAGCCAACAATGACAGGTTTAAGATGTCTGGATGTACAGAAGCACCTGTACTTTCAGGAGGGAGAATTTTTAGGCTCTCTCTGACACTGTGGGTGTGGGTGACAATACTTGTACCTTCAGGTGGGAGAATTTTTAGGCTCTCTCTGACACTGTGGGTGTGGGTGATAGTACTTGTACCTTCAGGTGGGAGAATTGTAGGCTCTCTCTGACACTGTGGGTGTAGGTGACAGTACTTGTACCTTCAGCTGGGAGAATTTTCAGGCTCTCTCTGACACTGTGGGTGTGGGTGACAGTACTTGTACCTTCAGGAGGGAGAATTTTTAGGCTCTCTCTGACACTGTGTGTGTGGGTGACAGTACTTGTACCTTCAGGTGGGAGAATTTTCAGGCTCTCTCTGACACTGTGGGTGTGTATGACAGTACTTGTACCTTCAGGTGGGAGAACTATTGGGTTCTCTCTGACACTGTGGGTGTAGGTGACAGTACTTGTACCGTCAGGTGGGATAACTATTGGGTTCTTTCTGACACTGTGGGTGTAGGTGATAGTACTTGTACCTTCAGGAGGGAGAATTTTCAGGCTCTGTCTGACACTGTGGGTGTGTATGACAGTACTTGTACCTTCAGGTGGGAGAATTTTTAGGCTCTCTCTGACACTGTGGGTGTGTATGACAGTACTTGTACCTTCAGGTGGGAGAACTATTGGGTTCTCTCTGACACTGTGGGTGTAGGTGACAGTACTTGTACCTTCAGGTGGGAGAATTTTCAGGCTCTCTCTGACACTGTGGGTGTGTATGACAGTACTTGTACATTCAGGTGGGAGAACTATTGGGTTCTCTCTGACACTGTGGGTGTAGGTGACAGTACTTGTACCTTCAGGAGGGAGAATTTTCAGGCTCTCTCTGACACTGTGGGTGTGGGTGACAGTACTTGTACCTTCAGGTGGGAGAACTATTGGGTTCTCTCTGACACTGTGGGTGTAGGTGACAGTACTTGTACCTTCAGGAGGAAGAATTTTCAGGCTCTCTCAGACACTGTGGGTGTAGGTGACAGTACTTGTACCTTCAGGTGGGAGAATTTTCAGGCTCTCTCAGACACTGTGGGTGTGGGTGACAGTACTTGTACCTTCAGGTGGGAGAACTATTGGGTTCTCTCTGACACTGTGGGTGTGTATGACACTACCTGCTCCTTCAGGGGTGAGAATTTTCCGACTTTCTCGGGTACTGTGGGTGTTGGGGGACAGTACCTTCAGGTGGGAAAATTTCGGGCTCTCTCTGACTGTGGGTGGGTGTGGGGAACAACACCTGTACCTTCAGGTGGCTCTCTCCGACACTTTGGGTGGTTGGGGGAACATTACTTGTACGCAACTTACTAAAAGTGTTTTTGTTAATTTAAAATCATCATGAACACTGTGCGTGGGTGGAGCAACCCACTGTGGGTAGAGCTCCCAATAATGTCACTTGTGAAGTTTGGTAAAGTTTTACCACATTCATAGTGTGGTAGGGCAATAGTGCAAGTTTAAGCAGTGGATGGCATAGCAGAGGTAAGTCAGTTCAGCATATCAGTGAAAAAACACAGCCCGCTTTTTCTAACAACCCTCTATTCGTATGTTAAATGACACCTGCTGTAAAAAGGTTTCCTAACAACCCTCCGTTGGTATGTTCCATGACAACCAACAGTGGGTAAATTTACTGACAAACCTCTGTTGGTATGTTCCTTGACAACCTACTGTGGGTAGGTTTACTGACAACCCTCTGTTAGTATGTTCCTTGACAACCTGTTATGGGAAGGTTTACTGACAACCCTCTGTTGTTATGTTCCATGACAACCTACTGTAGGTAGGTTTACTGACAACCCTCTGTTGGTATGTTCCTTGACAACCTACTGTGGGTAGGTTTACTGACAACCCTCTGTTGGTATGTTCCATGACAACCTACTGTAGGTAGGTTTACTGACAACCCTCTGTTGGTATGTTCCTTGACAACCTACTGTGGGTAGGTTTACTGACAACCCTCTGTTGGTATGTTCCTTGACAACCTACTGTGGGAAGGTTTACTGACAACCCTCTGTTGGTAAGTTCCATGACAACCTACTGTGGGTAGGTTTACTGACAACCCTCTGTTGGTATGTTCCATGACAACCTACTGTGGGTAGGTTGACAACCATCTGTTGGTATGTTACATGACAACCTACTGTGGGTAGGTTTAATGACAACCCTATGTTGGTATGTTCCATGACAGCCTACTGTGGGTAGGTTTACTGACAACCCTCAATTGGTATGTTCCATGACAACCTACTGTGGGTAGGTTTACTGACAACCCTCTGTTGGTATGTTCCATGACAACCTACTGTGGGTAGGTTTACTGACAACCATCTGTTGGTATGTTCCTTGACAACATACTGTGGGTAGGTTTACTGACAACCCTCTGTTGGTATGTTCCATGACAACCTATTGTGGGTAGGTTTACTGACAACCATCTGTTGGTATGTTCCATGACAACATACTGTGGGTAGGTTTACTGACAACCCTCTGTTGGTATGTTCCATGGCAACCTACTGTGGGTAGGTTTACTGACAACCATCTGTTGGTATGTTCCATGACAACCTACTGTGGGTAGGTTTACTGACAACCATCTGTTGGTATGTTCCATGACAACCTACTGTGGGTAGGTTTACTGACAACCCTCTGTTGGTATGTTCCTTGACAATCTACTGTGGGTAGGTTTACTGACAACCCTCTGTTGGTATGTTCCATGACAACCTACTGTAGGTAGGTTTACTGACAACCCTCTGTTGGTATGTTCCTTGACAATCTACTGTGGGTAGGTTTACTGACAACCCTCTGTTGGTATGTTCCATGACAACCTACTGCAGGTAGGTTTACTGACAACCCTCTGTTGGTATGTTCCATTACAACCTACTGTGGGTAGGTTTACTGACAACTCTCTGTTGTTATGTTCCTTGACAATCTACTGTGGGTAGGTTTACTGACAACCCTCTGTTGGTATGTTCCATGACAACCTACTGTGGGTAGGTTTACTGACAACCCTCTGTTGGTATGTTCCTTGACAACCTACTGTGGGTAGGTTTACTGACAACCCTCTGTTGGTATGTTCCATGACAACCTACTGTAGGTAGGTTTACTGACAACACTCTGTTGTTATGTTCCATGACAACCTACTGTGGGCAGGTTTACTAACAACCCTCTGTTGGCATGTCCCATGACAACCTACTGAAGGTAGGTTTACTGACAACCCTCTGTTGGTATGTTCCATGACAACCTTCTGTGAGAAGGTTTCCTAACAACCCTCTGTTAATATGCTCCATGACAAGCTACTGTGGGCAGGTTTACTGACAACCCTCTGTTGGTATGTTCCATGACAACCTACTGTAAGAAAGTTTCCTAACAACCCTCTGTTGGTATGTTCCATGACAACCTACTGTGGGCAGGTTTACTAACAACCCTCTGTTGGTATGTTCCATGACAACCTGCTGTGAGAAGGTTTCCTAACAACCCTCTGTTAATATGCTCCATGACAACCTACTGTGGGTAGGTTTACTGACAACCCTCTGTTGGTATGTTCCATGACAACCTACTGTGGGCAGGTTTACTAACAACCCTCTGTTGGTATGTTCCATGACAACCTGCTGTGGGTAGGTTTACTGACAACCCTCTGTTGGTATGTACCATGACAACCAACTGCGGGCAGGTTTACTGACAACCCTCTGTTGGTATGTTCCATGACAACCTACTGTGGG
This sequence comes from Sinonovacula constricta, assembly GCA_007844125.1. Classification (NCBI taxonomy): domain Eukaryota; kingdom Metazoa; phylum Mollusca; class Bivalvia; order Cardiida; family Solecurtidae; genus Sinonovacula; species Sinonovacula constricta. Next base: position 52,877,278 of record CM017566.1, read on the forward strand.
TAGGTTTACTGACAACCCTCTGTTGGTATGTACCATGACAACCTACTGTGGGTAGGTTTACTGACAACCCTCTGTTGGTATGTTCCATTACAACCTACTGTGGGCAGGTTTACTGACAACCCTCTGTTGATATGTTCCATGACAACCTACTATTGGAAGGTTTACTAACAACCCTCTGTTGGTATGTTCCATGACAACCTACTGTGGGTAGATTTACTGACAACCCTCTGTTGATATGTTCCATGACAACCTACTGTGGGCAGGTTTACTAACAACCCTCTGTTAATATGCTCCATGACAACCTACTGTGGGTAGGTTTCCTAACAACCCTCTGTTGGTATGTTCCATGACAACCTACTGTGGGCAGGTTTACTAACAACCCTCTGTTGGTATGTTCCATGACAACCTGCTGTGGGTAGGTTTACTGACAACCCTCTGTTGGTATGTACCATGACAACCTACTGTGGGTAGGTTTACTGACAACCCTCTGTTGGTATGTACCATGACAACCTACTGTGGGTAGGTTTACTGACAACCCTCTGTTGGTATGTTCCATTACAACCTACTGTGGGCAGGTTTACTGACAACCCTCTGTTGATATGTTCCATGACAACCTACTATTGGAAGGTTTACTAACAACCCTCTGTTGGTATGTTCCATGACAACCTACTGTGGGTAGGTTTCCTAACAACCCTCTGTTGGTATGTTCCATGACAACCTACTGTGGGCAGGTTACTGACAACCCTCTGTTGGTATGTTCCATGACAACCTACTGTGGGCAGGTTACTGACAACCCTCTGTTGGTATGTTCCATGACAACCTACTGTGGGTAGGTTTACTGACAACCCTCTGTTGGTATGTTCCATGACAACCTACTGTGGGCAGGTTACTGACAACCCTCTGTTGGTATGTTCCATGACAACCTACTGTGGGCAGGTTACTGACAACCCTCTGTTGGTATGTTCCATGACAACCTACTGTGGGCAGGTTACTGACAACCCTCTGTTGGTATGTTCCATGACAACCTACTGTGGGCAGGTTACTGACAACCTTCTGTTGGTATGTTCCATGACAACCTACTGTGGGTAGGTTTACTGACAACCCTCTGTTGGTATGTTCCATGACAACCTACTGTGGGCAGGTTACTGACAACCCTCTGTTGGTATGTTCCATGACAACCTACTGTGGGCAGGTTACTGACAACCCTCTGTTGGTATGTTCCATGACAACCTACTGTGGGCAGGTTACTGACAACCCTCTGTTGGTATGTTCCATGACAACCTACTGCGGGCAGGTTACTGACAACCCTCTGTTGGTATGTTCCATGACAACCTACTGTGGGTAGGTTACTGACAACCCTATGTTGGTATGTTCCATGACAACCTACTGTGGGTAGGTTACTGACAACCCTATGTTGGTATGTTCCATGACAACCTACTGTGGGTAGGTTACTGACAACCATCTGTTGGTATGTTCCATGACAACCTACTGTGGGCAGGTTACTGACAACCCTCTGTTGGTATGTTCCATGACAACCTACTGTGGGCAGGTTACTGACAACCCTCTGTTGGTATGTTCCATGACAACCTACTGTGGGCAGGTTACTGACAACCCTCTGTTGGTATGTTCCATGACAACCTACTGTTGGTAGGTTTACAGACACCTCTCTGTTGGTATGTTCCATGACAACCTACTGTGGGTAGGTTTACTGACAACCCTCTGTTGGTATGTTCCATGACAACCTACTGTTGGTAGGTTTACTGACAACCCTCTGTTGGTATGCTCCATGACAACCTACTGTGAGTAGGTTTACTGACAACCCTATGTTGGTATGTTCCATGACAACCTACTGTGGGCAGGTTACTAACAACCCTCTGTTGGTATGTTCCATGACAACCTACTGTGGGCAGGTTACTGACAACCCTCTGTTGGTATGTTCCATGACAACCTACTGTGGGCAGGTTACTGACAACCCTCTGTTGGTATGTTCCATGACAACCTACTGTTGGTAGGTTTACAGACACCTCTCTGTTGGTATGTTCCATGACAACCTACTGTGGGTAGGTTTACTGACAACCCTCTGTTGGTATGTTCCATGACAACCTACTGTTGGTAGGTTTACTGACAACCCTCTGTTGGTATGCTCCATGACAACCTACTGTGAGTAGGTTTACTGACAACCCTATGTTGGTATGTTCCATGACAACCTACTGAAGGTAGGTTTACTGACAACCCTCTGTTGGTATGTTCCATGACAACCTTCTGTGAGAAGGTTTCCTAACAACCCTCTGTTAATATGCTCCATGACAAGCTACTGTGGGCAGGTTTACTAACAACCCTCTATTGGTATGTTCCATGACAACCTGCTGTGAGAAGGTTTCCTAACAACCCTCTGTTAATATGCTCCATGACAACCTACTGTGGGTAGGTTTACTGACAACCCTCTGTTGGTATGTTCCATGACAACCTACTGTGGGCAGGTTACTGACAACCCTCTGTTGGTATGTTCCATGACAACTTACTGTGGGTAGGTTTACTGACAACCCTCTGTTGGTATGTTCCATGACATCATACTGTGGGTAGATTTCCTAACAACCCTCAGTTGGTTTGTTCCATGACAGTCTACTGTGAGTAGGTTTACTGACAACCATCTGTTGGTATGTTCCATGACAACCTACTGTGGGCAGGTTTACTGACAACCCTCAGTTGGTATGTTCCATGACAACCTACTGTGGGTAGGTTTACTGACAACCCTCTGTTGGTATGTTCCATGACAACCTACTGTGGGTAGGTTTACTGACAACCCTCTGTTGGTATGTTCCATGACAACCTACTGTGCGCAGGTTTACTGACAACCCTCTGTTGGTATGTTCCATGACAACCTACTGTGAGCAGGTTTACTGACAACCCTCTGTTGGTATGTTCCATTACAATCTGCTGTGGGCAGGTTTACTAACAACCCTCTGTTGGTATGTTCCATGACAACCTACTGTAAATAGGTTTACTGACAACCCTCTGTTGGTATGTTCCATGCCAACCAACTGTGGGTAGGTTTACTGACAACCATCTGTTGGTATGTTCCTTGACAACCTACTGTAAGTAGGTTTACTGACAACCCTCTGTTGGTATGTTCCATGACAACCTACTGTGGGTAGGTTTTATGACAACCCTGTGTTGGTATGTTCCATGACCACCTATTGTGGGCAGGTTTACTGACAACCCTCTGTTGGTATGTTCCATGACAACCTACTGTTGGTAGGTTTACTGACAACCCTCTGTTGGTATGTTCCATGACAACCTACTGTGGGCAGGTTTCCTAACAACAGTCTGTTGGTATGTTCCATGACAACCTACTGTGGGTAGGTTTACTGACAACCCTCCGTTGGTATGTTCCATGGCAACATATTGTGGGTAGGTTTGCTGACAACACTCTGTTGGTATGTTCCATGACAACCTATTGTGGGTAGGTTTACTGACAACACTCTGTTGGTATGTTTCATGACAACTTACTGTGGGTAGGTCTCCTGAGAACAAGTGGTGGGTAGGTCTCCTGACAACCCGCTGTGGGCAGGTCTCCTGAGAACAAGTGGTGGGTAGGTCTCCTGACAACCCGCTGTGGGCAGGTCTCCAGAGAACCTGCTGTTGGTAGGACTCTTTACAAGCAGCAATATGTAGGTCTGCTGAAAACAACTGTGTGTAGATCTCCTGACTTCCCGCTGTCACCAGGTTCCATGACAACCTGCTGTGTGTAGATCTTCTGACAACAGCAATCGATAGGTTTTCCGACAACCTGCTGTGGGTTGGTTCCCCTGCCAACACACTGAAACTAAAAGAATCATGTCTTGCAGCTATGGTAGGTCTCCTGACAACCTGCTGTGGTTAGGTCTCCAGACAACACGCTCTAGGTAGGTCTCCTGACATCCTGCTGTGGTTAGGTCTCCTGACAACCCGCCGTGGTTAGGTACCCTGACAACCTGCTGTGGTTAGGTCTGCTGACAACCCGCTGTGTTTAGGTCTCCTGACAACCTGCTGTGGTTAGGTTTCCAGACAACCTGCTTTGGTTGCGTCTCCTGACAACCTGCTGTGGTTAGATCTCCAGACAACCTGCTGTTGGTAGGACTCCTTACAACCAGCAATACGTAGGTCTCCAAAAAAACTGTGTGTAGATCTCCTGACTACCCGCTGTCACAAGGTTCCCTGACAACCTGCTGTAAGTAGATCTTATGACAACAGCAATGGGAAGGTTTCCCGACAACCTGCTGTGAGTTGGTTCCCCTGACAACACACTAAAAGATTATCCTGTCCTGCAGCTATGGGTAGGTTTCCTGACAAGCAGCTGTGGGTAGTTCCCCTGACAACACACTGTGTGTATGTCTTCTGACAAGCAGCCTGCTGCGGGTAACCTAACGTCTAGATATGGGTGTCTTCTGACAACCAGCTGTGGGTAGGTCTCCTTAAAACAAGATGTGGTCCTATATATCCAACTGTCACAGTGAAAAAATAAAGCATAGAGCTCTAAAGTAAATCTGAGAGAAGAAAATAATCCTGTCAATAATCTGATTTGAACTCGGGACCTTCAGATCAGTAGGCTGACACTCAACCACGTCGCTAAAGGGTTAACCCAACAGCAAGGCTGTTGGAAGTGCCTATCTGCACTACACTCCTCCCCCTTCACTTTTTCTTGGCCCATCTCAGGACAGCCACACCAGGCTTTCGTTTACTTCTGACACCATTAAAGTAAATCTGAGAGGAGAAAATAATCCTGTCCCTAACTGGGATTTGAACCCGGGACCTTCAGATCAGTAGGCTGACACTCAACCACGTCCTTAAGGGTTAACCCACAGCACGGCTGTTGGAAGTGACTATCTGAACTACAGCTCCGACTGTCATTACAAAAATGTATTTACTGCTTTTTTTAACTAAACAAAACCCTTGCCACCACTTACTTTTGAGATCATGTTTTCTTGATCACCCTGGCAATCAGTTCTGACAATAATTTATGCTGAACCCCCATTGTCCTTATATGTAAATTTGGTCATGTACATCAATATATTTCACAATTTATATTGTCTAACAATTAGGTCATCCTTCAAACAGCATTTGCTTAAAGTAAGTTTATGCCGCAACTAGGCACAAATTCAACAGAACGGGGCTAAGATATTTGCTCGTGTATAAGATATAGGCAAACTATCGGATACTACCTTTAAGTTAAGAAAACTGACCTGTGATCCAAGAGGCGACATTTTCTACACAGCAGTTCATCGTGCTGGCGACAGTACAGCGTTATTAATTCATCAGCATGTTTCCCACATTTCTCGGTTAACACATCTTTGCTGTCTCCTTGACCTTGCACGACATTGTGGTTTTCATGCAAATCATTATGAAATCCCAAGCATGATGTACACAGATGTTTACTGCAGTCAACGCAGTAATAATCTGCAGTCTGGTCTTTTTTCTTCTTGGCACAAATGGAACACTTGGGATCTATATATTCATCAGACCACTTCTCTGAATCAATTGCTTTTGCCATATTTACTTCCTAGCACAATATTTCGAACGGTTTGTACACTGGAGTCTTTGTTCCAATAACAAGAGATTGTTGCTGGGCATTCGGAACACCTCGCCCTTTCACTGGCGAAAAAAGAGGAGTTCCGAGTGGTTGATGGGGTTAATCGAAACTCCTCGAACAATACTCGAGGAGTTCCGATTGGTTTGTCCCGATGACGGAATTGCCCGAGGAGTTCCGATTCCGTTGGTGTATGACTAAAGTGCGGAAATGAGATAAACGCGAAAAGGAGTTTCGCGAAAAAAGATGTTGTCTTGATCGCGGATTTCCATTGAGCGAAATGGAGCTGTGGTGATTGAATACTCTGGTATAAATTGTTTGGGGGATGAGATAGAAAGTGAAGATTTACACAATTAATTTACGCATTTAAGCGTGAATACTAACTTTTACGTCTCATCTGAAGCACATGATTGTAACGCAGGCCGGCGCTCCCCAACGGTCACCCATCCGTACACCGGCCACGGAAACCGTTGCTTAACCGCGCACATCGGGAAGCCGCTTAAACCGCGTCGCTAAAGAGTTAACCCAGCAGCGAGGCTGGTTTGAAGCGCTTATATTTCTACCCCTGCGGTCGTTACATTACTCCCCCCTCCGAGAAGTCTCGTCCCGAGACTTGGTCTGGGAAGTTCCGTGGGCACGCAACTCCAGTCCGGCAGTTGATTATCCCACCGCTGCCACCAATGTAACGCAGGCCGGCGCTCCCCAACGGTCACCCACCCGTACACCGGCCACGGAAACCGTTGCTTAACCGCGCACATCGGGAAGCCGCTTAAACCGCGTCGCTAAAGAGTTAACCCAGCAGCGAGGCTGGTTTGAAGCGCTTATATTTCTACCCCTGCGGTCGTTACATGATTATGTGACAATAATACTACGGTACTAGTGCTATAGAGACCGTCCACCGCTTACCCCACACATTAAGGTCGTTTGTAAATACACACCAAACATATACAATAACATACAAAATTATATATTACATCACGTGTGTGGACAATTTAGCACAGTATTGACTATTTATAAAGTATACTTATGGAGTAAGTTGTGCAAATGTTATGCTAGGATAAAAGATTGAAAGGCGTTTTGCCGTTATTTGACGTGGTTTTATCAATAGTAACCCCATGATAACACATGATTAACACATGGAATTGCCCTTAGCTCTTTGCTGAATCACTCTCATTGCATTTTATTTGGCCATTTTTTTGTATATATAGGAACAGAACAAAACAATATTTTGTCATTTTACGTCAACATACAACATAGTAAATGCATACGACAGGTAAATACAGACCAGTATGTACGTGTCAATCGGTATGATGTGGTACATGAACAGTTAATGTACATTAAAAATTTAATACAGTATCATATCAATACAGCAGCAAACAATAAATTATGTAAATGATCTATTTCATCTTGGATTGGTAATAATAACAATAACTGACACACCGGTAGTAATTCTGTAATTTAATATGGATATTATAGAATCTTTTAGGATATTATAGATTTTTTGTTCTTAAAATTCAATAATTAAAAATAAATGACACCAAATGATACAAATTGACATTCCTGTCGCAAAATGTCAATTACAGCGTTGTGTTGAAAGTTTGGCGGACGATTATTACGAATTGCTTCAGCCCACCCTCTTTGGCACCAGGATGTACTCTGTCCGGTTATAATGTCTTTGATATCTTACTTTCTTACCCATATCCACAAAGTATTCTCCAGGCTGTTTCCTCTGTATAATGTGTGTGTGTGTGCGTGTGTGTGTAAGTTTCTAATATACCTAAATCTAATTAAGGTATGCACTGTTATGTCCTGTTCTGACAAGTGCAATCTTTAGAAAAAATAATGTATCCGTTGGGACCTAAAGGCTGGACAACGGGAGCATAATCCCCTGATCCTACATAATAATAATAATAATAATAATATAATAATCTCTGATAATACATGGGAATAATAATGATGATGATAATAATAATAATAATAATAATAATAATAATAATAATATTAATATTATTATTATTATTATTATTATTATTATTATTACTATTATTATTATTATTATTATTATTATTATTATTATTATTATTATTATTATTATTATTACTATTATTATTATTATTAATATTATTATTATTATTATTACTATTATTATTATTATTATTATTATTATTATTATTATTATTATTACTATTATTATTATATTTATTATTATTATTATTATTATTATTATTATTATTATTATTATTATTATTATTACTGTATTTAACTAACTTATAATGCTGAACGTGATGAATAAGATAACTTGTAATATTTCCAGCTAAATACTAGAATGGGAGAGAGAGAGGGGGAGAGAGGGATGGAGAGAGAGAGAGAGGTGGAAGCTAGAGGGGGGAGGGAGAGGGGAGAGGGTGGCATAGAGAAAGAGAGAGACAGAGACAGAGAGCGACACATAGAGAGACAAACATAGACACTGACACAGAGAGACAGGGAGAGAGGGAGAGGAAGATTGAGAGAGGGAGAGGAAGATTGAGAGAGTGGGATAGGGAGGGAGGGAAGGGGTAGAAAGAGGGGCTAGTGAGAGAGAGAGAGAGCGGGCGTAGAGGGAGGGAAAGACAGAGGGGTAGAGGAATGGGTGAGAGCGAGTGAGAGAGTCAAAGAGAGAGAGAGTGAGACAAACAGACAGCGAGAGGCACATAGAGAGAGACAGAAGACAGAGACGCAAAGAAAAAGAGAGATAGGCACAGAGAGACAGGCAGAGAGAGAGAGAGAGGGAGAGAGAGAGAGAGAGAGAGAGAGAGAGAGAATAGGTCTAGTCTCGATACCTTATCTTGTATTTTGGTTACTTTCATAATCAAAACTCTTAGTGTATATATGAATCGACATCTACACTTCTGGTAAGTAGTACATAAAAATAATTAGGTACCCTGTTGTTTTTATTTAATACATTATAATTGTATCGTATTCTCTTCATACGTCAAGAGTAAGCCTGCCAAGTTCTTTGCATAAATTACGTAGATTGATTGAACAAGTGGTGCCAGTTACCATTCTACCTGCTTTTCTTAATGTTGGCTGCTCTAATTTTTCATCGGCTACCCTGAGTTAATGCTTGTTGCCTGCTGCTTGCCAGCTTGATATTAGTACAGAAATTTTTGTGTTTTGGATTAATTCCGTGGAAAATATGTTGGATTTAAGAATATTTACATGGTTGTACTTAATAATTATTTACATATTTTGATTGGGCCATGAATATTCCACGTTAGTAGGTTTAATTCCTGTCGTATATTTGCGTATTTGTGTTATGTCAGTGTATTGAGCATTTTAAAACGAAATCAACGATACTATTTTCATTATCTTATCTGCTATAACTAGAAGAAATACAATATTGGAGCTTGTTTTGATTTGTTTTAAGGATTATATTTATGTGTGACAGCTATTGTTAGACACTGTTGTCAACCTGATGTCGCCGCTGGCATGGATCGATTGGGAGTTGGGCCCGGGACCATAGTCCCTTGAGAATTTTGCAGGATAAGCGCCCATGTGAGTATTTAAGGTCTCCCGGGCTATGCGAAAGAGATGATAACAACTTCCATAAGGTTCAACATTCAAACTGGATTGGGGAGGTGAATGGCTGAGCCGAGTAGCGCCGCATATGTCATTAAAAGTGCCCAGTTAAAATATAAAAGGGAATAATTATATAACATGGATATAGGGTGATATAGGGTGAACTTGGCACCCAAGTAATACAATTATTATGTACGTAATCGTGAAATGTAATGTTAATCCATATTAATTACATTATCATAATTATGCATGTATTATTATATTTAAAAGGAATCAGCGGAGTCGAGCCCTCCCTACTTCCCCTGGCTCCAGCCGAGAATCTCAGACCACAGGGGCTGATACGGACAGGCCTCGCTAGGCTCCCATTGATGACTTCGACGGGAGACCCCTGAATGTAATATTGGATTCTTAGATATGCAAAAAGGATATAAAGGTAGTGTATATAGTATATATATAGATATAATGGTATTGTCTGGGATGGAAGCAAGGTTGTATGTGAGGATGCACGTGAATTTCAACATTTTTCCCACTTCTAACACACTGGACTTCGCACTCTATCCAACGAATCACTGGCTTGCTTGCCCTGCCGTACATTTGCCTATATCTGCCAGAGCATTGTAATGAGTGCTATTAATTAATAAATTAATAACTTAATTAATAAAGATATAAAATAAAATAACACTTTTATAGTTATGCTTTAAAACAAACCTGAACAAAGCCCCTGTTACATTTGGCGCCCAGTGTTATAATGTTACAACACTACACAGAACCAGGTGGCGATGTTATTTTTGTTTGCACGAGAAAAAGAATCAGTATAGTTTTTTAGTTTTGTAAAGTATTGCCAATACCATTTTGTTCCATTGTCAAAACTATTTTGACTATAGGGTTACAGTCCATAGATATTATGACCTAGATCATACTGATTGAGTTAAATATTCTGCTTTGGATTGTGTTAACAATATTGGATCCCAAGTTTGTTTTGTCTTCCTATCCTGTCCACCTTTTCTATCCTACATTTCTCTGACTTACAAAAGTATGAGTGTGAGAGAATTGGGGGTCTATTTCTGTATTTATGAGCCTACTGTATTTATGTTTCATGGTGTGTTTATTACATGTGTTTTCTTGTATGTGCTAAATGTTTGGCTGTTTGATGCCATTTTCACAAGTCATAATGCAAGATATTGGGAATATTTGCTTTTAAAAGTTGACTAAGTAAGTCTTATAAGTAAGTGAGATATATAGTAGTTGTATTCTAGATAGTTTAGTACAGTTTGGTACTTGTGGTATATAGTCCTAGACATGAGTAGGAGTAGTTCAGTGATTAGCTTTAATTTAGTAGAAGTAAATTAAGTAGCATTTAAATATGTACAGAATTATTTCTTGTTTAGTTTATCACTGGGGCAATATTGATAATTAAGATGGTTAATTTGGTATCAGTCATTAGTCCCATTCGCCCTATGTTATGACCGGCCGCAAAAGCTCAGATGGTAGAGTGTCGGCTTGCGGATCGGGAGGTCGTGGGTTCGAACCCTGGCCGGGTCGATCGAAAGACTATAAAGTTGGTAGTAGTGGCTTCCCTCCTAACGCTCGGGGCTAAGAGGACAGCATTACGCCTGACTCGTCGGTGTCAGTATAATTGACCAGCCGGGTTCAGTCCCTGTGCACCTCATAAGTGCCCCTGTGCTATAATGATAGAAATGTCGCTGCGCAGTATCGGAAAAAATGCCGGCTAATCCTAATCCCAATCCCTATGTTATGATATAAAACTGCAGTTTTTGCGTGACTTTAGGTGAAGGAAAATGGCCATTCTGTACCAACTCCATTAGTAGAAGTAAAAAATGAAACACCTATATGGCTGAATGGACAGAAGTTCAATGCCTTGATTGACACTGGATCAATGGTATCCACATTATCACAATCTGTATATAATGTAATGCATCATAAACCTGAATTGCTATCATTTGATGAACTTGGCCTTCAATTGTCTACAGTGAATGGTGCTAAATTAAACTATTCTGGCTTTATAGAGTGTGATACATGTATGTGTGTTCCTTCTGTCCCAGATATTGTTCACTCTGTACCTGTCATTGGTGTTACACATGACAGCAGGTTCAGTGAATCTTGTCCTGTCATTATAGGAACAAATGTGATAAACCTATTCAGGAACTGTCATGGTCAGGATTTGACTTTGTTGCCTCCACGGTGGCAGGTGGCCATTTCCAACATTAACAGTAGACTAAACATGAATAGGTCAGGAACTAAGGCAAGTTTATGACTTAATTAGTAAGTGGAATCATGTGTTTTCAACAGGATCTACTGACTTGCTTCAGCATTTTTTGTCCTTAATGACCCTACCCCATTTAAACAGGCCTATAGAAGGATTCCACCTGGCATGTATGAATAGGTGAGGCAACACCTCAAGGAGATGTTGAATGCAGGTGTCATCCATGAGTCGGAGTCCCCATATAACTCAAACATTGTCCTTGTAAGTAAAAAGGATGGGACACTCCGGTTTGGCATAGATTGGCATCAACTAAATGCTAAGATACACAAAGATGCTTTCCCTACACAGTTTTGATGACATTGAAGATTGTTTGGCAGGTGCCAAGTATTTTTCCAAGTTGGATCTTAGATCTGGTTATTGGAATATGCATGTTGAGGATGAAGATAAACCTAAAACTTCATTCATTTGTGGTAATCATGGGTTTTGCGAATGGAACCAGTTAGGTTTTGGCTTACAAGGAGCACCTAGCACTTTTCATCATATGATGGAGAAAGGTGTGGATGATCTACACTTCAAGAATGTCTTGTATTACTTGATCATCTACTTATATTCTCCAAGACCTTTCCTGAGCACATAGACCGTCTTGATGTAAGCTTTAGTAAACTTCTATACATGGTCTCAAACTCAAGCCTTCTAAATATGAGCTTTTCAAGACTTTTGTAGTGTATGTTGGACATGTGATTGGTAGAGACAGGATCTCAACTGACCCGGATAAGGTGTCTGCAGTCCTTTCTTGGCCCACACCCTCAAACTTGAAAGAGTTAAGACAATTCATAGGGTACACTAGCTTCTACAGAAGGTATGTTAAGAACTAAAAAATAGTAGCTCCTCTTAATATACTCCTTCAGGGCCACAGTATAAACGGCCAGAATGGTAAGCGTAGAAGAGCAGTAAAAGAGTTTAGACCATTCCCACAAAATGGGTTTGGATTGAAGCTCAGCAGTCTGCTTTTGACAGGATCAAGAAATGCTTAACTAGTGCACGTGTGCTTGCTTATGCAGGGTATGACCTCCCATTTATCCCCTGATGCTAGTTCTGAAGGGTTAGGAGCCACACTATATCAAACACAGAATGGAGTGAAGAGAGTTATTGCTTATGCTAGCAGAGGTCTTAAACCTGCTGAGAGGAAGTATCCAGCTCATAAGTTGGAAGGAGGTATCCAGCTCATAAGTTGGGAGGAAGTATCCAGCTCATAAGTTGGAAGGAGGTATCCAGCTCATAAGTTGGGAGGAAGTATCCAGCTCATAAGTTGGAAGGAGGTATCCAGCTCATAAGTTGGGAGGAAGTATCCAGCTCATAAGTTTGGAGGAAGTATCCAGCTCATAAGTTGGGAGGAAGTATCCAGCCCATAAGTTGGGAGGAAGTATCCAGCCCATAAGATGGGAGGAAGTATCCAGCTCATAAGTTGGGAGGAAGTATCCAGCTCATAAGTTGGAATGAAGTATCCAGCCCATAAGTTGGGAGGAAGTATCCAGCCCATAAGTTGGGAGGAAGAATCCAGCTCATAAGTTGGGAGGACGTATCCAGCCCATAAGTTGGGAGCAAGTATCCAGCTCATAAGTTGGGAGGAAGTATCCAGCTCATAAGTTGGGAGGAAGTATCCAGCTCATAAGATGGGAGGAAGTATCCAGCTCATAAGTTGGAAGGAAGTATCCAGCCCATAAGTTGGGAGGAAGAATCCAGCTCATAAGTTGGGAGGAAGTATCAGCTCATACTTTTGGAGGAAGTATCCAGCTCATAAGTTGGAAGGAAGTATCCAGCTCATAAGTTGGGAGCAAGTATCCAGCTCATAAGTTGGGAGCAAGTATCCAGCTCATAAGTTGGTAGGAAGTATCCAGCTCATAAGTTGGGAGGAAGAATCCAGCCCATAAGTTGGGAGGAAGTATCCAGCTCATAAGTTGGAATTCCTTGCTCTAAAATTGGCTATGACCGACAAATTTCATGACTACATATTCAGTAATAACTTTGTAGTCAGCACAGACAAACACAACAGCTTAATTAGATGCTGCAGGTCACAGGTGGCTAACTTCTTTAAGTGCTTTTGACTTTGAGGTAAAATATAAGCCAGGTAAGCAAATTGTAGATGCTGATGGGCTTAGCAGATGACCTTATGTGACAGTTTCTCATAGTGCTGTACAAGGAGACTCTTCACAATAAGAATATATGACAAAGTAAGAAATCTATTTCTACTTTTAAATGGAATATCTTTAGACACGATACCTAATAATACGGTACCAAGGGAGACCCAGCAGTTGGATAATTATCACTAATTATTCAAAATTAGGCAGCAACCGGAGTACCAGGATGTGACCGTTGACTCTGACAGCTCTTCTTCCCCTGGGTCTGCTGTATATGTTATACCCCAAAGAAGACAACACTTTAGACCTGACTGATATGATTCCAAATCAGTGTCCAAAGCTAGTCAGTCTATACATGTTGAACCTTCTTGTGACTAAATTACTGTTCTCAGTACTACTACACTACCCAGTGTTCCTTTTCTGTAGATAGAGTGTCCCCTTCTGATCATACTGATCATGACACACACTTATCACACACTGGCAGTACAACTCATGTTAAGCCGTCAGTAGAACCAGTACGAAACTCTGGTAGGAATACCACGCACCAGTCCGGTATGGAGATTGGGTTAGTCCTTTTATTGTAACTGCCCCAGATTGTGAAATCGGAGAAGGTTTTGTGTAAACAATTGTTTCCAGGAAATAGGATACATTCTATTGTTCTGTCCGGAGGGAATTTGGTTTTAAATTGTTTTTGTTTTCCTTCTTGCTATGTATTTTTCCAATACATCTATTACCCTTGTGGAGTTATTAATTCTCCCTACTAGCCAATGTAAACAATGCAGATCCAATAAGTAGGACAGTGTTACTCATGCAGTCCAACTTAATTGTTTGAATGAGCAGCCAAAGATTCACTATGGTGAATATGCTACATGTGTTTTAGTTTTAAGCTGTTAAACACTGACAGGGGGAATTAAAGTATCAATATTTAAGTTTCTTAGGTAGTTTAGATGTAGTACAGATAGTGTAGATAGCTGAGTATTGTTTTGATAGGCATATTAGATATCTTCTGCACGTGTTTGTAAGTCTGGTATTACTTGTCTATCCTATGCCTCGTAATGGGATGTCTTGTTCCAACGCTGTCCAGCATGATTATGTATGAGCATTTATCCTTATATAGTAGTGTCTGGGATGAAAGCGAGGTTGTATGTGAGGATGCACGTGAATTTCAACCCTTTTCCCCGTTTCCGACCCACTGGACTTGTCTAGCTAACGAATCACTCTCTTGCTAGCTGCCCTGCCCATATCTGTCAGCGCATTTTATAACTGTTCTAACGACAACCTGGTTCTAACTTATATGTTTCAATAAAACAAGTATTTGGACTAAACCCCCAAGCTTCTGTTCGATTTTAACCTGAACAAAGCCTCCGTTGCAGTATGATGAATATAAAAGTAAATAACCCCTTCATAGTTATGCTTTATTATTAATACCAAAACAATGTATATATTTATTCATTTGGATATGTGCTAATTCTATTACTTATGACATTATAATTAGATTAGTCTGCTCATGCTTTAGCTTTAGATTAACAGATTATTTTATTTAATTGTATCCATAGTTACTGTTTAAACCATTAACCATGTTTACTATTTAAGTTTTAGTCATTTGTAATGAAAAATAATTGTCTAAAGATGGGCTAGTATACAAAAATGAAAATTGCAGTCGACTGGTAAAATAGGCGTTGGTCCATGCAAGTGCAGTTCCTATGTGAATTATCAGCTCAATTCTGATGTGGACCTGTCTAGTTGCACGCCTGTCGGCTACAGTTATTATATTTTTAATTAAAGTTTTCCACCCTAGGACGCCCATCCATCTAAAAAATAATTAGATGTTAAAATAATTAGAACCTACCGAGCATGCCACATTTTTAATATATTCACTAAGAGCTCGAAAGATTGGAATTTGTAATTCTTAAGGAGGAAATAATAGAGCATGTAGATTTAGTGGAAGATTGATGTTTTTAAAAACATCTTCTAAGGCTGTTCTTTCACACCCAACCCCTACCGCCCGATGAACACTGCACTGCAGCAGAAAATGTGACTCGTCATTGATAGTATTGCAGGTAACACAGGTAGGATTTAAGTTTAGTATATATTGACCTGTGCTACCAGTGAGTAAAGTTGTTGATGTTCTCAGCCAAGTGATACATGTGTCTATTCTTAAGTTATTTGAATACATAAAGGGTAGATCAAGGGTGGGTAATGGCCTTTAATTATTAACTATTTTCTATTGTTGTTCCCTATTTCTGTAAAATATGTTTTGGCTAATAGAGTATTATTTCAGATGGGGATAGACCGAGATGCTGAGTCACATCTGATAGATTGGGGCACTCGTTGCCGGAAATTCCTACATGAGCTGGATACCATGCAATTTTGACCTTGTGACCCTTCTCTTGACACTGATTGGTAAGTATATCAATTTTGTTTAAGATGTCGGGTCTAGATGTGCTATTCTGAAATTTAATTGCTGTTATAAAATCCAAAGAATAACAGATTAAGCTGCTTTTTGTCTTTGTATCCAGCATAGAGCTTGCATTATGGCGTTTAATTCTGCCGTAAGGATGGAAGTCTTATCTGTAATTCTATCTATATGTCTAAACTTTAAAGTCTTTACTAGGGATAACAAAGGCAGAAGCCACAGTGCCTGTGAGTGGGTTTTTGCTTCCAACTGTATATATTTTTAACCAGTCTGAATAATTTGTCTAAATTCCAGTGTAGTTACCCTTGTTTGAACAGGGCAATCGGATTTGGTGACCTGATTTGTTAGTTGCAGGTTAATGTCCGCTTCAGAGGGCAGCCATCTTTCTACCTCAGATTCTTACCTATCTTTCAAAATCATATGAAATTTTATCTTTCCAGGTGGCGGACTTACTTGTTTTTCTGATAATTTGTTTTAATTCCAAAGGAGAGACGCTATTATTTAAGATTGACGTATTTTCACCTGGTTCTTGGTGTAACATTTTGTGTTCTGATTAGAATTTAACCTGAAAGTTTAGTATTTTTTTTATATTCGAATCACTGGAGACATCCTTATAGTGGAAAACAAGCATATCTGCTTTTCCCGGTAGTAACTGCGGATGTCTGGTTGTTTTAAAGAAACGGCATGGGCTTGATTGAATTTCCACGAATTCTGCGAATTTTACGCCAAAAGTTCTTACTGTTAGTTTTATTTATGATGAAAGAATTGCAGATTTCTTTCCCTTTTTCAGTTATAGCTTGGCAGACCACGCTCCTAGCGCTTCTCTTTGCTTTGCTACCATGCATAAATTAAAATTGTTAGGACATGGATTCCTTGTGAGTTTATTTAAAACTTTTTACGCCCATTTATTGCATCCCATCAAGCTTCATTTCACCACAGTACATTTTAGTTTTTCTTGTCATTATTTTTACAGGCTGGAATGGTATCCCTTGCAATGGACAACAGTTTGTCAGTGGGGAGCTGTCAGTGTTCATTTATATTGCAGGAGTAGACCCAATCAGGCCGTATCCCCTTACATAATGTGCCAAATACTTCCCAATTTGCTTTCTGAAATAAAAATATAACGATGTAATGATTGGAAAAGGGTCAAAACCTCATGTGTCCCCAATCTGGAAGGGTCGCAAGCTTTAGACTGGTGATCGCTAGATCTAAACATATTAAAACCTGGCATACTCTGGTTGAATTGCTATCATTAGTAGGATTTGGTTAAATTTATGTACCCAATCATAAATCCACCTCCACGACGTTCTTTTCTGGTAGAACCCCAAGCTGGATGGTGAGCATTGAGGTCTCCAGTAATCACACAGTCCTTATGCTCAGTATAAAAAAATGAGCTTAAATTTTCTGTTACTTCTGGGGACCAGCCCCTCAATAAACGTTAGCCAAAGTAAAGGGATATCTATCAAATAGAAGGTTGATGATTTACAACTCAACCCTAATCGCTCCAATTTGGTCCCTGATTTTATCCATTCCAACAATCTGGTGGTTTTTTCCATTTTTGATATACACCGCCAAACCCCATCCCCCACCCACACACACGCAGGAAATCTGGTTTGTAGTGGATTTAAAATAGTTAAAATAGGCAGTACATCCAGGAATATGTTTGGTCTGATTAATTTTGAATTTACCTGGTCTCATATTAGGTTGATTTCATGGTTATTTTGTTTGGAAATGGGCATGCTGTCAGACCCCCAGAATTGTAGGGTAATATATTTACTCTGCCGTCCATTGTAATTATTTGGGAGCAGCAAGTTTCCTTCTACTCACCATCCCCGCCACCTTCTTGGGTGG
Organism: Sinonovacula constricta; assembly: GCA_007844125.1. Classification (NCBI taxonomy): domain Eukaryota; kingdom Metazoa; phylum Mollusca; class Bivalvia; order Cardiida; family Solecurtidae; genus Sinonovacula; species Sinonovacula constricta. The sequence continues at coordinate 52,895,031 of CM017566.1, forward strand.
CTGGCTTCTTTTACTGGCATAACATTTTTCTCAAGAATCCCTAAGCCGGTGTCACAAACGTGTTTGCGTGGTGTACCGAGGCCTGTGGAGTCGGGCAACCTATTTGATTTGAGGAGGTTGTGGAAGAGCTGTTGTAGGATGTACCCTCACCGTGGATCACAAGATTTGGTGGTGGGGGTTGGGGGGATAGGGGGTGTATTATATTGATTTCCTTGATGAAGGGATTCATTTCCTTTGCATTTCTATAAGGGGAATAACTTAAGTTGTATTGTTGTATTTGAGGTAATATGATGTTTGGGAGAGAGTTGCAGCCCACCGCTTCCCTTCCCATGAAAATGCCGATTGAGTTAGTTAAAGCAAACTGATACATTTTCTGGTTTGGAGGTTGTGGAGATTTCACTGACAGAATGACCAAATACATATATTTAATAGTTTATTATATATACAGAAATAGATAAAAGTTTAGCTATTTAAAGAAGAAAAAACAATAAAAGCAAGCGCACACACACACACACACACACACACACACACACACACACACACACACACACACACATATTGGCATCTCTATCAAACAAAGGCTTTTTATTCTACATTCAAATACATGTACATACGTACAGCAATTGTCATAGTCTATTCGATGTACTAGTCAAGTCAAGTATCTACTAGTTAAAGCTATGTTCTATTAATTCCAGATGGTTAATCAGCATAAAGGCCCAACTCAGGGAACAATGATTTAATTACTCTATGAGAATAGGGGGTCTATTTCTGTATTTATGAGCCTACTGTATTAATGTTTCATGGTGTGTATATTTCATGTGTTTTCTTGTATGTGCTAAATGTTTGAATTTGGCTGTTTTATGTCATTTTCACTAGCCATAATGCAAGATATTAGGGAATATTTGCTTTTAAAAGTTGACTAAGTAAGTCTTATAAGTAAGTGAGATATATAGTAGTTATATTCTAGATAGTTTAGTACAGTTTGGTACTGGTGGCATAAAGGCCCAGACATTAGTACAGGGCTTTTTCAAATAGCGACCTCTAAAAATAAAGAAATCATGAAATCAAGAGACTTTTCCAATTAAGCAAATCGTTTGTTTACTTTTGATCGGTGATCTGTGAAAACTACTTTTCGTGAATTTATGTATGAATGTAACCGGTGAAAATTATTAGACTCTTACCCAGCCGTAATCTGTAACGCAAGTTGAAGATGCATCATGGCGCCATTCCAGATAACATTAAAGTCACCATATGGTTTGAAAATTAACAGGATTTTTTTTTATTTCATAAACAAAAGTATTTTCGCCGTAACTGTTTGCCTGCGTATTAAACAGAAAGGAGTTATGAAGCAAAAACGGTACGTGCAGTACCGTCTTTTATACTGACCCGCGAAACATAGTGACAAAAAATGTCGCACAATATTAAATACTACGCGAAAAAACCTAAAAACAGATAGGGGTCCCTAGAATCTACCAACTTCTGCAGATGATACATAATACCATCCAGCACGGCAGCACCATGAACCTACTATGCACTTTTTTGAGAAGCTCCCTTGGCCAGGAAAAACTTTTATGAGAATCTGTATTGAATGCCCTGCAAAGCTTTCTGAACAAATTCTGGAAGCGCTCTGTAACACTTTCAGGGGCACAAAAGAAAGGCAGTTTAAGCTTTAATGCAGAAAAATAAATGTTGAAATTTCCCAATTTGTTTGATTTGTCGATACTTTTTTCCCCAAATTTGACTATTTATCGCGTCAAAAATTATATATATATATATATATATATATATATATATTATCGCAGTAAATACTATAAATATAGCTATATCTATAATGTATGTATGTATATATGTATATACACACGCACTCAGTAAAGGGACCCTGTCATCGACCTAAGCAGTCAACAGACAAAATTTACATGTATGCGTTTTTACAACTGGACTCTTTAAGCTGATTGGTTGAGTTGAATGGGGGTGGGAGGCGAAGCATACCACCTCCCCTCCTCCCCAATTCCATCCCTTCGGCACATTGCAGGTCAGCTGAAATAGCGCGTATACAGGAACTCATTTTAAATACACATTTATGTTAATATTGGAACAATCGAGCCAACCAATACGATGTTGAGGAATGACAAAATACATGAAGTAATAATTTATCTCTCAGTTTAAGCACCCTCAGTTTAAACATGTTATTAGTAGATGTCGTTCCTTACGATTCAGTTTGTTTGAAAACGGTTTAAGCTGAAGTCATGTATTGTTACATGAATCCCACACAAATCTGGGACACCAGCAATCAGTTTTTAGCAAGCTCTTTCTCAAGTTGTCTATCGTGTTTGCATTTTCTACTCGTTTGTTAACACGCGGTTGCATTTGTATCATTGTCGACCCTTTCCGTATATGTTCGGAAATGACTATTTCCGAAAGTAAAACAGCCGAGGTGTTCCGAATGTCCCGGTTGTGTTTACAAGGTTTAAGAACGATGCTTAAGCATCTTTGCATTGTTTTCGCTATCAACATTAATGATTATTTAATTTATATTATTTAATAATTTATTTTCATTTAAATGTGTAATTGCGAACTACTGAATGAACTACCTGCCTCGTTAGAAATGGCGGCGCCATTATCTTACCCGACCTATAAAATACTGTTGCGTATATATTCTGAACGTGCAGAACCTACTGGCCTCGCCCACAATCCTAATTTCCGGAAGAATTATATACGCGTATTATGCAAACCCCGCCCCAACAACGAAGCTTTGGGCGCGAGGGTGGGGGATACTGGAATCAGGTCGTATGTGAAGACAATTAAGACCTTGCTTCTTCTCCACAACTTTGCATCGTTTTTCATGAAAATTCGTATTGTGGGAACCTGCTTATGTGGTTAGGAGAAAATTGCAGAAAATTCTGCTCATTTTAAGAATGATCCATAACTTCAGACGATTGTTAAAGGGAAATTTGAGAAATTTACGAAATCGTTAGCTCATAGCCTTCTGTAATAAAGTTTTAAAATATTTGTTACGAATACATTACGAATATTTTATCAATACAACATATATTTAAAAGCGGCATTTGCCCCCCCCCCCCCCCGGCCCCACCACACAAACACACACATGGACACACACACATGGACACACACACATGCACACACACATGCATGCACACACACATGCACCAGACATGCATGCACACACACATGCACACACAAATGCACACACACATACACACACATGCACGCCCACATGCACACCCACATGCACACACACAAATTCACACACACATACACACACATGCACGCACACATGCACACACACATGCATGCACACACATGCACACATGCACATACACACATGCACACACACATGCACACACACACACGCACACACACATGCACATACATGCACGCACACGCATGCACATACACACATGCACACACACATGCACACACACACACACACATACACACACATGCACACACACCAATTTTTTCCGCCCCTGACGCTGAAATAAGTAGACAGTAGAACTGGTTGAAAAATCACTCTAAATGTTTTATTTTTTTTCCAAACCATAAATAAGCGTTACAGGGACTTCTGCTTAAAAAAGACATCGACGTCAGAGCGCATTACCCACATGCTGATTAAACATGTTCTCAATTCTAGGTGGTCAAGCAGTTTTACTAGCTTAAAAATAGCTCACTATGCAACGTGGCTCAGATAGGAAATATGGTGTTAATTGATATCCTAGATCTGTGTGAACAGTCAAGCAAACATCGCTACTCGTCATTGCAAACATGTATTTCCTATCCGAGCCACGCTGCAGAGACAGCTATTTTTAACCTACGGTTGAGATCACGTCATCTGCTCTGACTTTAAATTCTTTTTTCTGCAGAGACCAATATCGAGCTTTTTTATACATTTGGAAAGAATACACATTTAGAGCGATTTTCTGTCGCGATTAGTTATGTCTAATAAATGAGTTAGTGTTCAAAATCGTATTTATTAATTCTAAAGAATGAGTTTATACAAAAATTAAGGCCATATTCCCCAAAGCTGTGGTTTCATATTGTTATGTGTATTAGATGTAGGCAAACTGTCGGAGGCCTCGTTTAAATATCGACCTTAACTAGGCGTAAAATTGTCGGTTAACTGGCCTTAATTAATGTAGTTAATTGTCTTATCAACGAATCCAGCAGGAATAATACGGTGAAGCAAATTAGGTCATTGTTTCGTAGGCAATTAGGAAAACAGAACAGAACATTCCTTTATTTCATCACAGGTACAATAGGTACAACATGGGGTAAGGTACACTAATATAGGTTTACAAAATGCAATGTTCCGGCTTTATCAAGAAAGTATCATTTTTCATAAATTGATATTTGGCTGAAGGGTTGAATGTATGGCGGAACCACAACATATTGAAATGCTGACACAAATTATTGTTTCGTTTCATTGCGAAAGAGAGGTAAAGAATTGAAGAAGAAGGTGAAAGGGCGCGATAGTTCGGAAGGTAGCGGCGAACAAATAAATAAACAAATAAGTCAACAATCAAATAACAGTTAGTCAAGTAGTAAAGAAGACAAATGAAAACGTATAATACATAAGTATTTTTGGTATCACGCGCTCATACACATACTCACGTATTTACACGCAACACACAACACGCCTGTGCAAGCACACACTCACACTCAAACACGCCTACATGCACCCCCAAAGCGCAACATGTGTAAAGCTATCAGACAAAAAACTATCAGTGCGCTTTGCACATGCTTACTTAAAGGGAAAAAAAATAAGTGTTCATAACAATAGAAAACTTAACCGTGTAATATGAATGTTATACTATAATTATTTATAATGTTCAATTAAGATGACGAAGCCAATACATTACAACACCATTCGTAATATTTGTTATCAAAAGAAGAAACTTACTCTTAAAGGTGGTATCCTGTGGTCTTAATAAATATGATTTCCAACAATATCTGATTTGTTAAACAGAACTAATCGCGAAAAACAACAACAATCACTTTTAATGTGTATTCTTTCTAACTGTATTAAAAGCTCGATAGTGGTCTCTGCTAATAATAGATATCGACGTCAGAGTGGATTACCCGGATTACTATGTAACGTGATGTCAAAAGTATGTTGTCACGTGGTTTTCTAAGTTTAAAAAAAACTATCTCTGCAGCGTGGCTCAGATAGGAAAAACCTGTTTTCAGTGACCGGTGGTAATTTTAGCTTGACTGTTCACAGGACATCAGTGAATAGCATTTTGACTCCTCCCCTTGTGACGACAAGTTTGACCATGTCAAGACGATTGACAGTTTGATCGACAGTTTTATAGGGCGGATTAAATGTCATTTTGTGGTAGAACAGGTTGAAGTGCGGCAGGGATTTCTAAGATAGAATCTATTAAGACGTTTCCATATAAAATAAAAGCCTGCACTAGCTGCACTTTTTTCGGCTTCTATTTTCTATAGAAACGTCTAAGTAGACACTATCTTATACAAAGAGGTTCTCTTTGTGTGCTGAACCAGTTGAAAAACATTGCATCATTTATTATTCTCCTGTCAACAATTGTACCAAAATATGGTTAAAGGGCGATAATTTAGCGTCACGTGTAAAATAATCATCTTCATCGTCAACTCCAAAGTCTATGCCATGATCACCTTTACTGTCCAAAGTAGCATTGAAACCGGGGCGGATCCAGAAGATTTTGGTGTGTGTGTGTGTGTTGTGTGTGTGTGTGTTATGAATCATTGTCTATTGACTGCTTAGGTCAAAGTTAAGGTCCATTATTGTGTCTGTATATCTGGTATTTACTGCAATAAAGTTGAATGGATCTTGATTCATACCCCACCCACCAAATTTTCTGGTTCTGCCCCTGGTGAGGAGCTAAGGAGTTACAAGTCGGCAACTCTAACCCACACCCAGGTTCAAATCAAAGAGGAGACATGCCTGCGTGTTTCTTTTTTACAGCTAGCCCTCTTGCTTAGGCTTTACCTAAGTGTTGTGCCACCAACGGACTACCAAAAGGCTTTGTAAGTACATGTTTGTTGGTTTATCGGCCCGGAATCGTTTATTGTTTTTTATTGTGGTTTATCTCCCCACCAGAATTTCAGTTATCTGGAGACGGTGTCCACCGTAAAGCAGATATAGTGCTGCCTTCATTGTGTATAGCATGCCGTGAACACCTAGCATGATACCACATTCAGATACCGGTTCAACCAGTCGTGGAACTACCCTTATATTTCTTTGAGTGTTAGCAAAGGAGCTATACCACTGCCATTTTTAACGATTTTGGTATGTCGCCGCCTGGGATCGAACTGGAGCCAACGCTCTATCGATTGTCTGCCAGATCCAGTCATGACAACATATATGTTACTGGATGTGGTGTAACATCACGTCTTAAGTGCCACAATGATGGCTTAAATTGAGACCGTTTCCCATAAAACTGGTTAAAACACAATCAAGATTTAAAATGAATTTATATTCTTTATTCATAAACTTGCACATAAACAATTATTAAAAATTACACAATGCACACAAAATAAACATACGATAAAATGTCAAATGTGGAATTTTTGACTTTATTAACAGAAGTGTCAGAAAACATATTAGGAGTTAAACAAAAATGATACAATGATAAAATTTTAAAAACATGGTGAGTGCATGAACAACACTGGCTGAATACAAATTGGGCTTAAAGAAGAATGAAAAACAGAATAAGCAAGCAGATAAAAAACCATAGGCTCATATAAAACTATTGAGGATGCATAATCCTTAATTGCAAATGCTTTCGTGTTGATACACTTTAACTTTGACATGAAAAAGAACGTGTAATAATGCTTGCAAAAGTGTGGATAAATTAATATAAAACACAAAAAGAAATGTACACCACTAATAAGTTACGGAATAAATAAATTTATCTGGACGGTTAAACATGAGAAAAATAATAATTATAACGTCAGGTTAATAAAGCATGGATAGAGATAGGTGACAAAGCCATGGAAGGAAGTGACTGAGTCACAGCATGATGAGATGACTTAACCATGTAATGGTGTGACTAAACCATGTAATGAGGTGACTAAACCATGTAATGATGTGACAAAACCATGTAATGAGGTGACTTAACCACGTAATGATGAGATGACTAAACAATGTAATGATGAGGTGACTAAACCATGTAATGATGTGACTAAACCATGTAATAAGGAGGTGAATAAACCATGTAATGGTGTGACAAAACAATGTAATGATGTGACTAAATCATGTTATGATGTGACTAAACCATGTAATAATGAGGTTACTAAACCATGTAATGTTGAGAAGACTAAACCATGTAATGAAGTGACTTAACCATGTAAAGAGGTGACTTAACCATGTAATGATGAGATGACTAAACTATGTAATGATGTGACTAAACCATGTAATGATGAGGTTACTAAACCATGTAATGATGAGATGACTTAACCATGTAATGAGGTGACTTAACCATGTAATGATGAGGTGACTGAACCATGTAATGAAGACTAAACCATGTAATGAAGTGACTTAACCATGTAATGAGGTGACTTAACCATGTAATGATGAGATGACTTAACCATGTAATCAGGTAACTAAACCATGCAATAATGAGGTGACTAAACCATGTAATGATGAGGGTGACTAAACCATGTAATGATGAGGTGACCAAACCATGTGATAATGAGGTGACTAAACCATGTAAAATAAATAAATAATGTGGTGACTAAACCATGTAATAATGAGGTGACTTAACCATGTAATGAGACGACAAAACCATGTAATAATGTGGTGACTAAACCATGTAATATTGACGTGACTAAACCATGTAATGATGTGACTAAACCATGTAATGAGATGACTAAACCATGTAACGATGTGACTTAACCATGTAATATTGAGGTGACTAAACCATGTAATATTGAGGTGACTAAACCATGTAATGATGTGACTAAACCATGTAATGAGATGACTAACCATGTAATGAGGCGACTAAACCATGTAATGAGGTGATTTAACCATGCAATGAGGTGACTAAACCATGGAAAAATGATGTGACTAAACCATGTAATGAGGTTAAATAACCATGTAATGAGGTGACTAAACCATGGAATGAGAAGGTGGCTTACATATGGAGTGAGAGAGTTGATAAACCATGAAATAAGTTGGTGACTAAACCATGGAATGATGAGGTTGCTAAACCATAATTGAAAAAGTGGTTAAATCATTTACTTAGAATGTAAGTAGGCTATGGAATAAATAATTGGATAAACCGTGGAATGAGACACTTAACAATTTGTTCCATTATGGGATAATGCTGTAAAAAGAAATAATACTTGAAATATTCTTCCTCTTGGCATGTTTAAAGAGAAAGATGACTAATGTAAAAATATCTTGTTGATTGGAATGAAATGTTTTATGTTTAAATAAAACATTATTGATTCATGGCAAAAACACAATCAGGGTCAAACTGACAACATCCCTTTATCACTGTTATATACACATTGTATTCACGTGCATCACAGAACAACTGAAAAAACATCCTTAAACAAAGACTCAAAGCTTAAGTCTTTGAGTTAGTAGAACATAGCTGTTTTAAACTCAACACCCTAGAACAATTTTAACCAACTCATGCAGAGTACATATCATGTCTGTCACAAACAGTACACAGACAGGCTTGATATTAATGCAATTCCTTGCTAGTAAGGTGGCTCAAATGAGGGTTCACTCAATATTCCAAAAATCTTTTCTGCTATTTTTGCGCCCCCAAACTAGAGGTGCGCACAAAACACGAGTGCGTCCTTTATACAAATCATTAAGGTAATATAAAGTACAAATTGTGTGGTTTGATATGTCATGTATATATATCTTGCTGTCGCCTGGCTACTTCTATATACTTTCATACAGATTCTCTTAAACAATGAAAAAAATTAATGAGTAAAAATATAAATGGTGGTCATTCTCAGAATTTTGCTGGAAAAATATATACATAAAAAGCTATTTAGCCATTTTAATTCAGAGTACTTGCATGAGTTTAAAAAATTGATCTTATTTTGTTAGTTTTCTTTGAAACAGTTAAAAGTATTTTTAATAAATGTATGTTCAACATGTAATTACAGATCTTAGGCTCAACCAGTCTACACATGAACTCTTTGATGGGCAGACTCAACTGAAGACAAGCAGTAACTGAGCGCGCTTTGTAAAGATGTAAAATAGCATATTCAAGTGGGAGAGGGTTAATACTTATGCCTTTGCATTTTAACAAGTGAATTCATAATAAATGCTCAAATTAAACAACAAATTTACAACAAAATGACTTACTAATAGCAACAATATCAAACAACATAAGTTATGGCCACACTCGCAGAAGTGGGGTTTGGGGAAACAATCTAAATTTTGGCAGGGGTGGGGTGGTTGGGTTGAGTGACTACTTTTTTTGCAGTGGAGGGTGGGGGTGGTGGTGGGGGGGGGAGGTAAAACAATCTTAATTCTTAAATTTGCCAGTAGTGAGGCGGGGGGGGGGGGAAACACTCTTAACATTAACAGTAGAAGGTAAAAATTCAAGAGATTAGGAATCTAAGAGCAAGTTTACAGATGCTATTATCGTCAGACATCCAAGACCGATCCATTCCGTTACTCTCCATTCATTAAGTTACTCGTATTATCATGACTTTGTTAAATATCTAAATAAAAAATGCATTTTTATGACTAAATCAGGTAAAAAATAAGCAAAAAAAAAGTTGTTAAGGGTAATTAGTCTTGGTACATCCCACCAACATAATTATGGTCATAAAAGCAACATCCAGTTAATTATTGGTAAAGGAAGACACCAGGCGTAAGTCTGAGTAGAACCACCGGCACACCTCAGGTCAGCTGAAAGACCTTGCTACATGAAATCTCTTGCCCAACCAGTACTCAAATGCGCTGAGGGGATGAGGAGTTACACGTCAGCAACTCTAACCGCTCAGTTATGGGCGCCTCTGCATGGTTTTATGAATTCAAAACTATGAGGCTCTTTTTCAGATTACTGGAAATAATAACAGCCATTACATTTTGGTGCTTAGTTTCAAATCTGTTTGCATAAATTGAATAATAATATATTTTTATTTCATATTAACTGCAAAGATTTTATTTAAAAAAAATGCATTGCTTTTATGTGGCTTGTCATGACTTGGTCATTAGTACTTTATTGTCAAAAATTTAAAATTTGACATTTTTTGACAAAAAAATGAATATTTAGTCAAAGAACACATGGTAATATAAAATACATACAAATACAACCAAATCATTGAGTTTATGCAACCAGATTTGAAACTAAGCTAAGAAAAAGAGTGATGGCCATTATTTTTTCCATTTATCTGAAAAAGAGCCATGACCAAGTTGCTTTAAGATGATTTTCATCTTCTTGTGTTTAACCATTGGCCATGGCCATCCTGGAAATAATGCTGGTATAATCACTTGTACATGAAGAGCATAACCATAATACATATAGTGTTTTTAACTTCCAAAAATTAAAACTTAATGTTGGTTTTTTATATATTTTTTTCAAAATCAAAATCTATTTGTTCGTTTTGTTTTTTGTTACATCGCACTGACATAATTATGGTCATATTGGCAACTTCCAGCTAATTATTGGTGGAGGAAGACCCCAGACTTATGTCTGGGGAGAACCACCGGTGCACCACAGGTAAGCTGGAAAACCTCCCTACATGAAAGTTCTCGCCCAAACTGGGATTTGAACCCACGTGGTGAGGAGCTGAGGAGCTAAAAGTCAGCGATTCTAATCACTCAGCCACAGGCGCCCCAAAAAACCTATTTTGTCGGCAACAGAAAAATATTCATAAAAAACTTCCTGGAAAGTTCTTGTAATAAAATGGCCAGAATGACTGGCTCTCATATTTAGGGTCCCCAGTTCAAACCCCATTTAATGCATTTTCCATTTTGTATGCTTCTATTTTTATCAGTTATTTTATGATTTTTTTAAGATTTTGTATAATTCAAATAACTTAACAAAACACATCCCGTACCTGGAGCCGACACTTTACCGATTGCGCTACCAGGTCCGGTCTTTCAGGAATTGCACGTGAGTGACTCATAACAACTTGGTTATGGGCGTCCATTAAACTTGTATTGCCAGGCATTAGAAATACTACCTACTATTTTAACCATGTAAAATTGTGATTAATTTTGGAATGCAGAACAATAACTTGTTAATATTTAAGATTTTCATTTCAATTGATGAATAATATATTTTATTAATAATACTTATATGTATGTTGTAGGTAAAGGTATCATTATTCACAATAGAAAACTTAATCTCTTATTACAACAATGGTAACTGAGATTTTTCTGTCATGACTATAGAGATGACATACAGAAAACCGAAAACTAAGTTCAACTTTGCAACCCGCCGAGGAACTTGACTTAGTTCCTTGCTTCTGAACTGTCTGTCGATATCAAAGGCTTCTTTAATGGTTAGCAGGGCTAAAAACATCCACTTAGAGATGTGCAATCCACACTGAACAAGGATAATGTATGGCACAAACAGAAGCAAGGCAAAGAGGACATAGGATCCAGTCCAACCCAGCAGAATTGCAACAGTTACAATGTTGGCTTTCTTATCCGGTGACATGTCCCTCGTGTTATTGGCATGAAGAATGGCTTCTGTGTTTAGTGCTAAAGGAATAGCATATAACAACGTAACAAAAGAGATTTCCCCAACTTGAGTGAGGAATGAAAACATGACAGTAATTGGTCCAAAAGTCAGAAATATGATCACATCCCCTAGAGCCATATATTTAAAGCCCAGACCACCTGTGTATAGAAAACTACTGGAAAGTCCGCAGAAGAAAATCAGGGCCAAGTGTTCGATCTGCGCTGGTGTCATGAGGAAGAGGAGCAGGAATCCCACAATGCCTAGCGAATATAAAGCCATCGCCAAGCCTTGGATGTCAACAGGGTTGAGAATCTTGTCCACAAGTGTTCTGTCATCGCTGAGTTTCCCATCAATGCCTCGGAGGTAGTCCACATACGTATTGACAAGGTTCCCAGCAGCATGCACGGAGAGAGTTGTGACGAGAGTGATGATGAAGATCCATACGCTGAAGTTTCCCGATGCTTTGTAAGCCAAAACACTTCCTAGTGCCACAGGGGTGAAGGAAGCCGTAAATGACCAAGGTCGCAATGCAATCAGGTAACTGAAAATAAACAAAAAGCAATGTTTTTTAGTCTATACTGATAAGTCAGACTTGCTCAATGGTTTAGTCCTTGGCTCCCATGGCAACCTCGAGGGAGCATTCCTTGGTTTTAAACTCTCCTTTCGTATGTTATACAGACGCCTTTATGGTCCGACCAAGAAACTGCTGGATCGTCTACCAAGACTGTAACCTCAGGTGTAAATTTGAATACTTTACATAAAGAAAACATAATTATGTGGTGTTTGAATACGTTTGCGTGAGGACGTTTGTTTTTTGTTTTTGTTGTTTGTTATTTTAATAAATGGCTGCAAGTTATTAGGTTACTATAGCAATGTCAAGATATTTTGGAAGCAGAAGACTCAAAACAAACATTTGAGCAGAACCAGTGGCGCATCACATGTCTGATAAATGATAATCCCACATCAAGTCCTTCACCCAAATGGTACTTGAACCCTATGAGCGAGAAAAAATTCATTACAGCATCTTATATATAAACTGCACTGGTACTGCACTGTTTTTATATCAGGCTCTTTACAATTTTTCTTCTTCTTTTGAGTTAAATTTAAAAAGACATTTATACAAACGATTGGACATTGTGTTTAAATACTAATCGCAAAGAATCACAAAGCAGCAGGACGTGTCAGTCGCCCACCTGGCTTAACAAGATGTGGTAAGCTGCTTCTCATAATCTTCCTTTCAGATAAAAATTCTCCGCCTGTTTCGGAAGCACTGACTAAAACTCTCCCTTCATCTTTCTTACTCAGACAGATGTATATTGATTACATGCAAGCCGTTACTGTTTAATCAATAGGGGTCAAGACTTCTAAAATTGACTTCATCTGGCAAGGATTTCATTCGACATATCCAAAATGTAGATTTCATGAGCACCTGGAGTATAAATCCTTTCTCCCTAAATTTTGACTTCAAGTAGCCAATCAGCATAAATAGTTCAATTAAGGCCATGTATTTACCAACCATTCTTAAGTTAAAATGGCTCAAGTCATGGATTTCAATGCACAATATCTTCATAATGTATTTAGCTACATGTCTGTATTATTGCATGATACTTTAACTGTGCTAATTTCAGCTTAAAATCAAATTGAAGCATCATACTTAAGCTTATTATTGTTGGTATGAAAATTGTGACTTGGGCTTAAGTCATGTCTTAGGCTTATATGTGGTTGGTGAATACGGACAGTTCCGGGTATAGTCGTACCACTACAATCTCGTACCGAATTGGGAATAGTTGTACCACATATAAAATTTTTATTAGAGAGATTGTTTGTTAAAAAAAGTCCAGGACTTTATGTGTACTGCTGATATGTTCTAAATATTCCATCTTATATTTAGCCTATCACCTTGTGTTTGTTTGTAAGTGAATTCAGTTTGATTATTGACAATTAATGATTTAAGTATAAATTATTGACAATGATTTAAGTGTATAATCTGTGACAATTTTGAAGATAAATGAAAGAAACAAATAATAATAAATTTTGTCCATGTTAAAAATAATAAAAATACAATAAAGAACATTATTCCTTCGATTGGCACATGTTGTGTTATGTTAATATATATATATATATATATATATATATATATATATATATATATATATATATATATATATATATATATATATATATCTTTCATAAATTTAAATAATTTCTTCTGTTTTCTTCATTCAACCTGCAAATATAAACTGTTATGATAAACAGATGCCTTAATTAAATAAAACAAACAAAAAAACATCAATTATCTTTTGTCATTGTTGTTGTTAGCAATATTTGCTAAATAATCTCTAATTCCTTATTCAATGTAACCATTTATTTATTCAATGCAGTTTTTCGTTGTGCCTATTATCATAAATATTATGGTTATTTATATGTAGTGTTCATTCATATTTATGCTTTGTGTACTGTATATTGATTTTAATAATATATTTACAGAATGAAATTTAGAATCATCGTCATTTGTGTTATAACTAATGTTTGTCATGTAATTATCTTATGAATAACTCACTGTAACTGTAAATGCCACCATTTTTTGGAAATATGCAATTCATATTTGGCACGACTTTTTTTACCAAAATGGTACGACTATTCCCAGTACGAGATGATAGTGGTACGACTCCCTGCACCCAGAGGACCGAAGTATGATTGTCCTAAAGATGAAGGGAATAAAAATGACAGAAAAAGATTTCATAAAATAAAAATATTAAAAAAAACTATTAATTTTTGTTTCGAATTATTCCTTATCCCTGAAATTTTATAAATATACCAGATAATCTCCCTGAATACAAATAAGCGGAGTTTATAAACAAAGGCTGTCCAACACTTAGAGGTGATGCAACAGAAACACGTAAAAAAAGTTATTTGTTAACTATCTTCAATATAATTATTATTTAAAGTAGATACACCCTTACCGTCTCATATGCTCCTTTAAAAATATCAGAGGTGGCCTTTCTTTACGGTATGTAAGTTTTTGTTCCTGTTCTTGAGACATGTTATCTTTACAGCTGTTTCTGCTCGACATAATAACCGACTAACATCAGGCTGGCAAGCAACAAGCATTAACTCAGGCTAGCCGAAGAAATTCCAGAGCAGCCGACATTAAGAAAGGTACGTATAATGTGTATTTCCAACCCAAACTAATTATATCGAAAAATGTATTAAATAAAGGTGCCAAACCTAAAAACATTCAACCAAATGATATTTGAATTAAAACTGATTGAAATTCAGCGTTTCTTTTACGTAATATATAATTAAACAACAATAACAACAACAAAGTAAGTATCACATTATTTAAAGTATATATCAGTTTATCTAAATTATAAAAAATAACTGAAATTCTTTCTAAATATTACAAAAACTATTGTTGTTACGTGGGGATTGCCAAAGGATAAACGAATATTAAATGATACGCCAAAGGTGAGTGAAACACTGATAGAGAGACATAGTTGAAAATATATCTATATTAGATTGAAACCCGGGTGAATTTCTAGATCTCTTGCAGGTAATGTGACGAAATGAACTAAATATGTTTACAACAAATACAAATTGATCTAATAGAAAAATGAAACATCAATACTTGAGCTAGGGGATGACACAAAGAAAAATGCCAACGAATATAGGCTTCAGAGACTGTTTAATAATGGGGGAAAAAAAACTAAGCTAAACTATGTATACGTGACAAAATTGTGTGAATTAAAAAATCTTGGTACTCAATGAACAACACATATTTAAAAAGTAAACATGTTGCCCAAATAGAAATGGATAACAACAATACGAAAGCTTTGGAATGGCATGAATAAATATGATGCAGTCGATGGCGTCATTTACAATATACTTGTAGATACAGAAGGTTGGCGTAAAAGTCCTATAAATTCGAATGGTCTCTCTGTCACTCACAAGGAATGTGACGATAGTAACTATATATATGTTTGCAAACATAATTAAAATAGCTAATAAAATCATAGCGACAATACCCAAGCTAGGTGTTGGCTTAGGGTAATAGTCTGCCAAAAAACAGACGTCAGTAACAGTAAACACACAGAAAATTACACTTAAACAGTATAAAATTGACAGAACTTTATGCTTTTTACAGGGAATGTGACAAAATAAACTATACATATTTGTTCAAAGGTAACAAAGACTTTATGAAAATATGCATCAAGGATACCCTAGCTTGGGGAGGACATTGCAACCAAATGGACGCCAAAGTCAGTAAATTCAGTAAATGTGACGCAATGAACGAAATATGTTTATAATACCCAAGACGAGTGGAACAAGTAGAAAAACGCAACATAAATATTCTAACCAGGGGATGACATGAAGAAATATTCGATCGAAGAATGACGCCAGGGACCGCTAAAATAACGGAAAACTAAGCTAACATGTGTAGATTGGTCAGAATTCTGTGGATTAAAAAAGGGAATGTGACACAACACACAATACATGTTCATCAATGCGACATGTTACCGTAATGGATGACATAAGTATATTTCCGATCGAAAACAGACGTCATTTACAATGAAGATACAGAAAGTTACCGTAAAAGACCACTATATTTGAGTGAACATTGTGTCACTCACGAGGAATGTGACGCACTTAACTATATATGTTTGCAAACAAAATTAAAATAGCCAACGAAAAAACGTAGCAACAATTTCCAAGCTAGGGGTTGGCATAGGGTAATAGCCGGTCAACAACAGAAGTCAGAAGTCAGTAACAGTAAAGCCACAGAAAACTACACTAAAACTAAATATAATCGACAGACCATTGTGTCTTGGACAGGAAATGTGACGCAATAAACTATACTATCTTAAACAGGAAACATAGCCGTCGATGATGACGCCAGAGACAGTTAAAATTAATGAAATCTATGCTAAAATGTGTTTTCTTGACATAATGTGCCACAATGATATACCATATATGTAATAAGGAGACATGTTATCGTAATGTAAAAAAAAACACATAAATACCCTAGCTTAGGGATGACATATTAACGATAGAAATCAGACGTCAATTATAATAAAAACACAGAAAGTTAATTAAAAGTAATTAAATTTGAACGGTTTCTGTGTCCCATTCAGGGAGTGCGACGCAATAAACTATATATGTTGGCAACCAAACTTTATTTTTAAACATGCAACAACATTACCCTAGCTAGGGGTGAATATGATGCAATTAACTACATTGTGTATACGTTTATAGAGAAGAAATATTGCCCTATTGAAAATGTGAACAAAAAATTAACCCTAGCTTGCGGAAGACAAAACGAAATGCTGTAATCAAAAACAGAAATTCTCCGGATAGTTCTCAGCTGAAGACCTCAGTAAAAAGCGGTGACCACTGTATACTTCATCATTTGTCTGTGATGTCTATCTTCGATCGAATATGTCTTCATGTCATTCTCATTAGCTATCGAGTATTATTGTTGTAAGGGACACAGAGTTCCGCCAATATAAATATACCCGGCTTCAAGACTAATTTTTAGTAAAATTCAGTGACCATTGTATCCTTTATTATTTCCGGGCTTTTCTGTGATTTTACTGACTGTGATGTTTTTTTAATGCATACTTCATTTTGTCTTCCCCAAGTTAGGGTACACTTGTTGCAGATTATATATAAGGTCTCAACAATTACGTCTATTTTCGATCGAATATTTCTTCATATCAACACCTACCACAGTATTGATGTTGCATTTTTCTTTTATAAACATACAACGCTCATTGCGTAACATTGCCTTAATTGACACTGAGTACCGTCAATATCCACTTATCCGGCTTCCAGACTAATTTATGTGATTTTACTGAGTTTGACGAATTTGGGAATGCATATTTAGTTATATCCTCAACAAGCTAGGGTATCCTTGGTGCACATTTTCATAAGAGTTATGTGTCCTCTCAATAAGTATGTATTGTTTGTTGTTTTACGTTCCTTGTGAATGACACAGAGACCATTCATTCATATAGGATATTTAAGGTATCTTTATGTTTCTTAATTGTAATTGACGTCTGTTTCTGATTGGCGATTTGCTTAAGTCATTATCAAGCTTGAGTTGTGTTGTTTGTCTTTTCCATTACGGCAACATGTAGATTTTTATCAACTTATACTGTTTATTGTGTCACCTTCCCTTTTTAACTCACATAATGCTGTCAGGTATGCACATTTTAGCTTAGTTCCCTATTATTTTAGGTATCTACGACGTCTATGTTTGATCGAATATTTCCTCATGTCATCTCCTTGCAACAGTATTGATGTTGCATTTTTCTAATAGTTCAATTCGTGTTGTTTATAATTATATATCGTTCACTGCGTCGCATTCCTTGAAAGTGATACTGAGTACCATCAATATAAACATATCTAATCATATCATATCTTATTATTATAAACATATCAGATTTATCTGATTTTACCGACGTTGACGTCTTTCGATGATTGCATATTTCGTTATGTTGTCCCCAAGCTAGTGTATCCGTGTTGCATATGTTATCAGTGCCATATTCACTCTTAAAATAAGTATAGTTTATTGCGTAACATTCCCGAAGGGGGGTGGTGGTGGGGGGTGGGGGGGGGGAGGGTTATATTCATTTCCTTGACGAAGGGATTCATTTTCTTTGCATTTCTATAAGGGGGATAACTTAGTTGGGATTGTTGTATTTAAGTTAATATGATGCTAGAGAGAGAGAGAGTTGCAGCATTCTTGTTTGCTCTCTCCCAGCCCATCTCTTCCCTTCTCATGATTTTAATGGTATTTGCTCCTTTCTATAAGCCGGACAACCTCGGGATGTGTTGCCCGCCACAAAGTTGTTTTAATCAATCCGACATTCGTTGATTTCATGCCCCCCTACGCATTTTGCACATGTTGTGTACACCCGACACTTGGAGGCTCTATGACCGAAGTCTTGGCACTTAAAGCACCTCACAATGGTAGTAGGTACTCTTCTACTGGGTATTGTAATAAGGTACCTTGGAATGATACATGGCTGGGCAACAACTTCCCTGTAAAGTTTATTAAAACAGCTGTTGAAAATTTTCCATTTTTAATCTAGTGGAATTTGCGACAAGAATATTTCATACAGGCGAACATTCTGGCCAAGTTTGGTGAAGATTGGGTAAAGAAAGTAATGAAACAAATATCAAACGAAGCATTGACATAACTCCTGGTTAATCTGGAGTGGTGCTCATAACTATATATCTTTCCTTTATGTATATCTGTATCAATCAGGATGGTAAAAATAAATGGTCTTGATATTATCACTATTTTTCTAGTTAACGCTTAAATTAATGTAAAATATTCATAATGTAAGCAACTCATATAAATATTTTGAAATCCTTAAACATCAATCTATTAAAAACATTACTCTCTGGTTTGGAGGTTATGGGGATTTCACTGACAGAATGACTTAATACATAGATTTGATAGTTTATTATATAAACAGATATAGAAATTAGTTAAGCTACTAAAAGAAGAAAAAACTATCAAAGCGCACTCTCTCTCTCTCACACACACACACACACACACACACACACAGACACACACACAGACACACACACAGACACACACACACACACACACACACACACACACACACACACACACACACACACACACATATTGGCATCTCTATCAAACAAAGGCTTTACATTATACATTCAAATACTGGTACATAAATACAGCTATTATTATAGTCTATTCGATGTACTAGGCAAGTCAAATATCTACAAAATTAAGCTATGTTCTATTTAGAATTTACAATTCAGTAACAATCATTGTTACCATTCAGAGAACAATGCTTTAGTTACATATAAATAACACTTCTCTTTACTTTTCGCCAAAATTATTCTTCAAATCTATGGAAAACGCATTGCATTTAGTCCCCTATTCACTTATGCGGCATTCTAGAAATCGACATTTTTACATGAAAGCCGTAACCGTGCGCTCCTAGTAGCAAATGTATGCAACTGAACATATTTTTGCTTAGTCTTTTGGGCGAAATTCAAGAAAACAGTCATTTGAGTTTAGTCAACAAACAGAATCCATTGCAATTAGGTTAAACAAAGCTAAATCTTACTATCATACATTTAAACAGCGTTTTCTTGAATACATATCATGTGTATACTTTTTGTACAAACTGAACAATCCTTGATCCTAAACTAATACATTATTTGAAATTAACATGTAGTGTGAATAATAAAATGAACAATATTGTGTCTGACAGTAACACAATATTTTCAGAGAAAAGATGTAGTGCTAATCATGTACACATAAAGTGTATGTTAAACTATGACCAGGTCTCTTTAAACCCGGTGTGTTCTTAAAACAGCAACAATAATAAACACAATACAACAATTGTCGATTATATACATATATATATATACATTTCCATTGACACAATTGTTCATGCAAAAGATAATCGACGAACTATATAATAAAGGTGCAATATTTTCATAATTTTATATATCAACATTTTCCAGGAGCGGACTGTAGTGCGGACAAGGAACACAATTAAAACATTGAACGTATATAATAAATACATTACATCAATTAAATTTTAAAGACTGGCAAAATTGTATCTGATCCCGATTTACGTCAGAACACATATCCGGCATTGTAGAAATCTAAATTTTCACGGGAGAACCTGCCCAGGACCACCCTAACAGCAAATGTGTGCAAAACGACATTCGAATACATCATTAATTGCATCTGTAAAGGTGGTATTCAACAGTTTGCCTATATCAAATTCATGTAACAATGAATTACTCAGCGTGTCTCAGATTTTAATCTTCTATGATCTTAAACAAATTTACAAAGGTTAGATTTTAGAGTATTTAACTAATCTTTGATTTGAAACCATAATAGAATTAAATTCCTCCTCCACAACTCAGTACATCGACAATAAACTTCTGTGCTAATACTTTAATCATCTTAAGTACTGCAGACTGCAGATCGCCACATACCACAAGGTGAAAGGTGAGGGTAAACAAAACCAAAATCTCTCGATTCCTGCATAAACATCGGTTATGGGATCAAAAGAGTTGTTACAAAGAACAGAAACATGCATTTCTTGCAAATTATCTTGACATAAAATATTATTAAGTCTTTAAAGGCAATATTATTGACCCCTACCCCCCCCCCCCCCAAAAAAAAAAAAAAAAAATACAAGAAAAAAAAAGAAAGGGGGGATATTTAAGAAAACGCACCAACGAGCAGTTTATAAATGGTCAAAAGGGGTTGGGTGGGGTATGCTTAATGACCGCGTTTATAGAGTCGTACACAGAAAAGCATTTTTTATTGTCAAACAACATTTAGAATTCTAGTTTTTTACACAATTTCATGTACATAAATTGCCCTAGTGGAAATTGTTTATGCAATATCAAACGTTATTTTACGATTTACCAAACTGAATTCATGATCAATGTTAATTTGAATACCGTCACATCTCTTTAGAAGCGTTGAACAATAAATTTAAGAAAATCAACTCTTACAGACCTACCTAGTATGTTTTTTTTATTTGACAACATTATCACTGATATTTGATTTGCTGCAGACAAAACAGTTGTGCACAATCCTAAGTGAACCACACATCTCGCAGTTGTTAATTGTTTCTGTAGTATATATACTATAAATATTATACACTAACTAGATACTATACACTAAAATTGACGCCTTGCTGGACACGTCAACAATTGATTCAGCAAAATAAAATTGAGAAACGATTGTCAGCTGTCGGACATGTTTGCATTTATGTACATACCGCTGTACGTCCCGTGAATGGTAACACGTGTATTAAGCCAAATTGCCATTAGTATTAATAATGTTTGAATAGAACATGTATTAAAATCTGAAATCTGACACGAATGCCAAATAATTCAGCAATGCAGTAATGTATTGATAACTTCGTGTCATTTTATTGATTTTGCGGGAAAAATTATTATCTCGTACTTATTGTTTGTGAAGTTTATATACTATACACTAAAACTTATGCCTTGCTGGTCACGGCTTCAATTGTTTATACAAAATAACATTGAAAATCGATTGATTATTTATATATCAACTGTCGGACATTGTCGCATAAATGCACACACCGCTACATTTAACAAGCGTGTATTAAACTAAATGCGAATAGTAGTATGAATTGTTTTAATTAAAATTTATTTAATTTTATAGAAATCTGATATGAATACCAAATAATTCACCAATAGAGTAATGTATTGATGACGTCGCGTCTTTTTGTTGATTTTGCGGGAAAATGAGTTATCCGCGTGTTATGACGTCATATTGTTATGATTAATGACGTCATTGTTTTGATGTTGATGTAAAATACACAAACATGGCGAACTGAGATGAAAACATCAACCTGAATTGAAATAAAATTTAATTATAGGAACGTTTGTACAAAATATTTAATGGAAATACAACAATAAATGAACTACATACTTATCTGTAACATTTACAGAAGAACAGAGTTTCAAAGACACGTTTTAATTTCATTTTATTCCTAAACAAAATGTCGATGGAACATTGTTTTGCTAAAATGTTAATTCCACGTAAAGTTAATCCCACATTTATAACGAGTCACTAATTCACAAAATGTCGCAATCAGCAACGAAACTATAAACATAAATAATAAACAACATGTCCAGCAATATTTAATATTAACTTTACAATTCCACCATCAGAAGCTGATCACTCTCCCCTCCAACACACATCTGACTACTGCTCTCGTCATAACTGAGACATTCTGGACGCCACGTGATTTCATCTTCCTTGGACAATAACTGACCATCCTCGGTCACCTTGACTACGTTGTATGAGTCATAGCCACATACATACATGTGACCGCGATGGTCAGCGGTCACACCATAGGCATGAGTCAGTCCGAGATCGTCCTCGGAGAGATGAAATATCGGCCTCCCGTCCACGCGGACACATACAAGACCTCTCATCCTGCCAGCCACATAGAGTCGGTCGCCGGAACTGTTCAAGGCGATGTGTCGGATGTAAGAGAACAGTTCCCGGCCGTCGGTGTCCATGGAGATCTCCCTCAGCTCCCTGCCACTACCCACGTCGTGTACGTACACGATGTTACCATACAACTCAGCACAGTACAGCAGTCCGCCATGACAAGCGATCCAGGAGGTCTCATGTCCCAACTCGACGGTTCGTGTCCTGGTCAGACTGACCGTGTTGTACACGTGGACTTTGGTAGAATCAAGGAAGGCAACCTGGAAATACAGAAATGTAGACCAAAGTAAAACATTGTAAATGTACAGATTGTGTTGGTGACAAAACACACGTCAGCGTTCACAGTCGTAAATGATTGAAACCTGAAGATAGAGGGAAGGGAAAACAGATCATAAATAACGTCTTCGGCCCGTATACACCAACCATTCTTCACTAAGATCTGTTAGAGTCAAGGATTTAAGTTAACAATATCTTCAGCGTATTTTAAGCTTTGAGTATGAAATGTATCATGACAATTTAACTTTGCTATTTGAATTAAAATCACATTTTTCTTCATACAAAAGCTTAGTTTTTTATGGTATGAAATGGGGAGTTTAAGTCGTGACTTGTGTTAAGATACGTTTGGTGAATACAGGCCTTTACGTCGTGGCACAAGTTCGATCAGTTTGTTTGCGGCGGAGCAAACATGGCCGGCAGAATAATCGTCCATACAACAACCTGAAAATATAAACATGTAAAGCAGGTAAACATTAAAATGAAATTGTAAACAATTGCTAGTAAAATGTCAATCTTCAGCTGTTCATGACGACCACCTTGCTAGTGCCTGGCATAAATATCAGAAAAATACGACTCAATAACCCGACAATACAGATCTGTACACTTGCTGCACTCGCTGTCCTCCTGGCTCGGTTCAGCTTGAGTACGAGGAAAAGTCGCCATTTGTGTCTGAAAGTGAGGAAACGTAAAATCATGGCCATTTATAAGACCTCATGAAACTATTTTTAATAATTTAAATAAAAGACAATCAACATTTAAAATCAAGTTTAATCTAATAACGTCTTGCTTTCTGAATCATTAACGGATGAAATTTACTGTAAACTCACAGAAAATGTGCAAAATTCATTGTGTCTACATTTAGCAATCTACATAAAACAAATAGACATCTGAAAATTACAGCCATGGCTTTAAAACTGTATTTTATCCAACTTAAGCATAAAGCCATTTAAAAAGGCATTTGTTTAAATATATTTTTATAATATTCAAACGTATACTTAACAAGATCTCTACACATTTTTCCTCAAGACCTCACAGAATCCATCTCACTTTGGCTAAGTTCGTGAACGCTCAACTTGTTGATTTTCTCAAATATTTATGACGTCATTTTTTGTCGCGTGACGAATAGAATGTGTACAACTGTTTGTATACATGTACGCGAGAATCTGCGTTAGGCATACTACTCTTTGATCAATGTGTGCAATTTCGGAGTATAAATCGAGCTTATTTTGATTTGTATTACTGGTATCGCACATCACGAGAGATAGCGCGTTTTGTTTACCTTCTGTCATGATTCGATATAATATGTTACGTACAATGCTAGGACGTAGCTGGGCCCTTGATGTGCTACGGTGGAGGTGGGGGCCACATTAAATAATATCGCACCACTAATTGATGTTGATGGTTTTTTTTCGATCAAAGAATCGATGTAAAGATTTGAATCTATACATGTAGATGTTCCCTTTGCCGGACTACAACTCAAGCCCGTGAAACAATAATTAAATGTATACAAAGTGTAGATGTTTAGGGAGATTTATAACAATTAGCATTGTAAAACTCGTGTTTTTGTCATTTCTTCATAGATATGACTGTCCAAACTGGTGTCGTATTCTTATCTCCTGTAAATGGAAAAAAGGTCTCAAAACAACAGAAATCGGAATTCAGTGAAAACGTGTTGGCATTTTGTTTAACACTTATTTTCATGCTATTTATTGACATATTGCTTTTGTATTATTAATACACTAGACCCTGAGAACAATACTCTCTTAAAAGTCTATGTGTCCAATAAAACGATCATAAACTCGCACATATTGCCTCAGCATTTGTTTAATGGTGTAAACGAGTAAGCGATAATCTCCAAAGTGAATGCATTCAGATGTTCAATAACAGACTGGCAGATTTGCGTATATTGGGCGGAATTGCTTACACTGTGTAAGATTGTCGAACGGCGATTATTACTTTCATTTCATCTTTTATTCTGAATTGCCATTCTCACTACACAGTGGTTGATTATTGTGTGTGTGTGTGTGTGTGTGTGTGAACCTGCACGTGATGTGTGTGTGTGTGTGCGTATGTGTACCTGCGCGTGATGTGTGTTTTTGTACCTGCGCGTGATGTGTGTGTGTGTACCTGCGCGTGATGTGTGTGTGTGCTTGTGTGTACCTGCGCATGATGTATGTGTGCGTGTGTGTGTGTACCTGCGCGTGACGTGTGTGTACGTGTGTGTGTGTACCTGCGCGTGATGTGCGTGTGTGTATACCTGCGCGTGATGTGTGTGTACCTGCGCGTGATGTGTGTGTGCGTGTGTGTGTGTGTGTAACTGCGCGTGATTGTGTGTAAACGGCGCATTAAGGTAGCTTATAAATTTTGGTCCGTTAATACAAAATAATGAACAATTTCATTCCTTGACACGTTACCTCAAATACCCACCAAGAAGGGAGGTAACATTAGGAAAATGTGAAAGTCGGTTTAATGTCCCTTCAATAACGAAATGAGGAAAACACTTCCACATGTTAAATATATTTTGAAAAGAAACCGCCATTTATTATCTCACTAACCGCCTCTCCGCTTGTTTACTTAACTAGAAAGAGCACTAATATGACAGCATATTGTAAAAATATATTCTTAGCAACAGTAATTTTGACCAGCCTGACACCTGAAGCAAACCAAAAACTTGCACTTCCCATAAGGTACCTATGTATAATATGATATCTCAATCCTGATAATTAACACACATCAGCTTCTCTCCTGCCTTCCCGAACGTACGCCAAAGGACGGTGGCTGCTATCTAAAACGTTGGTTCAAATACGTCACGTAGGGTATGAATATGACATATTTCAAATATGTTCAGCCAGAACACTCGGTTAACATGCTTAGTGTGTTAACTGATGATATGAATTATTCTTATACTATAGCGTACGAACATTTTGTTGTTTTCTCGAATATTGGTGGTCGGTACAGTTTGCCTACATGTCATGATGTTTCATATTTTGTGCTGAATATACCACAATGATGGCTATAAATCACCACAATGTCAGTTAAATTTCCGGTACCTGAAATATTTTTGTTACGATTACAATAAAAACAGACAATTTCGCGTACATGTATGCAAACTGTGATTCAAATGTACATTTCCTATGTGACGTAATTTCGGAATTTTTTGTCTCTCTTTATGCATATCTCCTTATCGTTACTATGTATCTCTCTTACACACATAAAAGTTTTCTGCAAATTTTGAAATGTATTTTCTCTATATCTGGTGCTTTGTGATATCCCCAAACAATTACCGAATAATTTTCCCAATCTAAGTATATCTAAGCAAGTTTTTTTACATTTTTAAAACATTATCCCCCAACACATTCTTTCTTTTCAGAATGCACGCATCCAAGATATTTATCAGCTTCACCAACGGGCCATATCAACACAATGTCGGGACCAATGATTTGGTCCTTACCTGTCTTTCATCTGACCTGCTGTGTATCGCTTATGTTTCTTGCTAATTCAATCTACGGCACTCATGTGATATTTGACCACGATTGAAATAAAATACGATCATGAACTGAAATCTTCAAAATTATTTCTGTCAGTACGACGTAGAAAATATGGTTCTAGAAAAGAAGAATTTATAAAACATTCCTATAAAAATATATGTAAAAAATGGCCACACCCCTGGTGGTCATGTTTTTGACGGATCTAAATTTTTTTGAACGATCTTAATACATGGCTACCATAAAAAACATGTAAATGAAATATCACGGCTCTAGCTCTTGTAGTTTCTGACAAGATTTTCCAAATTTTCTATAAAATATTGGGAAAATGGACACACCCCTAGCGGGTTAACACATAAAATTGTTCATGCAGTTTAATGTGAGAACTACAAATGATAAATGTTCATTGTATTGTAAGCCTTTTGTGACGCTTTGCTCTGAATTAATTATGATAAGGGGCGCCCCCGTGGTGTAGTGGTGTGGTGGTGTTGGCGCATGTATCGCCTCTGACTGCTTCCCTTTTGGGGCGAAGGACTTAATATGGGAAGGGCTTTTAGCTGACCTGTTGTTGACCAGTGGTTATTCCTCCACCAAAAAAGTTGCTATAGTGGTCATAATTGGTCTTTGTGATGTATTTAAAAAACAAAACAACTAAATTATCATTGCAACTGATACCAGTGATTTATATTATGCATGTATACAAAACATGTAATTTGCATAGAATTCATTTATCATTTAGGGCAAAATTATAAAAATCTGGTAATGATTTTGTCAATCTACACACAAGAAGTTATAATAACTATAAAATAAATAAAAATAAATAAATAAAGTAAATGTTTTTTGAAACATAAAAATTAACATTTAAACAAGTTTCAATTTTATTTTGATCTATTGATCTATTTAAAGCAAGAACATTAAATTTCCTGGATGACCACCATTTTTCCATGATGTAGCAATTGTTATAGTTGTGCTTTAGTTTAAAACCATTTATATACAGTCACTTGGGAAAGTTTTTTTTCCGACTGCCTAGTTTCTGGGTAGAGCAAGTGCTAAGGTACTATGTACACACAGTACTGAACAGAAAATTGTCTTGCTGAAGGACTTGAATTGCATGGTCCGTTTTGGATGATCGAAATTGGTTTAAACGTGAGACCCTCTGATCCAAAATCCAATGACTAAACCACTATGCCATGGACGTCCACTTAAGCGTGTTTTGGAGAATGCTGTTTTATAATATAAATTTGAATACGCTCATCATTACAATAATGCACATGCAAATTCTTCCCTTTAATTTATTTATTTTTATATTGTTGGAATATCTTGCATGTCAATATAATACATGATAGTATACACGCCAACTAAATCACCAAAGGGACACGAAAAGTATACTTACTGCTATTTCTTGTGGACCAATACAGCATACATCTGTTGCCTGTCCATATGTATCGCAGTACTTGGTTACCTTGCTACTTTATGGGTCTACACGCTTCAGCCTCCTGTTTCTGACATCAGCTACCACCAGACTCCCATCACTGAGATGACAGCAACCCATGTTATCACACTTGTCCTTATCCCCTGGTATCTTGACGTTGATTTGTTTCTTTTCTGGTCTCACCACTGGCTTATCTCTGCGTTTCTCCACTGGTCTCAATACTTGACGGTCTCCTGGACTCTTTACTACTGCCTGTACTGGTATGTCTACTTCACCTCCCACAGCACCCTGTGGCCTGACAACCTGAACCTTTGTGCTGACTTCCTTAACAAGGGAATAGAAAAAGTTAAGGGAGTCAAATATCTTCATTTCAGTCATGAAGCTGAATTGATGTCCCTTTATTAGACTGTCCGACTCGTTATAAAGAGCATCCACTTTTTGGGCAATTGTCTGACCCTTCTTTTTCAGGATAAATGTATTGGCTTTCGACTTTTTTGACTTTGTTATGTTATCTAAACATTGGCTAATTTCATCTTTAGTTAAAGCACACGCCTGTCGATGATGTTTAGTGACTGCAAGAAGTTCTTCTTGTTTACTTTTGATATACTTCTTTCCCTTCTCTTTTAGCTCCTCAATCCGCGCCAAGAGTTTCTTAGCGTATACTTCCAAATCTCTAAGAAAATTGTTTCCATCTTTTTTAATATTAGTCAATTGTTCATCTAATGCTTTAATAGCTTTGTTTACCTCGTCCAAAGCCGATTTTAACCGTGCAGGGACTGCTTGTAACTCGGGGACAGCACTGAGCTCATCTGAGGATTCTCTGATGTTTTGGAGGTCCTGGCATTTCCTGAAAAGAAATGCAAAAGAAAATTGTCCTAGAAGTACATTGCAGTGACCCCACTGTGGTCATTATATGGAGGTGGAGGAAGACTCCAGATAGACATATGTCTAGGCATAACAGCCTGTACACCACATGTAAGCTGGATGACTCCACATGAAATAGTTTGCCAATGACAATACCCTAAACCCATGTTGTGAATGGCACAATATTTACGATACGTTACGAGTCAGAGACTCTACCTTTCAAATTTTGGCCTGCCACACAAATGTTGTAAACTTCAAATAAGACAGTATTGTTTTTGGATTTAATATTTACATACTTTTGCCATGCTGTTCTCAGCTCTAAATTGCCTTCGAATTAGTTACCATACATTTATGTAATTTGTTCTAAAATACAATTAAAACAATATCTTAAATGAACTGTTTCTAATTTGGATGATCTTAAACAAACATTGACTTTAAAAATGTAACTAGAAGCTTAAGTCTTTCAGGAGATAAAACATTACATATAACTAAATAACATCACAAAAGTTTCCACTGATACGACCTTCCTGGCTTTTTATGATAAAATGACAGTAGGATCATGACTAGCAGATAATGTTACAAAAGTGGAAAGACACTGGGTGACCAAGCCAACAATGAAAGGTGTAAGATGTCTGGATGTACAGAAGCACCTGTACTTTCAGGAGGGAGAATTTTTAGGCTCTCTCTGACACTGTGGGTGTGGGTGACAGTACTTGTACCTTCAGGAGGGAGAATTTTTAGGCTCTCTCTGACACTGTGGGTGTGGGTGACAGTACTTGTACCTTCAGGTGGGAGAATTTTTAGGCTCGCTCTGACACTGTGGGTGTGGGTGACAGTACTTGCACTTTCAGGTGGGAGAATTTTTAGGCTCTCTCTGTCACTGTGGGTGTGGGTGACAGTACTTGTACCTTCAGGTGGGAGAATTTTTAGGCTCGCTCTGACACTGTGGGTGTGGGTGACAGTACTTGTACCTTCAGGAGGGAGAATTTTTAGGCTCTCTCTGACACTGTGGGTGTGGGTGACAGTACCTGCTCCTTCAGGAGGGAGAATTTTCCGACTTTATGTGGCACTTTGGGTGTGGGGGGATAAGACCCTCAGGTGGGAAAATTTTTCTGCTCTCTCTGACAGTGTCGTGTGTGGGTGTTGGGGACAGTACTTGTACCTTCAGGTGGGAGAACTATACGGCTCTCTCTGTCACTGTGGTTGTGGGTTACAGTACCTGCTCCGTTAGGAGGGAGATTTTTCCGACTTTATCTGGCATTTTGGGTGTGGGGGGCAAGACCTTCAGGTGAGAAACTTTTCCTGCTCTCTCTGACAGTGTCGTGTGTGGGTGTTGGGGATAGTACTTGTACCTTCAGGTGGGAGAACTATACGGCTCTCTCTGTCACTGTGGTTGTGGGTTACAGTACCTGCTCCGTTAGGAGGGAGATTTTTCCGACTTTATCTGGCATTTTGGGTGTGGGGGACAAGACCTTCAGGTGGGAAAATTTTCCTGCTCTCTCTGACAGTGTCGTGTGTGGGTGTTGGGGACAGTACCTGTACCTTCAGGTGGGAGAATATTCAGGCTCTTTCTGACCGTGGGTGGGTGTTAGGGACAGCACCTGTACCTTCAGGCTAGACAATATTCGGACTCTCTCTGACTGTGGGTGGGTGTGGGGGACAGCACCTGTACCCTTCAGGTGGGAGAATTTTCAGGCTATCTCCGATTCTTTAGGAAGATGGGGAAACATTACTTTTATGCAATTTACTAAAAGTGTTTAAGTCAATTTAAAATCATCATGAAAACTGTGTGTGGGTGGAGCAACCACTTGTAAAGTTCGGTGAAGTTGTACCATGTTCATAGTGTGGTAGGGCTATAGTGCAAGTTTAAGCAGAGGATGGCCTAGCAGAGCTCAGTCAGTTCAGCATATTATTGAAAAAACACAGCCCGCAGGTCCCTAACAACCCTCTATTCGTATGTTAAATGACACCTGCTGTAAAAAGGTTTCCTAACAACCCGCTGTTGGTATGTTCCATGACAACCTACTGTGGGTAGGTTTACTGACAACCCTATGCTGTTATGTTCCATGATAACCTACTGTGGGTAGGTTTACTGACAACCCTCTGTTGGTATGTTCCTTGACAACCTACTTTGGGTAGGTTTACTAACAACCCTCTGTTGGTATGTTCCTTGACAACCTACTGTGGGAAGGTTTACTAACAACCCTCTGTTGGTATGTTCCATGACAACCTACTGTGGGTAGGTTTACTGACAACCCTCTGTTGGTATGTTCCTTGAAAACCTACTGTGGGTAGGTTTACTGACAACCCTATGCTGGTATGTTCCATGACAACCTACTGTGGGTAGGTTTACTGACAACCCTCTGTTGGTATGTTTCTTGAAAATCTACTAAGGAAAAGTTTAGTGACAACCCTCTGTTAGTATGTTTCATGACAACCTATTGTGGGCAGGTTTACTGACAACACTCTGTTGGTATGTTCCATGACAACCTACTGTGGGTAGGTTTACTGACAACCCTCTGTTGGTATGTTCCATGATAACCTACTGTGGGTAGGTTTACTGACAACCCTCTGTTGGTATGTTTCTTGAAAATCTACTATGGGTAGGTTTAGTGACAACCCTCTGTTAGTATGTTTCATGACAACCTATTGTGGGCAGGTTTACTGACAACACTCTGTTGGTATGTTCCATGACAACCTACTGTGGGTAGGTTTACTGACAACCCTCTGTTGGTATGTTCCATGATAACCTACTGTGGGTAGGTTTACTGACAACCCTCTGTTGGTATGTTTCTTGAAAATCTACTATGGGTAGGTTTAGTGACAACCCTCTGTTAGTATGTTTCATGACAACCTATTGTGGGCAGGTTTACTGACAACACTCTGTTGGTATGTTCCATGACAACGTACTGTGGGTAGGTTTACTGACATTACTCTGTTGGTATGTTCCTTGACAACCTACTGTGGGTAGGTTTACTGACAATCTTATGTTGGTATGTTCCTTGACAACCTACTGTGGGTAGCTTTACTGACAATCTTATGTTGGTATGTTCCTTGACAACCTACTGTGGGTAGGTTTACTGACAACACTCTGTTGGTATGTTCCTTGACAACCTACTGTGGGTAGGTTTACTGACAATCTTATGTTGGTATGTTCCTTGACAACCTACTGTGGGTAGGTTTACTGACAATCTTATGTTGGTATGTTCCTTGAAAACCTACTGTGGGCAGGTTTACTGACAATCTTATGTTGGTATGTTCCTTGACAACCTACTGTGGGCAGGTTTACTGACAATCTTATGTTGGTATGTTCCTTGACAACCTACTGTGGGTAGGTTTACTGACAATCTTATGTTGGTATGTTCCTTGATAACCTACTGTGGGTAGGTTTACTGACAACCCTCTGCTGTTATGTTCCATGACAACGTACTGTGGACAAGTTTACTGACAACCTGCTGTTGGTATGTACCATGACAACTTACTGTGGTTACGTATCCTGACAACATGTTGTGGTAAAGTATCTTGACAACACGTTGTGGTTATGTTAGGTATGACAACGCTCTGGTTAGGTATCCTGACAACCGCTGTGGTTAGGTATAATGACAACCCGCTGTGGTAAGGTATCTTGACAACCCGCTGTGGTTATGTCTCCTGACAATACGCTGTGGCTATGTAAGGTATGATGACAACCCGTTGTGGTTAGGTATTCTGCAACCCGCTGTGGTTAGGTATCCTGACAACCAGCTATGGTTAGGTCTCCGGACAACCCTCTGTGGTAAGGTCTCCTGACAACCTGCTGTGGTTAGGTATCCTGACAACCTGCTGTGGTTAGGTATCCTGACAACCCTCTGTGGTTAGGTATCCGGACATCCAGCTGTGGTTTGGTATCCTGACAACCCACTGTAGTTAAGTATCCTGACAACCCACTGTAGTTAGGTATCCTGACAACCCACTGTAGTTAGGTATTCTGACAACACACTGTAGTTAGGTATCCTGACAACCCGCTGTGGTTAGGTATCCTGACAACCCACTGTAGTTAGGTATCCTGACAACCCACTGTAGTTAGGTATCCTGACAACCCACTGTAGTTAGGTATCCTGACAACCCACTGTAGTTAGGTATCCTGACAAGCCACTGTAGTTAGGTATCCTGACAATTCGCTGTGGTTAGGTATCTTGACAACCCTCTGTGGTTAGGTATCATGACATCCCATTGTGGTTAGGTCTGCTGACAACCCGTTGTGGCAAGGTATCCTGATAACCGGTTGTGGTTATATCCTGAAAACCCGCTGTGGTAAGGTGGCCTGACATCCCGCTGTGGTTAGATATCCTGACAACCCATTGTGGTTAGGTATCCTGACAACCCATTGTGTTTAGTTCTCCTGACAACCCACTGTTGTTAGGTATCCTGAGAACACGTTGTGGTTGTCTCCTGACAACCCACTGTGGGTAGGTTTCCTGACAACCGGTTGTAATTAGGACTCCTGACAACTCGCTGTTGTTAGGACTCCTGACAACCGGCTGTGGTTAGGTCTTCTGACAATCCACTGTGGGTAGGTCTCCTGACAACTGGCTGTGGTTAAGTCTCAGGACAACCTGCTGTGGTTAGGTATCCTGACAACACGCTGTTGTTAGGTCTCCTGACGATCTGCTGTGGATAGGTATGCAGACAACACACTGTGGTTAGGTATCCTGGCAACCCATTGTGGTTAGGTCTTAAGACATCCCGCTGTGGTTAGGTATCCTGACAACCTGCTGTGGGTAGGTCTCATTACAACCCACTCTGGGTATGTCTCCTGACAACAAGCTGTGAGCAGGTCTCCAGACAAGCTGCTGTAGGTAAGTCTCCTGACAACCAGCAATATGTAGGACTCCTGAAAACAACTGTGTGTAGATATCCTGACAACCCGCTGTCAGTAGGTTCCCTGATAACCTGCTGTATGTAGATATCCTGACAAAAGCAATGGGTAGGTTTTCCGACAACATGCTGTGGGTTGGTTCCCCTGAAAGCAAGCGATGTGTAGTTCTAATGACAACACACTGTGTGTATGTCTCCTGACAAGCGGCCGTGTGTAGGTTCCCCTGACAATAGGCCACAAGGTCGTTCCCCTGACAACCTGCTGTGGGTAGGTTTCCTGACAACCGGCTGTTGGTAAGTCTTTAGACAGCCCCTTGTGGGTAGGTCTCTAGACAACCCGCTGTGGTTAAGGCTCCAGACAACCCGTTGTGGTTAGTGCTCCCGAAAACCTGCTGAGGGTAAGTCTCCTGACAACCCGCTGTGGGTAGGTCTCCTGAGTACAAGTGGTGGGTAGGTCTCCTGACAACCTTCTGTGGCAGGTCTCCAGACAACCTGTTGTAGGTAGGACTCTTTACAATTAGCAATACGTAGGTCTCCTTAAATCAACTGTGTGTAGATCTCCCGACTACCCACTGTCACCAGGTTCCCTGACAACCTGCTGTGTGTAGATCTCGTGATATCAGCAATGGGTAGGTTTTCCGACAAGCTTCTGTGGGTTGGTTCCCCTGACAACACACTAAAAGAATCCTGTCATGCAGCTACGGTAGGTCTCCTGGCAACCTACTGTGGATAGGTCTCCTAACAACCCGCTGTAGTTAGGTCTACTGACAACCCGCTGTGGTTAGGTTTCCTGACAACCAGCTGTGGTTACGTCTCCTGATATCCTGCTGTGGTTAGCTCTCCAGATAACCTGCTGTGGTTAGGTCTGCTTACGACCTGCTGTGGTTAGGTCTGCTGACAACCCGCTGTGGTGAGGTCTGCTTACAACCTGCTGTGGTTAGGTCTGCTTACAACCTGCTGTAGTTAGGTCTCCTGACAACCGCTGTGGTGAGGTCTGCTTACAACCCGCTGTGGTGAGGTCTGCTTACAACCTGCTGTAGTTTGGTCTCCTGACAACCCACTGTGGTTATGTCTACTGACATCCTGCTGTGGTTAGGTCTCCTGACAACATGCTGTGGTTAGGTGTGGTGACAACCCGCTGTGGTTAGTTTTCCTGACAACCAGCTGTGGTTAGGTCTCCTGACATCCTACTGTGGTTAGCTCTCCAGACAACCTGCTGTGGTAAGGTCTCCTGACAACCTGCTGTGGTTAGCTCTCCTGACAACCCACTATAGTAAAGTCTCCTGACAACCTGCTGTTGGGTAGGTCTCCAGACAACCAGCCGTCGTTAGGTCTGCTGACAAAATGGTGTGCTAAGGTCTGCTGACAACCCGCTGTGATTAGGTCTGCTGACAACCTGCTGTGGTTAGTCCTGCTGACAACATGCTGTGGTTAGGTCTTCTGACAACCTGCTATGGTAAGGTCTGCTGACAACCCGCTGTGGTTAGGTCTGCTGACAACATAGTGTGGTTAGGTCTGCTGAGAACCTGCTGTGGTAAGGTCTGCTGACAACCCGCTGTGGTGAGATCTGCTGACAACATAGTGTGATTAGGTCTGCTGACAACCTGTTGTGGTTAGGTCTGCTGACAACCTGTTGTAGTTAGGTCTGCTGACAACCCTCTGTGGTGAGGTCTGCTTACAACCTGCTGTGGTTAGGTCTCCTGAAAACCCACTATGGTAAGGTCTCCTGACAATCCACTGTGGTTAGGTCTCTAGACAACCTGCTGTGGTTAGGTCTTCTGACAATCCACTGTGGTTAGGTCTCCTGACAACATGCTGTGGTTAGGTCTCCTGACAACCCGCTGTGGTTAGGTCTCCTGACAACCCACTGTGGTTAGGTCTGCTGACAACCCGCTCTTGGTAGGTCTCCTGACAACCTGCTATGGGTAGGTCTCATTACAACCTGCTGTGGTTAGGTCTCCTGACAACAAGCTGTGAGCAGGTCTCCAGACAAGCTGCTGTAGGTAAGTCTCCTGACAACCAGCAATATGTAGGACTCCTGAAAACAACTGTGTGTAGATATCCTGACAACCCGCTGTCAGTAGGTTCCCTGATAACCTGCTGTATGTAGATATCCTGACAAAAGCAATGGGTAGGTTTTCCGACAACATGCTGTGGGTTGGTTCCCCTGAAAGCAAGCGATGTGTAGTTCCAATGACAACACACTGTGTGTATGTCTCCTGACAAGCGGCCGTGTGTAGGTTCCCCTGACAATAGGCCACAAGGTCGTTCCCCTGACAACCTGCTGTGGGTAGGTTTCCTGACAACCGGCTGTTGGTAAGTCTTTAGACAGCCCCTTGTGGGTAGGTCTCTAGACAACCCGCTGTGGTTAAGGCTCCAGACAACCCGTTGTGGTTAGTGCTCCCGAAAACCTGCTGAGGGTAAGTCTCCTGACAACCCGCTGTGGGTAGGTCTCCTGAGTACAAGTGGTGGGTAGGTCTCCTGACAACCTTCTGTGGCAGGTCTCCAGACAACCTGTTGTAGGTAGGACTCTTTACAATTAGCAATACGTAGGTCTCCTTAAATCAACTGTGTGTAGATCTCCCGACTACCCACTGTCACCAGGTTCCCTGACAACCTGCTGTGTGTAGATCTCGTGATATCAGCAATGGGTAGGTTTTCCGACAAGCTTCTGTGGGTTGGTTCCCCTGACAACACACTAAAAGAATCCTGTCATGCAGCTACGGTAGGTCTCCTGGCAACCTACTGTGGATAGGTCTCCTAACAACCCGCTGTAGTTAGGTCTACTGACAACCCGCTGTGGTTAGGTTTCCTGACAACCAGCTGTGGTTACGTCTCCTGATATCCTGCTGTGGTTAGCTCTCCAGATAACCTGCTGTGGTTAGGTCTGCTTACGACCTGCTGTGGTTAGGTCTGCTGACAACCCGCTGTGGTGAGGTCTGCTTACAACCTGCTGTGGTTAGGTCTGCTTACAACCTGCTGTAGTTAGGTCTCCTGACAACCGCTGTGGTGAGGTCTGCTTACAACCCGCTGTGGTGAGGTCTGCTTACAACCTGCTGTAGTTTGGTCTCCTGACAACCCACTGTGGTTATGTCTACTGACATCCTGCTGTGGTTAGGTCTCCTGACAACATGCTGTGGTTAGGTGTGGTGACAACCCGCTGTGGTTAGTTTTCCTGACAACCAGCTGTGTTTAGGTCTCCTGACATCCTACTGTGGTTAGCTCTCCAGACAACCTGCTGTGGTAAGGTCTCCTGACAACCTGCTGTGGTTAGCTCTCCTGACAACCCACTATAGTAAAGTCTCCTGACAACCTGCTGTTGGGTAGGTCTCCAGACAACCAGCCGTCGTTAGGTCTGCTGACAAAATGGTGTGCTAAGGTCTGCTGACAACCCGCTGTGATTAGGTCTGCTGACAACCTGCTGTGGTTAGTCCTGCTGACAACATGCTGTGGTTAGGTCTTCTGACAACCTGCTATGGTAAGGTCTGCTGACAACCCGCTGTGGTTAGGTCTGCTGACAACATAGTGTGGTTAGGTCTGCTGAGAACCTGCTGTGGTAAGGTCTGCTGACAACCCGCTGTGGTGAGATCTGCTGACAACATAGTGTGATTAGGTCTGCTGACAACCTGTTGTGGTTAGGTCTGCTGACAACCTGTTGTAGTTAGGTCTGCTGACAACCCTCTGTGGTGAGGTCTGCTTACAACCTGCTGTGGTTAGGTCTCCTGAAAACCCACTATGGTAAGGTCTCCTGACAATCCACTGTGGTTAGGTCTCTAGACAACCTGCTGTGGTTAGGTCTTCTGACAATCCACTGTGGTTAGGTCTCCTGACAACATGCTGTGGTTAGGTCTCCTGACAACCCGCTGTGGTTAGGTCTCCTGACAACCCACTGTGGTTAGGTCTGCTGACAACCCGCTCTTGGTAGGTCTCCTGACAACCTGCTATGGGTAGGTCTCATTACAACC
This sequence comes from Sinonovacula constricta, assembly GCA_007844125.1. Taxonomy (NCBI): domain Eukaryota; kingdom Metazoa; phylum Mollusca; class Bivalvia; order Cardiida; family Solecurtidae; genus Sinonovacula; species Sinonovacula constricta. Next base: position 52,932,587 of record CM017566.1, read on the forward strand.
TGCTGTGGTTAGGTCTCCTGACAACAAGCTGTGAGCAGGTCTCCAGACAAGCTGCTGTAGGTAAGTCTCCTGACAACCAGCAATATGTAGGACTCCTGAAAACAACTGTGTGTAGATATCCTGACAACCCGCTGTCAGTAGGTTCCCTGATAACCTGCTGTATGTAGATATCCTGACAAAAGCAATGGGTAGGTTTTCCGACAACATGCTGTGGGTTGGTTCCCCTGAAAGCAAGCGATGTGTAGTTCCAATGACAACACACTGTGTGTATGTCTCCTGACAAGCGGCCGTGTGTAGGTTCCCCTGACAATAGGCCACAAGGTCGTTCCCCTGACAACCTGCTGTGGGTAGGTTTCCTGACAACCGGCTGTTGGTAAGTCTTTAGACAGCCCCTTGTGGGTAGGTCTCTAGACAACCCGCTGTGGTTAAGGCTCCAGACAACCCGTTGTGGTTAGTGCTCCCGAAAACCTGCTGAGGGTAAGTCTCCTGACAACCCGCTGTGGGTAGGTCTCCTGAGTACAAGTGGTGGGTAGGTCTCCTGACAACCTTCTGTGGCAGGTCTCCAGACAACCTGTTGTAGGTAGGACTCTTTACAATTAGCAATACGTAGGTCTCCTTAAATCAACTGTGTGTAGATCTCCCGACTACCCACTGTCACCAGGTTCCCTGACAACCTGCTGTGTGTAGATCTCGTGATATCAGCAATGGGTAGGTTTTCCGACAAGCTTCTGTGGGTTGGTTCCCCTGACAACACACTAAAAGAATCCTGTCATGCAGCTACGGTAGGTCTCCTGGCAACCTACTGTGGATAGGTCTCCTAACAACCCGCTGTAGTTAGGTCTACTGACAACCCGCTGTGGTTAGGTTTCCTGACAACCAGCTGTGGTTACGTCTCCTGATATCCTGCTGTGGTTAGCTCTCCAGATAACCTGCTGTGGTTAGGTCTGCTTACGACCTGCTGTGGTTAGGTCTGCTGACAACCCGCTGTGGTGAGGTCTGCTTACAACCTGCTGTGGTTAGGTCTGCTTACAACCTGCTGTAGTTAGGTCTCCTGACAACCGCTGTGGTGAGGTCTGCTTACAACCCGCTGTGGTGAGGTCTGCTTACAACCTGCTGTAGTTTGGTCTCCTGACAACCCACTGTGGTTATGTCTACTGACATCCTGCTGTGGTTAGGTCTCCTGACAACATGCTGTGGTTAGGTGTGGTGACAACCCGCTGTGGTTAGTTTTCCTGACAACCAGCTGTGGTTAGGTCTCCTGACATCCTACTGTGGTTAGCTCTCCAGACAACCTGCTGTGGTAAGGTCTCCTGACAACCTGCTGTGGTTAGCTCTCCTGACAACCCACTATAGTAAAGTCTCCTGACAACCTGCTGTTGGGTAGGTCTCCAGACAACCAGCCGTCGTTAGGTCTGCTGACAAAATGGTGTGCTAAGGTCTGCTGACAACCCGCTGTGATTAGGTCTGCTGACAACCTGCTGTGGTTAGTCCTGCTGACAACATGCTGTGGTTAGGTCTTCTGACAACCTGCTATGGTAAGGTCTGCTGACAACCCGCTGTGGTTAGGTCTGCTGACAACATAGTGTGGTTAGGTCTGCTGAGAACCTGCTGTGGTAAGGTCTGCTGACAACCCGCTGTGGTGAGATCTGCTGACAACATAGTGTGATTAGGTCTGCTGACAACCTGTTGTGGTTAGGTCTGCTGACAACCTGTTGTAGTTAGGTCTGCTGACAACCCTCTGTGGTGAGGTCTGCTTACAACCTGCTGTGGTTAGGTCTCCTGAAAACCCACTATGGTAAGGTCTCCTGACAATCCACTGTGGTTAGGTCTCTAGACAACCTGCTGTGGTTAGGTCTTCTGACAATCCACTGTGGTTAGGTCTCCTGACAACATGCTGTGGTTAGGTCTCCTGACAACCCGCTGTGGTTAGGTCTCCTGACAACCCACTGTGGTTAGGTCTGCTGACAACCCGCTCTGGGTAGGTCTCCTGACAACCTGCTATGGGTAGGTCTCATTACAACCTGCTGTGGTTAGGTCTCCTGACAACAAGCTGTGAGCAGGTCTCCAGACAAGCTGCTGTAGGTAGGTCTCCTGACAACCAGCAATGTGTAGGTCTCCTGAAAACAAGTGTGTGTAGATATCCTGACAACTCGCTGTCAGTAGGTTTCCTGATAACCTGTTGTATGTAAATATCCTGACAAAAGCAATGGGTAGGTTTCCCGACAACCTGCTGTTGGTTGGTTCCCCTGAAAGCAAGCGATGTGTAGTTCCCCTGACAAAATGCTGAAAGAATCCTGTTGTGCAGATATGGGTAGGTCTCCTGACAAGCAGCTGTGGGTAGTTCCCTTGACAACACACTGTGTGTATGTCTCCTGACAAGCGGCCGTGTGTAGGTTCCCCTGACAATAAGCCATGGGTAATTCTCGTGACAACCTGCTGTGGGTTGGTTCTCCTTACAACCAGCAATACGTAGGTCTCCTGAAACAACTGTGTGTAGATCTCCTGACAACAGCAATGGGTAGGTCTCCCAACAACCTGCTGTGAGTTGGTTCCCCTGAGAAGCAGCTGTGGGTAGTTCCCCTGACAACAAACTGTGTATGTCTCCTGACAAGCAGCCTGCTGTGGGTAGGTCTACTAACGAACAGATATGGGTGTCTTCTGACAATCTGCTGTGGGTAGGTCTCCTCAAAACAAGATGTGGTCCTATATATCCAACTGTCACAGTGAAAAAATAAAGCGAAGAGCTCCGACTGTCATTATGTATTTACTGCTTTTATAAACTAAACAAAACCCTTGCGACCACTTACTTTTGAGATCATGTTTTTCCGATCACCCTGGCAACCAGTTCTGACAATTAATTCATGCTGAACCCACATTGTCCTTATATATAAATTTGGTCATGTACATTAATATATTTCAGTTTATATTGTCTAACAATTCGGTCATCCTTCAAACAGCAATTGCTTAAAGTAAGTTTGTGCCGCAACTAGGCACAAATTCAACAGAACGGGGCTAAGATATTTGCTCGTGTATAAGATATAAGCAAACTATCGGATACCATCTTTAAGTTAAGAAAACTGACCTGTGATCCAAGATTCGACATTTTCTACACAGCAGTTCATCGTGCTGACGACAGTACATCGTTATTAATTCATCAGTATGTTTTCCATATTTCTCGGTTAAAACATCTTTACTGTCTCCTTGACCTTGAACGACATTGTGTTTTTCATGCAAATCATTATGAAATCCTAAGCATGATGTACACAGATGTTTACTGCAGTCAACGCAGTAATAAACTGCAGTCATGTCTTTTTTTCTTTTTGGCGCATATGGAACACTTAGCATCTATATATTCATCCGACCACTTTTCTGCATCAATTGCTTTTGCCATATTTACTTCCTTGCACAAGAATTTCCGGTATGACTAAACAGCAAATAGTCACAAATAGTCACAAATAGTCACAAATAGTCGAATGACTAAACAGCGTATAGTCGATTGCAGGCTGTTTTATAGGCATGTGTTCCTTGTTTTCATTTATTGTAAATATTCTTTTGCATTAGGAAAAGGTCATTTTGTTGGTTTGAGACCGAAATTTAATCAGAAATGTGCATAAATAGCGCAAAACGGTAACAAATAGTCACGAATAGTCAAATGACTAAATAGCGTATAGTCAAATTTCAGTCAGTTCATTGGTCAAACTATGCCTTTTGGATCAGTTAAAAGAATGCACTTACAATTTTATCGTATTTACTTGATAAACATTTACATGACCTCAGCGAACATGTTATGAAGTTAATCGCAAAAAGTGCTTTAACAGCCACAAATAGCCGACCGAGCTGGCCCGTGGCCGCTCACAAATAGTCACTGTTTGATCCTGAGCTAAAATGCTGTTATATAGGCAAAGGTGCCATGGTCTCATTTATTGTAAATGTTCTTTTGTATTAGGAAAGTCATTTCGCTGGTTTGAGACGAAATCTAAACAGAAATGTGCATAAATAACGCAAAAAAAAAAAACGGTGACAATTAGTCACAAATAGTCAAATGACTAAACAGCGTATAGTCGATTTCAGGCAGTTATATAGGCATAGGCTTCATGTTTTCATATATCATAAAAATATTTATTATAAATAAATAAATAGATAGATGGATGGATGAATGAATGAATGAATGAATGAATAAATAAATAAATAAATAAATAAATAAATAAATAAATAAATAAATAAATAAAAATGTTCTTTTGCATTAGAAAAAGGTCACTTCGTTGGTTTGAGACCAAAATCTAATCAGAAATGTGCATAAATAACGCAAAAACGGTGACAACTAGTCAAATGACTAAATAGCGTATGGTCAAATTTCAGTAGGTTCATTGATCAAACTATACCTTTTGAATCAGTTAAAATAATGTACTTACAATTTTACTGTATTTACTTGCTAAACATTTACATGACCTCAACGGAAATGTTATGAAGTTAATAAAAAAGTGCTTTAACAGCCACAAATAGCCACAAATAGTCGATTGAGCTGGCCCGTGGCCGCTTACAAATAGTCATTTTTTAAAACTGAGCTAATATTTAAAATCGTCAAGTGACTAAATAGCGTATAGTCAAATTTAGGTAGGGTTAATATGTCAAAATATGCTATCTTAATAAAAAAGTTTGCATCAACAGTTTACATAACTGGTGATTTTTCCAACTTTTTCACATTCAAAATAATTAACGGAATATACATAAAAAACGCTTTCCACAGCCACAAAAAGTTCATTGACTAAGTCTCCTGATCACTTTGAAATAATCACTTATCATTGATATGTCGTTATATATGTTCGCTGTATATTATATTATATTATATTATATTATATTATATATATGTATATATATATATATATATATATTTTTTTTTTTTTTTTTTTTTTTGTATACGCATAATGACGGTCATTTAAAAAAATCCCCTTAAATAACATAACATAAAATTAACCACGAACATTCACTGATAATTATCTGACTAAATACTGTATAGTCAAGTTTAATGTGAGTCAATAGGTCAAAGTACGTCATCAACATTAATAAAAAAATAGGTTACATTGTACTATAACTAATACTTCCGCACAGGAAGGGAATCAACGAAAGTACTTCAAAGAATTTTACTTGTGATCTTTGTCATTTGCCATAAGGTCATGCTTGCAATACACTGCTGGACCTGGTAACTTCCTCTGTACTTCCGGGACCAGGTGTGTGTCAGGAAGGGACAGGGTGGGGGTGAGGATAGTTTTAAATTTCTTCTGCTGGATACATTGCTGGATACATTGTACCAATGATATACATATCTGAAGCAGCTCGATGCTTCCCAATAAGCTACGATGCGAAAATAAATAACTAAATAAACATGCCATAATGTTTCCGGTTGTATTTTATTCAGTCTAGTTAAATGTTCATAATTTAAAGAATCTCCTAGCATATTTTTTTTTTTTTGAAAATGAGAAGGGCTGCTCTTACCGTATCTCAAGGTTGCGGGAGAATGTTCTAATTCTCCATAAATCTACAGCCTTCGTCAAGAAATACAAATTACAACCCTGTTTACAAAGTTTTTATGTGGTAATCCTTAAATCGTAACATCCTTTTATTTCCAGTGGTTACAAAAATACAAGAAATACCCACGCTTTAACAAAGTCTAACAATGTATAATTTGTCAGTTTGTCACGTAAGATTAAGTAATTATATGTTTGCTGAATAGGCGATAAGTGTTCTCTTTCACTATAGTCAGTTTTGGACCTATTGGGTAATTGACAGACAGATAATACTTTTATTTCAACCCAGGTACAAAAGCTAGAGTAAAATGTGGAACAATGCAAAAGACAATATGGTATTCAAAATGTCAATTCCAGGAAAATTTTAGATTTGAGAGAAGAAGAGGTGGTGTGAATAGGAATATTTATTTTTGGGGTACACAAGATTATACGAAGAAACAATATTTTAGTTAGGGTTAAAGAACGAAGTACTATGAAGGTATGCTTTTTATCAGTGGATTGCAAAGACGTATTGTATATATAATTAATGGAATAACTATATATAAAACAGAAAGAGTAACCGTGTCATTTGTTGTCAATAAATAAATGCATTTCATTGGCGACTTTCATATCTTCGTTATTCTGTGTCTATGCTATAATTTTTACCTAGTTTATAGAAGTCCCCAAAAGCAAATTTTGTGTTATATTTAAATAATTACGTTAACATAAACATCCGGTTTGCTTTAAGTTTTTATTGATATAAGTTTCAGTTTAACTATTATAGAAGTTACCCTAATGCAAGAATTGTACTCAAATTATTTTTTTAAAAAGAAAAAGAACAAACTTCAAATAAAGCAATTTTCCATTTGGGGTATAAACGTTGTTGTTCTTTTGTCCAAACGTACCGTTTAACTGTTTCGCGGTGTTGATGTGCGCCGTAAGACCCAGTTCATTAGCAACAATGCATATACTAACTGATATTTTGTTTAATGTCATGGATAGACCAGAATAAGGTTGCACTTGATATCGTATTCTTGTAAATGTAAATGCGCTCGTCATCTCAGTGGCGAGTAACCTTTAAAATACGTTCAAAAATGAAGTAACGACTTGTAAAGGGGTGTCATAAGGATTTAGTTATATTTACTAACTCGGGCCAATATCAGTCCAATTTAGTAAAGACTTTATACCATTAATATGCAGTAAATGTATCAGGTTTGTTCTATTATTTTCTCAGTTAATGTTGTAGCAATGCTGAAGCTCATCCAAACAGTCATATACATTACAGATGGTCACTCTTTCACTAAAGGTGTGAATTGGCTGTATCCGTTATGACACCCCTTCATTTCCCAACCCATGAGAACGTGCTTCCCGCCTAGTCAAGGGGGCGTGGCATTCATGGGTGTTAAATTACTATAAATGTAAGAAACATACTGTGCTTCAGTCAATCGTTTTATCAATAGCAATTGTTAAAAGGTCTAGTAAGACAAGTTTTCTCTACTTTGTAAATTTGTGCACATTATGATGGGGAAATATCCGTGTTCTGTGTGTGAAAAGGATTGCACTGATTACAGTATCCTTTGTGAAGTAAGTCCTTTTAAATTATCATAATTATATATATATATATATAATGCTCATCCGCGTAGCGGCAGCTGCTCAAGAACTCTTCAGATTTCTTTGGTTACTAATTTAAATCGATAGTATATATATTTAAATTAGTAACCAAAGAGTTAAATATATATTGTATCGTAATATTACCTCGTGCATGCTATACATAATGTATCATATCCCAGACATATTTTTATATGTCACGAAAGTTCCCAGACTTGTTTAGGCTAATCATTAATTATCAATTGAATTTGGTTTGAATTTAAATCCTACTTGTTTTTGCCCATCGTAGTCAATTGGATATTTTGATCTAAAGATATGTAAAATGCCTTGGAAATAATAAGTCAGTATTATATATTTATTAAACAGACAAACTCTGGTTTAAACATTTCTTTACAAAATGATAAATTATTTTCATTCCCCCTTCCTTTTTGCCGGGATGAACCAAATCCCGGTCGTAATGCCTTGGAAACTTCAGACGGGTGCTCACGTCGATGAAGTCGCCGGGGAAGATGACTTTCAGCTTCTTATTTATCGAGCGCCGTATTGTGGTGAACCTTTTTCTGTTAAGGCCGGTCCATTCCTTAAATCGCCCTCTTTCCAGAAATGGAGCTCACAAAAACCCTCTCCACGCCCGACACGTACATCCTCTTGGCGATGTCTCTTAGTTCGTCCACAATTTCCTGTGGTTTGCAGAGTTTGTGAATTTCATTGCCTCCCAATATGATGAACACAAACCTGGAAATATAAGAATTGTATAAGATTCTTGCGAGAACAAGTTTTTTGCATTACCGATTCTTTCCTTTTTATCAAACAATGTATACATTGTTAATTACATGTATGTACATTATATGTTCAATACTAATCTAATCTATTATAGAGTCATAGTTCATAATTTGGTTGGGAGTCCAACAGTTTCCCGAACATCGTCTCCATTTTTCTTTGGGTGCCCATACCCGGTACCCCAAAGAACCGGATAGATCTTTCTTTGCCTTAACAGAACCTCTCTAGTCTAGACACATAGCTGTCACCAAATACCGCAAACGCCATTGTTTAACAAGTTTTGATTTGGTTGTGATTTTGTAACAAATTAGTGACCTAAGGACGTGTGCATTATTTGTTATTCGCGTGTAATAAAGATAATGATAATGATAATGATAATAATGATTTTTACATTTGCAGACATGTGGTACTTGGAGCCATTTCGCTTGTCAAGGCATAGGGCGTGAAGAAAGGAAAATATGGAAAAAGTCACTCCCGTTACCTTACATATGTATCCCCTGTAGAAGTACTGACGACGGTCAAGGATTTGATTATCTCATGGGTTTACAAAGATTATGTCAGTCGGCCAAATCAGGCATAAAAAGTCTCCGCCAAGCTGTAGACAGAGAAATTTTGTTTCTCAATCGCGTTAAGGTAGATACCAGTTTACACACTGATTTCGGGGGGCTTAGACAAGACCAAATTGCTAATACCATTCTAGCTCGATATCACTTTTCAAATAAAGTAGCCCTTACAAGTACACCGGATGGTGATTGTTTTTTTAACGCGATCTCGATATTGCTATCCGGAAATGAATCGCGCAGTGTAGAATTGAGATATAGGTGCGCTATTGAACTCGCGAGTAATACCGCTTCTATTCAACGTCATCCGCAATACAAAAAACTTCATCTGACTTGCGACCCAATTGAACAAGAAATTCTAGCTTGTCCAGAAATGGGAACATACTCCAGTATGGTAAGATTTATAGCCATGTCTAAGGTTTTGAACCTGCCAATTGACATTGTCTACCCTGCTGTGAATGGAACCAACAATTTCTGTTTCAAGGTTTTTAACACTACAATACGTCCACCTTTCGCAGACCCAGACAATGGAAAAATGGCATTAATGTGGTCAACTTAAGCGATGCCCACTACCGCAGGATCTTGGAGCGCCAACCACATTGTCCCTCTGGTGAACAACCTCGAACGTGGACCCATACTGGCTTCCAGACAACCCATTGGTAGCAAAACGCCATGGAAAATGGCAATGAAATGGGCACCTTACCAGAAAACGATGAAGCCGGTAGTGACATGTCGGGTTCGCCTGTTCATGCGCACCGATGGCGTCTGCTATTAATGTTATGAACCACAACACTGAGACCGTAATGGAAGACGATGAAGTCGATAGTGACCTCTCAGGTTTGCCTGGGCAGGCTCCGGCGCTTTGCGCACCGACGTCGCCGACGACGGATGAAGACAATGATGAGGATAGTGTGACGGAATTCCAGTCTGGCCCACTTAAGGATTTTATGGAACTTAATGCCATTATAGATTTAAAGAAAGGCCTCTCATCAATTTTAGATCAAATACCCACTGGTAGAAAGGATGGTATGTATTTCCTTATCGATAACAAAGAAAACAACATCCGACGCGCAACCGGAAAACCATCCGAATTTTGGGATGACTGTGGTGCTTGGAAAAACGGAACTACCCCGACCATCCATTTCTTTGTGCATTCTGGAAAGAGGACTATCTTGTACAAACACAAAGGTTAGTTTTGTGAGATGAAAAGAGTTGGCGGAAAGCGCGAATATATACCGCGAGAACCACAACCGCACGATTCTATATAATGATTGTACACAGGTTCTACCAAACGTTAAAAAACTGACCAAAAAGTGATGGACAATTCAAGCGCAGAATAACGTGGTTTGAAAACACAGCAAACATAATGCCAGAAATAAACAGCGATGTGACTATAGCTGAATATATAGGAACATATCCAGAAGATAGATGTCAACATGGACGAGTTAAAGATGAATCCCAAAACCAAAAGTACATTTGAACTAAGCCGAAAGTGAGAGAACACCTAAAAGTCGAATTAAAAAACGTAGGGGTCAAGGCAGTAGAAATTCAAATGAATAAAGATGTAGATGAGGACTACGACAAACAAAGAAATGAGAAACAACTTAGAAATCTAAAGTAGCTAGCTACTAAACGAAGCAAAAACCCTTCAGAACTTGGAAACTTAGCAGATCAAATTATGCACGTTGAAGAAATGACGAAAAACGATGATTTCGTACAAAGCGTTAAGCACATTAATGGCATTAAACAACCAACAATTACACTTTTTAATCAGCAGCAAATAACAGATTTAAAACGTTGCAGCGGAAATGCCGTTTTGGGAATGGATAAAACTTACAACTTAGGAGATTTTTACGTCACACTAACCGTATACAAAGACCTGTCTGTCATTCGCCGATCGAATCTTGATCAACCAATTTGTTTCGGGCCTACATTCATACATACGAACTCAACTACAAAAACATACAACTCATTCCTCCACGATATCGCGGATAACCTTACAGACAGTGAAATTGAAAACTTAGTTATCGGGACAGACGAGGAAAAATCTATGAAAAATGCAATTAAGCGAAGACTTCCAGGGGCAACTCAAATCATGTGTACGCGACACTTAAAACAAAATTTAAATAAATACATGGAGGATATCGTAGGATATAACTTAAAGAACAGATCAGAAATATTGGAAGGTGTTTTCGGAAAAGGAGGCCTTACAGAAATAACCGACGAAGACACTCTTAATCATCGTCTTCAGACAATCAAAGATTCGATTAATGACAAAGACAGCTTGATTGGCGAGAAGAAACTGCTGCCATATTTTGAAGACAGATTTTATCCTATTCTTTATGCATATGTAATTCATCCTGTACGACAAGGAAGACTTAAATTTAACTGGACAAACAACAATTCCGAAAGCGCAAATCACATTCTTTAAACAGCAACGAAATGGAAAATTACTGAGCTGGCGACATTTATAAACAAATTTAAAGACATCGTAACAAGCAAACAACATGAACGAAGTCGCGCGATAAGAGGAATGGGCAATTATTCACTGTCAGCTGAATTTATACACCATTTGACAGACATCGATACATGATCTCGACTGACCGAGGAACAAAAGAAAGAAAATTAAAAAAGTTCCAAACAGCTTATGCGATAAACTTTAATCCTACTTTAAATGTATCGCATGATGGATTACGCAATCAGTAATCAGACTGCCATCTGCCGGAAGAAAGCCACACCAAGCGAAACGAAAGCGTGCAGAGCGATCAAGAACGTCAACAAAAACAACAGTGAAAAGAATAGCACTGGAGTCTACGAGATTATAATTGACTGTTGAATTCAATTTTTAATGACGGATAGTGAGTCTTATACATGTATTGATAACTGTAATTAAATATTAGTTTCTATTAGTTTTATTAATTTGTTAATTTTGATGTATTGTGAGCGTTAGTGCTGTTGGGTGTTTGCGAAAGTGCGAGGCCTCCTATATGAGGTTTAAATGTAAATACCGCATTATATCTGTATTTAATATTGGACATGTATTAATTTTATTTACGGAAATAAAGGAAGACTACACGCGCATTGTTTTTTGTATTTAACTTTGTCCTTAACCATTGCTGCATTTGTTCAGATATAAGCTTAACTGTGTTTCTACGATTGTTCTAATTGTAAATTTTGTGTATTGGTCGATTGCGTTTGTATTATAAATAAAGAAAATGTAAATGACCCTTCGTTTTGGACCTTCTTTTGTTATTCTACTTAAATGAAATACTTGTCATGCATATGCTTCATTTTGGATATTTACTTGTGTGTTTATGTTTGTTTTTATTATGCCAAGTGCATGTGTGAGTGTATGTTTGCGGAGCAAGTTTGTTTTTGTAAGTGACTTTTCTGTAACATATAATCACTTTAACTATTATTATGCCTCATTTGCTTTTATGCTTTAAACATTTTTACTTAATCATAGCATATTTATCACATTTACTTGTTTGCCCACATTTTACTAGTCATGCTTACTTCTGCAAGATTTTTCCTTTTTCAATCTTAAACGTGCTGTTGTAATTTGCTTAGTACATTTTAGGTAACCTAAATTAAGTCACAGTATTATTTAGCTATTTTTTAAGTGCTGCCTTTTGTGTAATGCAATTAATATATAACAATTAAATAGATTTTTTTAACTTAATGGACCATGACAAGAGCGCGCCTCCACGTGGTATGGTCTGGATGCATGAACACGGGATACAATAAACTATTGCATAATGTTTGCATTTTATGTTCATGTAACAAAACGCTCTCAACATTTCTCAAATCAGCATTATTATTAATATTATCTATAAAAGGTACCTCTTCCAATTACGTGCAGCTTATATATAAATACACTTTTTTCTGTGTTTGGCCAGGTATTTACGCCCCTGTCCAGTTACAAATCGCCACCCGCTGCGTCCAGCGTGATAAGACTTGGCAGTAGCCAGCTAGGTACCAGATGTCATATGCCACGTACACATGATAGCGCACCATTCATACCTGTGCCCGATTGCACATGCCAGGTACAGATGATAGCGCACTATACATACCTGTATTACTCGTATTGTCTCAGACGCAGTGTTTTCTTTGTGTGGTTGGTCAACAGTACATGTTCCAATAAACGTTTTGTTTATAGAAAATTGCCTTGTTTTATGTTACGTGGAATAATCCAGAAAATCGTAAGATAAATTCATTGTTTATGCGTTTGACAATAAGAAAATATGTAAAGTTTTTACGAAACAAAGTTTGCTAATAATAAAACTGAGTCAATTAATTTCACTTTTTTGCCTTGAGTACTGAAAAGTCTGTATTTTGTGTAGATAATTGTACCCGTTGAACCACTTGTCGGTAAAACTTTTATGTGTATTTAAAAGCTAGTATAAATAAACTAAGTTTGTACATCAAATATGTTCAATATAAAATAAAATTTTAAAATAAAATGTTTGACCTAAATGATATAGTTTAGCCTATAAACACACTAAAATTTGACTAAACGCTATTTTGTAATTCGACTATTTGTGACTATTTGTCATCGTTCTTGCGTTATTTATGCACATTTCTGTGTAGATTTCGGACTCAAACCAGCGAAATGACTTTGCTAATACAAAAGAACATTTACAATAAATGAAACCATTGAGCCTTTGCCATATAACAACATTTTAAATATTAGACCAGGTTCAAAACGTGACTATTTGTGAGCGGCCACGGGCCAGCTCGATCGACTATTTTTGGCTGTTACAGCTCTTTTTTTGATTAATTTCACAACATTTCGCTGATGTCACGTAAATGTTTAGCAAGAAAATACGGTAACATTGGAGGTACATTCTTTAAACTGATCCAGAAGGTATAGTTTGACCAATGAACCTACTGCAATTTGACTATACGCTGTTTAGTCATTTGACTATTTGTGACTATTTGTCACCGTTTGTGCGTTATTTAGGCCCTATGCACATTTCTGTTTAGAATTCGGTCTCACACCAGCGAAATGACTTTGCTAATACAAAAGAACATTTACTATAAATGAAACCATGGAGCCTTTGCCATATAACAACATTTTAAATATTAGACCAGGTTCAAAACGTAACTATTTGTGAGCGGCCACGGGCCAGCTCGATCGACTATTTGCGGCTGTTACAGCACTTTTTTTTTATTAACTTCACAACATTTTCGCTGATGTCATGTAAATGTTTAGCAAGAAAATACGGTAACATTGTAAGTACATTCATTAGACTGATCCAAAAGGTATAGTTTGACCATTGAACCTACTGAAATTTGACTATACGCTGTTTAGTCATTTGACTATTTGTGACTATTTGTCACCGTTTGTGCGTTATTTTTGCACATTTCTGTTTAGAATTCGGCCTCAAACCAGCGAAATGACTTTGGTAATACAAAAGAACATTTACAATAAATGAAACCATGGAGCCTTCGCCTATATAACAGCATTTTAATTACATTTGTGGCTATTTGTCACCGTTTGTGCGTTATTTATGCACATTTCTGTTTAGAATTCGCAAACTAACGAAATGACCTTTTGCTAATGCAAACGAACATTTACAATATACGAAAACATGGAGCCTATTCCTATATATCAGCCTGTAATCGACCATACGCTGTTTAGTAATTCGACTATTTGTGACTATTTGTGACTATTTGCTGTTTAGTCATCTTATCGGCTATAACTAGAAGAAATACACTATTGCAGTTAGTTTTGCTTTGTTTTAAGCATTATATTTATGTTTGACAGCCATTGTTCAAAACTGTGGACAACCTGATGCCGCCGCTGGCAGGGGTCGATTGGGAGTTGGGCCCGGGACCATAGTCTGTTGAGAGTTTGGAAGGATGAACGCCCATGTGAGTATTTAAGTTCTCCCGGGCTATGCGAGCGAGACGCTACCAACTTCCCTCCGGCCTGACCTTCAAACTGGATGTTGAGGCAAATGGCTGAGCTAAGTAGCGCCGCACATGTCGTTAAAAGTGCCTTTATTAGACACTGTTAAGATATAAAAAGGACTAATTATATTACATGGATATGTGGTGAATTTGGCACCCAAGTAATACAATAATTATATACGTATTCGTGAACTGTAATGTTAGGCCATATTAATTACATTATCATATGCATGTATTATTATATTTAAAAGGAGTCCTCCCTACTTCCCCCCCCCCCGCCCGGCTCCAGCCGAGAATCTCAGACCATAGGGGCTGATCCGGACAGGCCTTCCTAGGCTCTCATTGATGACTTTGCCGGGAAAACTCTAAATGCAATATATGATTCTTAGATATGCAAGAAAGATATAAAGGTAAGTAACACCTTTATAAGTTGTGTTCTATTAATATTATTAATATATATATGAATTTCAACCTTTTTCCCGCTTTTAACCCACTGGACTTCTCACTCTATCTAACGTATCACTCTCTTGCTTGTCCTGCCGTACTTTTGCCTATATCTGCCGGAGCATTGTAATGAATGCTGTCAATTATTAAATTAATAAATAAATTAATAAAAGATATAAAATAAAATAACACTTTCATAGTTATGCTTTAAAACAAACCCGAACAAAGCCCCTGTTACATTTGGCGCCCAGTGTTATAATGTTACGACTTCAACTTCAACTTTGTACTGCCAAAAGTCAATACTGACTACATAAGGCAGGCGTAAGTCCTGAACATTGACAATTTAAGACTAATAATTTAAAATATCAATTAAAAAGCATAAAACTTATTTAGGCCACTTGCAAATGCAGGTACAGTTGGGGCATCCTTAATCTCAGTCGGTAGTCCGTTCCGTTTACAACACTACACAGAACTAGGTGGCGACGTTATTTTTGTTTACACGAGAAAGAGAATAAGTATAGTTTTTTAATTAGCATACTGGTAAATTTTTGTCGTAAAACTATTTTTAAGGCAAACATGATAAATATTTTCTGTTATTTGTTGTTTTTGTCAAGTATTGCCAATATCATTTTGTTCCATTGACAAAACTATTTTGACTATAGGGGAACAGTCCATAGATATTATGATCTAGATCATACTGATTGTGCAAAATATTCTTCTTTGGATTGTGTTAACAATATTGCATCCCAACTCTTTTTTTCTTTCTATCCTGTCCCCCCTTTGCCTGCATTTCTCTGACTGACAAAAGTATGAGTGTGAGAGAATAGGGAGTCTATTTCTGTATTTATGAGCCTACTGTATTTATGTTTCATGGTGTGTTTATTACATGTGTTTTCTTGTAAGTGCTAAATGTTTGTATTAGACTGTTTGATGCCATTTTCACTAGCCATATTGCAATATATTGGGAATATTTGCTTATAAAAGTTGATTAAGTAAGTCATATAAGGTATTGTAGTTGTAAGCCATACCATATCAAACACAGAATGGAGTGAAGAGGGTAATTGCTTATGCTAGCAGAGGTCTTAAACCTGCTGAGAGGAAGTATCCAGCCCATAAGTTGGGAGGAAGTATCCAGCTCATAAAATGGGAGGAAGTATCCAGCTCATAAATTGGGAGGAAGTATCCAGCTCATAAAATGGGAGGAAGTATCCAGTCCATAAATTGGGAGGAAGTATCCAGCTTTTAAGTTGGAATTTCCTGCTCTCAAATGGGCTATGACAGACAAATTTCATGACTACATAATTATTTGGTAATAAATTTGTAGTCACCACAGACAAACACAACAGCTTAATTAGATGCTGCAGGTCACAGGTAGCTAACTTCTTTAAGTGCAATCAATTTTGAGATCAACTATCAGCCAGGCAAGCAAAATGTAAATGCTGATAGGCTTAGCAGATGACCTTATGTAACAGTTTCTTTCAGTGCTGTACAAGAAGAATCTCCACAGGAATCTATTTCTACCTATAAATGGAATATCTTTAGACACGATACCTCATAATACGGTACCAAGGGAGACCCAGCAGTTGGATAATTATCACTAATTATTCATAACTAGGCAACAAGCTGAGTCCCAGGATGTGACCTTTGACTCTGACAGCTCTTTTTCCTCTGAGTCTGCTGTATATTTTACACCACAAAGAAGACCACACTTTAGACTTGACTGGTATGATTCCAAATCAGTGTCCAAACCTAGTCAGTCTGTACATGTTGAACCGTCTTGTGACAAAAGTACTATTCTCAGTACTACTACACTACCCAGTGTTCTGTTTACTGTTGATAGAGACCCCATACTGATCATGACACACACTTATCACACACTGGTAATACTACTGATGTTAAGTTGCCAGTAGAACCAGTAAGAAAGTCTGGTAGGAATACTCGCGCACCAGCCCGTTGTGGAGATTGGGTTAGTCCTATTATTGTAACTGCCCCAGACTGTGAAATAGGGTAAGCTTTTGTGTAAACATTTTTTTTTTCAGGAAATGAGATTCATTCTATTGTTCTGTCAAGAGGAAATTTGGTGTTAAATTGTTTTTGTTTTCCTTCTTGCTATGTATATTACCAATACATTTATTACCCTTGTGGAGTTATTAATTCTCCCTACTAGCCAATGTAAACAATGCAGATCCAATAAGTAGGTTAGTGTTACTCATGCAGTCCAATTTAACTGTTTGAATGAGCTGTCAAAGATTCACTATGGTTAATATGCTACACGTGTTTAAGTTTTAAGCTGTTTAACACTGACAGGTGGGATCAATAACTAAGTTTCTTTTTTAAGTATTGTTTTAATAGGCATATAAGACCTCTTCAACATGAGAGATTAAACGTTATCTAGTCTATATACTATATATACCGGTACTTTAGTTGTATTGAATGTATGAATTAAGTGAATTAAAGTGTCAGGAGACATTTTATCCTGGCCCAGAAGGAATGTTACCCTGATTTATATCAACCCCAGGAAAGCTACACATGACAGCCTGCTGTAAGTTTATGCACATGTTTTTAGTGTTTGTACGTCTGGTATTACTTGTCTAGCCTATGCCCCGTAGTGGGATGTCTTGTTCCAACGTTGTGACTTGTCCAGCATGATTATGTATGAGCATTTGTCCTTATATGATAGTGTCTGGGATGAAAGCGTCTTTGTATGTGAGGATTCACGTGAATTTCAACCTTTTTCCCGGCTTCTAACCCACTGGACTTGTCTAGCTAACAAATCACTCTCTTGCCAGCTGCCCTGCCTATATCTGTCGGAGCATTTCAATAACTGTTCTAATGACCACCTGGTTCTAACTTGTATGTTTCAATAAAACAATTATTTGGACTTAACTACCAAGATTCTGTTTGATATCAACCTGAACAAAGCCCCCGTTACAGTATGAATGATATAAAAGTAAATAACCCCTTCATAGTTATGTTTTATTATTATTAACAAAACAATTTATATATTTATTTATATAGATATGTGCTAATTCTATTACCTATGGATATATAATTGAATTAGTCTGCTCATGCTTTAGCTTAAATGAACAGATTATTTTATTTAATTGTATCCATAGTTACTGTTTAAACCATGAACCATGTTTACTATTTAAGTTTCAATCATTTATATATATAAAATATATTTAATTATCTAAAGATGAGCTAGTATACAAAACCGAAAATTGCAGCCGGCTAGTAAAAAAGGCGTTGGTCCATGCAAGTGCAGTTCCTATGTGAATTATCAGCTCAATTCTGATGTGGACCTGCCTAGTTGCACGTCTGTCAGCTACAGTTATTATATATTTAATTAAAAAAATCCACCATAGGGCGCCCATTTCAAAATAATTAAATGTTAAAATTATTAGAAGCTACTGAGCATGCCACATTTTTATATATTCACTAAAAGCTCGAAAGATTGGAATTTGTAATTCTTTAGGAGGAAACAATAGAGTATGTAGATTAAGTGAAAGATTGGTGTTTTTAAAAACGTTTCCTAAGGCTGTTCTTTCACACCCAACCCCTACCGCCCGATGAACACTGCACTGCAGCAAAAAATGTGACTCGTCATTGATAGTATTGCAGGTAACATAGGTAGGAGTTAAGTTTAGTATATATTGACCTGTGTTACCAGGTAGTAAAGTTTTATATGTTCTCTGCCTAGTGATACATCTGTCTATTCTTAAGTTATTTGATGCATAAAGGGTATATCAAGGGTGGGTAATGGCCTATCATTATTCAGTATTTTCTTTAGCTGTTCCCCATGTCTGTAAATGATATCTTTGCTGATAGGGTATATTTCCGATGGAGATAGACCGAGATGTTGAGTCACATCTGGTAGATTGGGCATCAGAGCATTCGTTGCCGTAATTCCCACATGAACTGGATACCATGGAATTTTGACTTTGTGACGCTTCTCTTGACACTGGTTGATAAGTATATTAATTTTGTTTAAGAGGTCGGGTCTAGATGTGCTATTTTGAAATTTAATTGCTGTTAATGAATCCAAAAAATAACAGATTTAGTTGCTTTTTGTCTTAGTATCAAGCATAGAGCTTGCATTATGGCGTTTAATTCTGTCGTAAAGATGAAAGTCTTGTCTGTAATAATATCTATATGTTTAAAGTCTTTACTAGGGATGACAGAGGCAGAAGCTACAGTGCCTGTGAGTGGGTTTTTGCTTCCATCTGTATATATTTTAACCAGTCTGAATAATTTGTCTAAATTCCAGTGTAGTTACCCTTGTTTGAACAGGGCAATCGGATTTGGTGACCTGATTTGTTAGTTGCAGGTTAATGTCCGGTTCAGAGGGCAGCCATCGTTCTACCTCAGATTTTTACCTATTTTTCAAAATCATATGAAATTTTATCTTTTTTACGCCCATTTATTGCATCCCAACAAGCTTCATTTCATCACAGTACATTTTAGTTTTTCTTGTTATTATTTTTACAGGCTGAAATGGTATCCCTTGCAATGGACAGCAGTTTGTCAGTGAGGAGCTGTCAGTGTTCATTTATATTGCAGGAGTAGACCCAATTAGGCCGTATCCCCTTACATAATGTGCCAAAGACTTCCCAATTTGCTTTCTGAAATAAAAATATATCGATGTAATGATCGGGAAAGGGTCAAAACCTCATGTGTCCCCAATCTGGAAGGGTCGCAAGCTTTGGAATGGTGATCGCTAGATCTAAACATATTAAAACCTGGCATACTTTGGTTGAACTGCTATCATTAGTAGGATTTGGTTAAATTTATGTACCCAATCATAAATCCACCCCCACGACGTTCTTTTCTGGTAGAACCCCAAGCTGGATGGTGAGCATTGAGGTCTCCAGTAATCACACAGTCCTTATGCTCAGTATAAAAATGAGCTTTAATTATCTGTTACTTCTGGGGACCAGCCCCTCCAATAAACGTTAGCCAAAGTAAAGGGACATCTATCAAATAGAAGTTTGATGATTTGCAACTCAACCTTAATCGCTTCAATTTGGTCCCTGATTTTATCCATGCCAACAATCTGGTGGTTTATTCCATTTATGATATACACCGCCCCCCCCCCCCGCCCCCCCACCCACACACACGTAGGAAATCTGGTTTTTAGTGGATTGACAAAAGTTAAAATAAGCAGTACATCCAGGAATATGTTTGGTCTGATTAATTTTGAATTATCCCTGGTCTCATATTAGGTTGATTTTATGGTTATTTAAGTATTCCATGAGGTTTGGAAATGTGCATGCTGTCAGACCCCCAGAATTGTAGGGTAATATATTTACTCTGCCGTCCATTGTAATTTTTGGGGACCAGCAAGTTTCCTTCTACTCACCATCCCCGCCACCTTCTTGGGTGGCTGGCTTCTTTTACTGGAATAACATTTTTCTCAAGACCCCCTACACCGGGCGGCACCAACGTGTTTGCGTGGTGTACTGGGGCCTGTGGAGTCGGGCAACCTATTTCATTTGAGGAGGTTGTGGAAGAGGTATTGTAGGATGTACCCTCACCGTGGATCACAAGATTTGGTGGTGGGGAGAGGGGATGGGGGGGGGGATTGGTTGGATAGGGTGTATTATATTGATGACCTTGATGAAGGGATTCTTTTCCTTTGCATTTCTATAAGGGGGATAACTTAGTTTGTATTGTTGTATTTGAGTCAATATGATGTTTGGGAGAGAGTTGCAGCCCACCGCTTCCCTTCCCATTGTGTTTGGAAAATATCGCTTGAGTTAGTTAAAGCAAACTGATACATTTTCTGGTTTGGCGGTTGTGGAGATTTCACTGACGGAATGACCAAATACATAGATTTAATAGTTTATTATATATACAGAAATAGATATTAGAAGGCTTTGCATTCTACATTCAAATACATGTACATAAGTACAGCAATTGTTATATTCTATTCGTTGTACTTGTCTAGTCAAGTATCTTCTAGTTTAATCTATGGTCTATTAATTCCAGATAGTTAATCAGCATAAAGGCCCAACTCAGGGAACAATGATTTAATTACTCTATGAGAAAAGGGGTTCTATTTCTGTATTTATGAGCCTACTGTATTTATGTTTCATGGTGTGTATATTACATGTGTTTTCTTGTATGTGCTAAATGTTTGAATTTGGCTGTTTTATGTCATTTTCACTAGCCATAATGCAAGATATTGGGGAATATTTGCTTTTAAAAGATGATTAAGTAAGTCTTATTAGTAAGTGAGATATAGTTAGTAGTAAGTAGTTATATATTCTAGATAGTTTAGTACAGTTTGGTACTGGTGGCATAAAGTCGTAATCTGTAACGCAAGTTGAAGATGCATCACGGCGCGATTCCAGATAACATTAAAGTCACTATATGGTTTGAAAAATAACAGGAATTTTTTTTTATTTCATAAAAAATGTATTTTTGCCATAACTGTTTGACTGTGTATAAAACAGAAAGGAATCATGAAGCAAAAACGGTACGTGCAGTACTGGCTTTTATACTGATCCGCGATATATAGTGACGAAAAATGTTGCACAATATTAAATACTACGCGAAAAAACCTAAAAACAGATAGGGTTCCCCAGAATCTACCAACTTCTGCAGATGATGAACATAACACCATCCAGCACGGCAGCACCATGAACCTACTATGCACTTCTTTGAGAAGCTCTCTTGGCCAGGATAAACTTTAATGAGAATCTGTATTGAAGGCCCTGCAAAGCTTTCTGAACAAATTCGGGAAGAGCTCTAAACACTTTCAGGGGCACAAAAGCAAGGCAGTTTAAGCTTTAATGCAGAAAAATAAATGTTGAAATTTCCCAATTGGTTTGATTTGTCGATAATTTTTTTCCCAAATTTGACTATTTATCGCGTCAAAAATTCCCAATTTCCCAAAAACCCCTGAAAAAGCCCTGATATATATATATATATATATATATATATATATATATATATATATATATATATATATATATATATATATATATATATATATATATATATATATATATACGCACTCAGTAAAGGGACCCTGTCATCGACCTAAGCAGTCAACAGACAAAATTTACACTTACATGTATGCGTTTTCACAACTCTACTCTTTAAGCTGGTTGGTGGAGTTGGATGGGGATGGGAGGCGAAGCATACCACCCCCACTCCCCAATTCCATCCCTTCGGCACATTGCAGGTCAGCTGAACTAGTGCGTGTATAGGAACTCATGTTAAATACACATTTGTGTTAATATTGGACCAATCGAGCCAACCAATGAGATGTTGAGGAATGACAAAATACATGAAGCAATAATTTAACTCTTATTTTAAGCACCCTCAGTTTAAACATGTTAATAGTAGATGTCGTTCCTTACAATTCAGTTTGTTTGAAAACGGTTTAAGCTGAAGTCATGTATTGTTACATGAATCCCACACAAATCTGGGACACCAACAATCAGTTTTTAGCAAGCTCTTTCTTAAGTTGTCTATCGTGTTTGCATTTTCTACGCGTTTGTTAACACGCGGTTGCATTCGTATCATATTTGGCCCTTTCCGTGTATGTTCGAAATGACTATTTCCGAAAGTAAAACAGCCGAGGTGTTCCTAATGTCTTGGTTGTGTATACAAGGTTTAAGAACGATGCTTAAGCATCTTTGCATTTTTTCGCTATCAACATTAATGATTATTTAATTTATATTATTTTATAATTTATTTTCATTTAAATGTGTAATTGTGAACTTCTGAATGAACTACCTGCCTCGTTAGAAATGACGGCGCCATTATCTTACCCGAGCTATAAAATACTGTGTATATATTCTGCACGTGCAGATACGAATAGAACCTACTGGCCCCGCCCACAATCTTTATTTCCGGAAGAATTATATACGCGTATTATGCAGACCCCGCCCCAACAACGAAGCTTTGGGCGCGAGGGTAGGGGATACTAGAATCAGTTCGTATGTGAAGACAATTTAGACCTTGCTTCTTCTTCGCAACTTTGCATCACATTTCATGAAACTTCGCTATGATCTTAAGTATTGTGGGAACCTGTACACCTGCTAATGTAGTTAGGAGAAAATTCCAGAAATTTCTGCTCATTTTAAGAATAATCCATATCTTCAGACGATTGTAAAAGGGGAATTCGAGAAATTTACGAAATAGTTAGCTCATGGCCTTCTGTAATAACGTTTTAAAATATTTGTTACGAATCTATTACGAATATTTTATCAATACAACATATTATTAAAAGCGGTATTTGCCACCCCCGACCCCACCACACACACAGCACACACATCCACACACACACATGCGCACACACATGCATGCACACACACACACATGCACCAGACATGCATGCACACACACATGCACACACACATGCACACACAAATGCACACACATATACACACTTGCACGCACACATGCATTACACACGCACACACACACGCACACACATGCACAAACACACATGCACACACACACATGCACACACACACATTCACACACACATGTACACACATGCACACACACACACACATGCACACACACATGCACACACACATGCACGCGCACACACATGCACATCCACACATGCACACACACATGCACACACACATGCACACACACACGCACACACACACACATGCACACACACACATGCACAAACACATGCACATACACATATGCACACACACATGCACACACACACACATACACACATATACACACACATGCACACACACATGCACACACACATGCACACACACACACCACAATTTTCTGGATCCGCCCCTGACGCTGAAATAAAAAATGACGATTGTGAACACGGTTAGACAGTATAACTGGTTTAAAAATCACTCAAAATGTTTATTTCCAAATCTATAAATAAGCGTTACTGGGACTTCTGCTAGAAATAGACATCGACGTCAGAGCGCATTACCAACATGATGATTAAACATGTTCTCAATTCTAGGTGGTCAAGCAGTTTTACTAGTTTAAAAATAGCTCTCTATGCAACGTGGCTCAGATAGGAAATATGGTGTTAATTGATGCCCTAGATCTGTGTGAACAGTCAAACAAACATCGCTACTCGTCATTGCAAACACGTATTTCCTATCCGAGCCACGCTGCAGAGATAGCTATTTTTAACCTACGTTTGAGATCACGTTATATTGTCATCCGGGTAATCTGCTCTGACTTTGATTTCTTTTTTTCTGCAGAGACCAATATCGAGCTTTTTTATACAGTTGGAAAGAATACACATTTAGAGCGATTTTCTGTCGCGATAGGTTATGTCTAATAATTCAGTTAGTGTTCAAAATCGTATTAATTAATTCTAAAGAATGAGTTTATACAAAAATGAAGCCCATACTTCCCAAAACTGTGGTTCAATATTGTTATGTGTATTTGATGTAGGCAAACTGTCGGAGGCCACGTTTAACTATCGACCTTAACTAGGCGTAAAATTGTCGGTTAATTGACCTTAATTAATGTAGTTAATTGTCTTATCAACTTATCCAACAGGTATAATACGGTGAAGCAACTTGGGTCATTGTTTTGTAGGCCATTAGGAGAAACTTACTCTTAAAGGTCGTAGCCTATCCGGCAGTCTTAATAAATATAATTTCGAACAATATCTGAATTGTTAGACAGAACTAATCGCAAAAAAACAATCAGTTTAAATGTGTATTCTTTCTAACTGTATTAAAAGCTCGATAGTGGTCTCTGCTAAAAATAGATATCGACGTCATAGCGGATTACCCGGATTACTATGTAACGTGATGTCAAAAGTAAGTGGTCACGTGGTTTTCTAATTTTAAAAATAGCTATCTCTGCAGCGTGGCTCGGATAGGAAATACGTGTTTGCCGTGACGGGTGGTGATTTATGCTTGACTGTTCACAAAGATCTTGGACATCAGTGAATAGCATTTTGAATGGCCTTTTCAGGTAACAAATAATTTAGTTATTTAAGAAAAGAAATTCTGGTCTAAACTGTCGGATACCACATTTAGAAATGGTATCCGACAATATGAATAATTTATTTTTATCTCAAACAACAAAACAAATTATTATTGCCTAGAAAGATGCAGCGAAATGATGTTGATTGATGTCCTTCATCTGTGTGAAACGTGATACATAACGCTCCATTCATCATTACAAACAAGTGCTTCCCATCTGGGCCACGCTGCACAGTTAGCTATTTTTAAACTATGCAAACATCGAGACCGCTTAGTTTTGAGATTCCCTTGTATTAGTATTCGGTTTATTTGCTCTGGCGTTGATATCTATTTTAACGTAAATCCCCATTGTGCTTATTTATAGATTTTGAAATAAACGAACATTTAGAGTGATTTATTTCATTTTTTATGTCTTATAATTGTCGTTGTGTTCAAAGTTGTCTTTTCTTAGACTTACAATTGAATGTTGCATTAACTATGCCCAAATTCCCACAAACATGAGCATAATATTGTTATATATATTTGATATGAGAAAATTGCAGGACACAACCTTTAAAGTGGTCAGGTCACGGTTTAGCGTTTGCACATGGCACAAAAACGACACGATCTTCTATTTATATTAAATATATACAGTTTTAATATAATTGCGTCACGACCGAGCTAATTAGTGTAATGGTTCTGATTGACGTACACATGACGTAAAATCCTGCAATCGGGAAGCTATATTAGGTTTAAAAAGTCGCCCTATATCTGTAGCCAATCAGAAGCTATGAAAATTCAAATTCCTTAGCGATTTATTTCAATAAAATTCCTTTCTTTTTTCTATTTTACAATGAGCAAAAAATATCAATCTATTTTAATAAATGGCGTTATTTTCATCTGTGCATGTGCGACAAACCACGCATCCTGGCTTGTGACGACAAGTTTGACCATGTCAAGACGATTTACAGTTTGATTGACAGTTTTATGGGGCGGATTACCTGTCATTTTGTGGTAGACAGGTTGTGCGGCAGGGATTTCTAAGATTGAATCTATTTAGACGTTTCCAAAGAAAATAGAAGCCTGCACTGGCTGCACTCTTTTCGGCTTCTATTTTCTATAGAAACGTCTTAATAGACTATATCCTATACATAGAGTTTCTCTTTTTGTGTTAAACCAGTTGAAACCCATTGCATCATTTATGATTCTCCTGTCAACAATTGTATCAAATTATGGTTAAAGGGCGATAATTTAGCATTACGTGTAAAATAATCATCTTCATCGTCAACTTCAATGTCTATGCCATGATCCCCTTTTCTGTCCTAAGTAGCATTGGAGCAAAGGCGGATCCAGAAGATTTTGGTGTGTGTGTGTGTGTGTGTTATGAATCATTGTCTATTGACTGCTTAGGTCGAAGTTAAGGTCCCTTATTGTGTCTATATATCTAGTATTTACTGCAATAAAGTTGAATGGATCTTGATTCATACCCTACCCACCAATTTTTCTGGTTCTGCCCCTGGTGAGGAGCTAAGGAGTTACAAGTCGGCAACTCTAACCCACACCCAGGTTCAAATCAAAAAAGAGACATGCCTGCGTGTTTCTTTTTTTACAGCTAGCTCTCTTGCTTAAGCTTAACCTAAGAATTGTGTCACCAACGAACGACCAAAAGGTTTTGTAAGTACATGTTTGTTGATTTATAGGGCCGGAATCGTTTAT
Source organism: Sinonovacula constricta (assembly GCA_007844125.1). NCBI lineage: Eukaryota > Metazoa > Mollusca > Bivalvia > Cardiida > Solecurtidae > Sinonovacula > Sinonovacula constricta. The sequence continues at coordinate 52,959,044 of CM017566.1, forward strand.
TGTTTTTTATTGGGGTTTATCATCCCACCAGTATTTCAGTTATCTGGAGACGGTGTCCACCGTGAAGCAGATATGGTGCTGCCTTCACTGTGTATAGCATGCCGTGAACACCTAGCATGATGCCACATTCAGATACCGGTCCAACCAGTCGTGGAACCACCCTTATATTTCTTTGAGTGTTAGCAAGGGAGCTATACCACTGCCATTTTTAAGGGTTTTGGTATGTCGCGGCAAGGGATCGAACTGGAGCCGACGCTTTACCAGTTGCCTGCCAGGTCCGGTCATGACAACATATATGTTACTGGATGTGGTGTAACTTCACGTCTTAACTGCCACAATAAAGGCTTAAATTGAGACCGTTTCCCATAAAACTGGTTAAAACACAACCAAGATTTAAAATGAATTTATATTCTTTATTCATAAACTTGCACATAAACAATTATCAAAAATTATACAATGCACACAAAATAATCATATGATAAAATGTAAAATTGGGAATTTTTGACTTTATGAACAGAAGTGTCCGAAAACATATTAGGAGTTAAACAAGAATGATACAATGATAAAATTTCAAAAACATGGTGAGTGCATGAACAACACTGGCTGAATACAAATTTGGTTTAAAGAAGAATGAAAAAGAATAAGCAAGCAGATAAAAAACCATAGGCTCATATAAAACTATTGATGATGCATAATCCTTAATTGCAAATGCTTTCGTGTTGATACACTTTAACTTTGACATGAAAAAGAACGTGCGATACTTTCTTGAGAATGTGGGGATAAATGAATGTAAAACACACAAAAAGAAATGTACACTACTAATCATAAGTTACGGAATAAATAAATTTATCTGGACGGTTCAACATAAGAAAAATAATAATGAAGGGCTGACTTATTCATAACATCAGGTTAATAAGCCATGGATAGAGATAGGTGACAAAGCCATGGAAGGAATCAGTGACTGAGTCATTTCATGATGAGCTGACTTAACAATGTAATGAGTTGACTAAACCATGTAATAATGTGACTAAACCATGTAATGATGTGACTGAACCATGTAATGATGTGACTAAACCATGTAATGATGAGGTGACTAAACCATGTAATGATGTGACTAAACCATAGAATGATGTGACGGAACCATGTAATGATGTGATTAAACCATGTAATGATGTGACTAAACAATGTAATGATGTGACTAAACCATGTTATAACGAGGTGACTAAACAATGTAATAATGAGGTGTCCAAACCATGTAGTGAGGTGACTTACATAACCATTTAATGAGGTGACTAAACCATGTAATAATGAGGTGACTCATCCATGTAATGAGGTGACTAAAACATGTAATAAGGTGACTAAACAATGTAATAATGAGGTGACTAAACCATGTAATGAGGTGACTTAACCATGTAATGAGGTGACTAAACCATGTAATGAGGTGACTCATCCATGTAATAATGAGGTGACTAAACCATGTAATAATGAGGTGACTAAACCATGTAATAATGAGGTGACTAAACCATGTAATGATGAGGTGACTAAACCATGTAATGATGTGACTAAACCATGTAATTATAAGGTGACTAAATTATGTAATAATGAGGTGACTAAACCATGTAATGATGAGGTGACTAAACCATGTAATGATGAGGTGACTAACCATGTAATGAGGTGACTAAACCACTTAAAATGAGGTGACTAAACCATGTAATAATGAGGTGGCTTAACCATGTAATGAGGTGACTAAACCATGTTATAACGAGGTGACTTAACCATGTAATGATAAGGTGACCAAAACATGTAATAACAAGGTGACTAAACCATATAATAATGAGGTGACTAAGCCATGTAATAATGAGGTGACAAAAGCATGTTATTATGAGGTGACTAAGCCATGTAATGATGAAGTGATTAAACCATGTAATAATGAGGTGACTTTACCATGAAATAATAAGGTGACTAAACCATGTAATGATGAGGTGACTAAACCATGTAATAATGAGGTGACTAAACCATGTAATGAGGTGACTAAACCATAAAATAATGTGACTAAACAATGTGATAATGAGGTGACTAAACCATGTAATAATGTGACTAAACAATGTAATAATGAGATGACTAAACCATGTAATAAGGTGACTAAACACTGTAATGATAAGGTGACTAAACCATGTAATAATGAGGTGACTAAACCATGTAATAATGAGGTGACTAAACCATGTAATAATGAGGTGACTAAACCATGCTACAATGAGGTGACTAAACCATGTAATAATGAGGTGACTAAACCATGCTAAAATGAGGTGACTTAACCATGCTACAATGAGGTGACTAAACCATGTATTGATGTGACTAAACCATGTATTGATGTGACTAAACCATGCAATGATGAGGTGACTAAACCATGCAATGATGAGGTGACTAAACCATGTAATGATGAGGTGACTAAATCATGTTATAATGAGGTGACTAAACCATGTAATAATGAGGTGACTAAACCATGTAATGAGGTGACTAAACCATGTAATAAGGTGACTAAACCATGTAATAAGGTGACTAAACCATGTAATAATGAGGTGACTAAACCATGTAATAATGAGGTGACTAAACCATGCAATGAGGTGACTAAACCATGTAATGAGGTGACTAAACCATGTAAAGAGGTGACTTGACCATGTAATGAGGTGACTAAACCATGTAAAGAGGTGACTTAACCATGGAATGAGGTGACTAAACCATGTAAAGAGGTGACTTAACCATGGAATGAGGTGATTTAACCATGGAATAATGTGACTTAACCATGGAATAAGGGGACTAAACCATGCAATGAGAAAGAGGCTTAAATATGGAGTGAGAGGGTTGATAAAACAGAAAAAAGTTGGTGACTAAACCATGGAATGATTTCTAAACCATAATTGAAAAAAGGGTTTAACCATGTAATAAGAATGTGAGTAGGCTATGGAATGAGAAGCTGGATAAACCATGAAATGAGACACTTAACAATTTGTTCCATTATTGGATAATGCTGTAAAAAGAAATAAAATTTGAAATATTCTTCCTCTTGGCATGTTTAAAGAGTAGGATGACTAATGTAAAAATATCTTGATGATTGGAATTAAATTTTTTATCTATAAATAAAATGTTATTGATACATTGCAATAACACAATCAGGGTCAAACTGACAACATCCTTATATCACTGTTATATACACATTGTATTTACATGCATCACAGATCAACTGAAAAACCATCCCTTAACCAAGACTCAAAGCTTAAGTCTTTGAGTTAGTAGAACATAGCTGTTTCAAACTCAACACCATAGAACAATTTCAACCAACTCATGCAGAGTACATATCATGTCTGTCACAAACAGTACACAGACAGGCTTGATATTAATGCATTTCCTTGCTAGTCAGGAGGCTCAAGTGAGGGTGTGCTCAATATACCAGAAATTGATTTTTCTGCTATTTTTGCGCCCCCAAACTAGAGGTGCGCACAATACATGAGTGCGTACTTTATACAAATCATTAAGGTAATATAAAGTACAAATTGTGTGGTTTGATATGTCATGTATATATATTTTGTTGTCACCAGGCTACTTCTAAATACTTTCATACAGATTCTCTCAAACAATGAAAAAATTTAGTGAGTAAAAATATAAATAGTAGTCATTCTCAGAACTTTGCTGAAATATATATACAAAAAAACTATTTAGCTTGTTTATTCAGAGTACATGCATGAGTTTGAAAATTTATCTTATTTTGTTGGTTTTCTTTGAAACAGTTAAAAGTATTTTTTAATAAATGTATGTTCAACATATAATTACAGATCTTAGGCTAAACCAGTCTACACATGAACTCTTTGATGGGCAGACTCAACTGAAGACAAGCAGTAACTGAGCGCGCTTTGTAAAGATGTAAAATAGCATATTCAAGTGGGAGAGGGTTAGTACTTATGCCTCTGCATTTTAACAAGTGAATTCATAATAAATGCTCAAATTAAACAACAAATTTACAACAAAATGACTTACTAATAGCAACAATATCAAACAACATAAGTTATGGCCACACTTGCAGAAGTGGGGGTTGGGGAAACAATCCAAATTTTGGCAGGGGTGGGGTGGTTGGGTTGAGTGACTACTTTTTTTGCAGTGGAGGGTGGGGGTGGGGGTTGGGGGAGGTAAAACAATCTTAATTCTCAAATTTGCCAGTAGTGAGGCAGGGGGGGGGGAAACACTCTTAACATTAACAGTAGAAGGTAAAAATTCAAGAGATAAGGAATCTAAGAGCAAGTTTACAGTTGCTATTATCGTCAGACACCCAAGACCGATCCATTCCGTTACTCTCTATTCATTAAGTTACCCGTATTATCATGACTTTGTTTAGTATCTAAATAAAAATGCATTTTTTTACTAAATCAGGTAAAAAAATTAGCTAAAAATTAAGTTGTTAAGGGTAATTGGTTTAGGTACATCCCACCAACATAATTATACTCATAAAAGCAACATCCAGTTAATTATTGGTAAAGGAAGACACCAGGCTTAAGTCTGGGTAGAACCACCGGCACACCGCAGGTTAGCTGGAAAACCTCCCTACATTAAAGTTCTCACCCCGACTGGGACTCGAACCCATGAGGTGAGGAGGTGAGGAGCCAAATGTAAGCTATAAGTCAGCAACTCTAACCTCTCAACCACAGGCGCCCCTAAAAACCTATTTTGTTGGCAACAGAGTAAAATTCTTAAATAACTTCCTGGAAAGTTCTTGTAACAAAATGGCCAGAAAGACTTAGGGTCCTCAGTTCAAACCCCATTTAATGCATTTTTCATTTTGTATGCTTCTATTTTTATCAGTTAAATAATAATTTTCTTAAGATTTTGTATAATTGAAATAACTTAACAAAACACATCCCGTACCTGGAGCCGACACTCTACAGATTGCGCAACCAGGTCCGGTCTTTCAGGAATTGCACGTGAGTGACTCATAACAACTTGGTTATGGGCATCCATTTAACTTGTATTGCCAGGCATTAGAAATACTACCTACTATTTTAACCATGTAAAATTGTGATTAATTTTGGAATGCAGAACAATAACTTGTTAATATTTAGAATTTTCATTTAAATTGATGAATAATATATTTTATTAATAATACTTATATGTATGTGGAAGTTAAAGGTATCATTATTCACATTAGAAAACTTAATCTCTAATTACAACAATGGTAACTGAGATTTTTCTGTCATGACTATAGAGATGACATACAGAAAACCGAAAACTAAGTTCAACTTTGCAACCCGCCGAGGAACTTGACTTAGTTCCTTGCTTCTGAACTGTCTGTCGATATCAAAGGCTTCTTTAATGGTTAGCAGGGCTAAAAACATCCACTTAGAGATGTGCAATCCACACTGAACAAGGATAATGTATGGCACAAACAGAAGCAAGGCAAAGAGGACATAGGATCCAGTCCAACCCAGCAGAATTGCAACAGTTACAATGTTGGCTTTCTTATCCGGTGACATGTCCCTCGTGTTATTGGCATGAAGAATGGCTTCTGTGTTTAGTGCTAAAGGAATAGCATATAACAACGTAACAAAAGAGATTTCCCCAACTTGAGTGAGGAATGAAAACATGACAGTAATTGGTCCAAAAGTCAGAAATATGATCACATCCCCTAGAGCCATATATTTAAAGCCCAGACCACCTGTGTATAGAAAACTACTGGAAAGTCCGCAGAAGAAAATCAGGGCCAAGTGTTCGATCTGCGCTGGTGTCATGAGGAAGAGGAGCAGGAATCCCACAATGCCTAGCGAATATAAAGCCATCGCCAAGCCTTGGATGTCAACAGGGTTGAGAATCTTGTCCACAAGTGTTCTGTCATCGCTGAGTTTCCCATCAATACCTCGAAGGTAGTCCACATACGTATTGACAAGGTTCCCAGCAGCATGCACGGAGAGAGTTGTGACGAGAGTGATGATGAAGATCCATACGCTGAAGTTTCCTGATGCTTTGTAAGCCAAAACACTTCCGAGTGCCACAGGGGTGAAGGAAGCCGTAAATGACCAAGGTCGCAATGCAATCAGGTAACTGAAAACAAACAAAAAGCAATGTTTGTTGTTCTATACTGATAAGTCAGACTTGATCAATGGTTTAGTCCTTGGCTCCCATGACAACCTCGAGGGAGCATTCTTTAGTTTTAAACTCTCCTTTCGTGTGTTATATAGACGCCTTTATGGTCCGACCAAGAAACTGCTGGATTGTCTACCAAGACTGTAACCTCAGGTGTAAATTTGAATACTTTACATAAAGAAAACAAAATTATGTGGTGTTTGAATACGTTTGCGTGAGGACGTTTGTATTTTGTTTTTGTTGTTTGTTGGTTGGCTGCAAGTAATTAGGTTACTATAGCAATGTCCAGATATTTTGGAAGCAGAAGACTCAAAACAAACATTTGAGCAGAACCAGTGGCGCATCACATGTCCGATAAATGATAATTCCACATCAAGTCCTTCACCCAAATAGTACTTGAACCCTATGAGTGAGAAAAAATTAATTACAGCATCTTATATATAAACTGCACTGGTACTGCACTGTTTTTATATCAGGCTCTTTACAATTTTTCTTCTTCTTTTGAGTTAAATTAAAAAAGACATTTATACAAACGATTGGACATTGTGTTTAAATACTTATCGCAAAGAATCACAAAGCAGCAGGACGTGGCAGTCGCCCACCTGGCTTAACAAGATATGGTAATATAATCTTCCTCTCAGATAAAAATTCTCCGCATGTTTCGGAAGCACTGACTAAAACTCTCCCTTCATCTTTCTTACTCAGACAGATGTATATTGATTAAATGCAAACCGTTACTGTTTGATCAAGATTTCTAAATGGGAATTCATTTTAGGAAAAGATATGGGAAGAATTTCATTCGACATATCCGAAATCAAGTTGGTCATGAGCACCTGGAGTATAATTTTTCCTTTCTCCCTAACTTTTGACTTTAAGTAGCCAATCAGCATAAATCAACTAAGGTCACGTATGTGCCAACCATTCTTAAGTAAGAATTGCTCAAGTCATGGATTTCAATTCACAATATCTTCATTATGTATTTAACTACATGTCTGTATTATTGCATGATACTTTAACTGTGCTAATTTCAGCTTAAAATCAAATTGAACATCATACTTTAGCTTATTTTTGTTGGTATGAAAATTGTGTTTTGGGCTTAAGTCATGACTTAGGCTTACAAGTGGTTGGTGAATACTGACGGCTCCGGTTATAGTCGTACCACTACAATCTCGTACCGAATTGGGAATAGTCGTACCACACATAACATTTTTATTATAGAGATTGTTTGTTAAAAAAAGTCCAGGACTTTATGTGTACTGCTGATATGTTCTAAATATTCCATCATATATTTTGCCTATCACATTGTGTTTGTTTGTAAGTGAATTCAGTTTGATTATTGACAATTAATGATTTAAGTATAGATTATTGACAATGATTTAAGTGTATAATCTTTGACAATTTTGAAGATAAAAGAAACAAATAATAATAAATTTTGTCAAATGTCAAAAATAAAAAAATACAACGAAGAACATTATTCCTTCGATTGGCACATGTTGTGTTATGTTTATATATATATCTTTCATAAATTTAAATAATTTCTTCTGTGTTCTTCATTCAACCTGCAAATATAAACTGTTAAATGATAAACAGATGCCTTCATTAAATAAAACAAACAAAAAACATCAATTATCTTTTGTCATTGTTGTTGTTTGCAATATTTTATCAATTTACTAGAAAATCTCCCTGAGTACAAATAAGCGGAGTTTATTAACAAAGGCTGTCCAACACTTAGAGGTGATACAACAGAAAAACGTAAAAAGGTTATTTGTTAACTGTCCTCAATATGATTATTATTTAAAGTAGATACACCCTTACCGTCTCATATGCTCCTTTAAAAATATCAGAGGTGGCCTTTCTTTACGGTATGTAAGTTTTTGTTCCTGTTCTTGAGACATGTTGTCTTCACAGCTGTTTCTGCTCGACATAAAAACCGACTAACATCAGGCTGGCAAGCAACAATCATTAACTCAGGCTAGCCGAAGAAATACCAGGGCAGCCGACATTAAGAAAGGTACGTATAAAGTGTATATTCAACCCCAACTACATGTAATTATATCGAAAAAACTGTATTAAATAAAGGTGCCAAACGTAAAAACAACAAATCAAATGATATTTGAATTAAAACTGATTGAAATCCAGCGTTTCTTTTACGTAATATATAATTAAACAACAACAGTAACAACAAAGTAAGTATCACATTATTTAAAGTATATATCAGTTCATCTAAATTATGAAAGGTAACTGAAATTCGTTTTAAATATTACAAAAGACTATTGTTGTAACGTGGGGATTGCCAAAGGATATACGATAATTAAATGATACGCCAACGGTGAGTGAAACACTGATAGAGGGACATAGTTGAAAATATATCTATATTAGATTGAAACCCGGATGAATTTCTAGATCTCTTACAGGTAATGTGACAAAAGGAACTATAGATTCTATATGTTTACAACTATTACAAATTGATCTAATAGAAAAGTGAAACATCAATATTTGAGCTAGGGGGGTGACATAAAGAAAAATGCCAACGAATATAGGCGTCAGAGACTATTAAATAATGAAGAAAAAAACACACAAAAAAAAGGCGCTAAAATATGTATACGTGACAAGATTATGTGAATTAAAAAATCTTGGTACTCAATGAACAACACATATTTAAAAAAGTAAACATGTTGCCCAAATAGAAATGGATACCAACAATACGAAAGCTTTGGCATGGAATGAATAAATATGATGCAGTCGATGGCGTCATTTACAATATACTATTAGATAGAGAAAGTGGCCGTTAAAGTCCTGTTTATTCGAATGTTCTCTCTGTCACTCACAAGAAATGTGACGAAAGTAACTATATATGTTTGCAAACATAATTAAAATAGCTAATAAAAACGTAGCGACAATACCCAAGCTAGGTGTTGGCTTAGGGTAATAGTCGGCCAAATACAGACGTCAGTAACAGTAAACACACAGAAAATTACACTAAAACAGTATAAAATTGACAGAACCTTATGCATTGTAAAGGGAATGTGACAAAATAAACTATACATATTTAATCAAAGGTAACAAAGACTTTATGAAACTATACATCAAGGATACCCTAGCTTGGGGAGGACATTGCAACCAAATGGACGCCAAAGTCAGTAAATTCAGTAAATGTGACGCAATGAACGATATATGTTTATAATACACAAGACGAGTGGAACAAGTAGAAAAACGCAACATAAATATTCTAACCAGGGGATGACATGAAGAAATATTCGATCGAAGAATGACGCCAGGGACCGCTAAAATAACGGAAAACTAAGCTAACATGTGTAGATTGGACAGAATTCTGTGGATTAAAAAAGGGAATGTGACACAACACACAATACATGTTCATCAATGCGACATGTTACCGTAATGGATGACATAAGTATATTTCCGATCGAAAACAGACGTCATTTACAATGAAGATACAGAAAGTTACCGTTAAAGACCACTATATTTGAGTGAACATTGTGTCACTCACGAGGAATGTGACGCAATTAACTATATATGTTTGCAAACAAAATTAAAATAGCCAACGAAAAAACGCAGCAACAATACCCAAGCTAGGGGTTGGCATAGGGTAATAGCCGGTCAACAACAGAAGTCAGAAGTCAGTAACAGTATAGTCACAGAAAATTACACTAAAACTAAATATAATCGACACACCTTTGTGTCTTGGACAGGGAATGTAACGCAATAAACTATACTATTTTTAAGAGGAAACATAGCCGTCGATGATGACGCCAGAGATAGTTAAAATTAATGAAATCTATGCTAAAATGTGTTTTCTTGACATAATGTGCCACAATGATATACCATATATGTAATAAGGAGACATGTTTCCGTAATGTAAAAAACAACAACATAAATACCCTAGCTTAGGGATGACATATTAACGATAGAAATCAGACGTCAATTATAATAAAGACACAGAAAGTTAATTAAAAGTAATTTAATTTGAACGGTTTCTTTGTCCCATTCAGGGAGTGCAACGCAATAAACTATATATGTTGGTAACCAAACTTTATTTTTAAACATGCAACAACATTACCCTAGCTAGGGGTGAATATGACGCAATTAACTACATTGTATATACGTTTATAGAGAAGAAATATTGCCCTATTGAAAATGTGAACAATAACCCTAGCTTGCAGAAGACAAAACGAAATGCTGTAATCAAAAACAGAAATTCTCCCGACAGTTCTCAGCTGAAGACCTCAGTAAAAAGCGGTGACCACTGTATACTTCATCATTTGTCTTTGCTGTCTATCTTCGATTGAATATTTCTTCAAGTCATTCCCATTAGCTATCGAGTATTATTGTTGTAAGGGACACAGAGTTCCACCAATATAAATATACCCGGCTTCAAGACTAACTTTCAGTAAAATTCAGTGACCACTGTATCCTTCATTATTCCCGGGCTTTTCTGTGATTTTATTGACTGTGATGTCTTTTTTAATGCATACTTCATTTTGTCTTCCCCAAGTTAGGGTACACTTGTTGCAGATTATATATAAGGTCTCAACAATTACGTCTATTTTCGATCGAATATTTCTTCAATTCAACACCTACCACAGTATTGATGTTGCATTTTTCTTTTATAAACATACATCGCTCATTGCGTAACATTGCCTTAAGTGACACTGAGTACCGTCAATATCCACTTATCCGGCTTCCAGACTAATTTATGTGATTTTACTGAGTTTGACGAATTTGTGAATGCATATTTAGTTATATCCTCAACAAGCTAGGGTATCCTTGGTGCACATTTTCATAAGAGTTATGGGTCCTCTCAATAAGTATGTATTGTTTGTTGTTTTACGTTCCTTGTGAATGACACAGAGACCATTCATTCATATAGGATATTTAAGGTATCTTTATGTTTCTTAATTGTAATTGACGTCTGTTTCTGATTGGCGATTTGCTTAAGTCATTATCAAGCTTGAGTTGTGTTGTTTGTCTTTTCCATTACGGCAACATGTAGATTTTTATCAACTTATACTGTTTATTGTGTCACCTTCCCTTTCTAACTGGCATAATGCTGTCAGGTATGCACATTTTAGCTTAAATTTCCTATTATTTTAGGTATCTACGACGTCTATGTTTGATCGAATATTTCCTCATGTCATCTCCTTGCAACAGTATTGATGTTGCATTTTTCTACTAGTTCAATTCGTGTTGTGTATAATTATATATCGTTCACTGCGTCACATTCCTTGTAAGTGATACGGAGTACCGTCAATATAAACGTATCTGGTTTCCAGGCTAAACTTATCTGATTTTACCGACGTTGACGTCTTTCGATGATTGCATATTTCGTTATGTTGTCCCCAAGCTATGGTATCCGTGTTGTGTTGCATATTTTATCAGTGCCATATTCACTCTTAAAATAAGTATCGTTTATTGCGTAACATTTCTGTAGGGGGGTTGGGTGGGGTGGGGGGTGGGGGGCTAGGGAGGGCAAGGGGTGGGGGGTGGGGGGTTATATTTATTTCCTTGATGAAGGGATTAATTTTCTTTGCATTTCTAAAAGGGGGATAACTTAGTTGGGATTGTTGTATTTAAGTTAATATGATGCTAGAGAGAGAGAGAGAGTTGCAGCATTTTTGTTTGCTCTCTCCCAGCCCATCTCTTCCCTTCCCATGATTTCAATGGTATTTGGTGCTTTCTATAAGCCGGACAACCTCGGGATGTGTTGCCCGCCACAAAGTTGTTTTCATCAATTCGACATTCATTGATTCCATGTCCCCTCCGAATTTTGCACATGTTGTGTTCACCCGGCACTTTGAGGCTCTATGACCGAAGTCTTGGCACTTAAAGCACCTCACAATGGTAGTAGGTACTCTTCTACTGGGTATTGTAATAAGGTACCTTGGAATGATACATGGCTGGGCAACAACTCCCCTGTAAAGTTTATTAAAACAGCTGTTGAAAAGTTTCCTTTTTTTAATCTAGTGAAATTTGCGACAATAATTTTTCATACAGGCGAATATTCTTGCCAAGTTTGGTGAAGATTGGGTACAGAAAGTAATGAAACAAATATCAAACGAAGCATTGACATAACTCCTGGTTAATCTGGAGTGGTGCTTATAACTATATATCTTTCCTGTATGTATATCTGTATCAATCAGGAGGGTAAAAATAAATGGTCTTGATATTATATCACTATTTTTCTAGAGAACGCTTAAAGTATAATACTTATAATGTAAGCAACTCATATAAACATTTTGAAATCCTTAAATATTAAGCTATTCAAAACATTACTCTCTGGTTTGGAGGTTATCGGGATTTTACTGACAGAATGACTAAATACATAGATTAAATAGTTTATTATATGTACAGATATAGAAATTAGTTTTAGCTAACAAAAAAAAGACAATCAAAGCAAACACACACACACACACACACACACACACACACACACACGCACACAGACACACACACACACACACTGACACACACACACTCTCTCACTCACTGACACACACACGCACACACACACACACACTGACACACACAATCACACACACACACACACACACACACACACACAGACACACACAATCACACACACACACTCTCACTGACACACACACTCTCACTGACACACACACACACAATCACACACACTCACTGACACACACACTCTCTCACTCACTGAGACACTCACTGAGACACTCACTGACACACACACACACACACACACACACACACACACACACACACACACACACACACACACATATATATATATATATTGGCATTTCTATCAAACAAAGGTTTTACATTATACATTCAAAGACTGGTACATAAATACAGCTATTATTATAGTCTATTCGATGTACTAGTAAAATCAAATATCTACAAGATTAAGCTATGCTCTGTTTAGAATTTACAATTCCAGTAACAATCATTGTTATCACATTTTGGATGGTTAATCAGCATAAAGGCCCCATTCAGAGAGCAATGCTTTAGTTACAGATAAATAACAGTTCTCTTTACTTTCTGCCATAATTTCCTTCAAATCTATGGAAAACGAATTGCATTTTGTCCCCTATTCACTAATGCGGCATTCTAGAAATCGACATTTTTACATGAGAGCCGTAACCGTGCGCTCCTAGTAGCAAATGTATTCAACTGAACATATTTTTGATAAGTCTTTTGGGCGAAATTCAAGAAAACAGTAAGTCATTTGAGTTTAGTCAACAAACAGAATCTATTGCAATTAGGTTAAACAAAGCAAACACTCAATAGATTTATTCAAGTTTTCTTACCTACAGGAAACTCAATCTAACTATTATACATTTAAACAGCGCTTTCTCAATTACATATCACGTGTATATCTATTATATAAACTAAACAATCATTGACCCCAAATTTATACATTATTTGAAATTAACATGTAGTGTGAATAATAAAATGGACAATATTGTGTCTGACAGTAACGAAATATTTTCAGAGAAAAGATGTCGTGCGAATCATGTACACATAAAGTGTATGTTAAACTATGACCAGGTCGCTTTAAACCCGTTGTGTTCTTAAAACAATAACAATTATCTATTATATACATATACAAACATCTCCACTGACAAATTTGTTCATACAAAAGATAATCAATGAACTACAAATAAAAGTGCAATATTCTCTTAATTTCATTTATCATTTTTGTTAATTCAGGAGCGGACTGTAGTTCGGGCAAGGAACACAATTAAAACATTGAACGTATATAATAAATACATTACATCAATTAAATTTTAAAGACTGGCAAAATTGTATCTGATGCCGATTTACGTCAGAACACATATCCGGCATTCAAGAAATCTACATTTTCATGGGAGAACCTGCCCCGGACCACCCTAACAGCAAATGTGTGCAAAACAACATTCGAATACATCATTAATTGCATCTGTAAAGGTGGTATTCAACAGTTTGCCTGTATCAAATTCATGTAACAATAAATTACCGCTGCTTTGGTGAATCGAGACTTAATTTCTGCATAAACTCATTCTTTATTGCAAGTAAATACGGCTTTGAAGACTGCATATATTACCCGGAAAACCATGTAACATTATCTCAGAAGTGAGTGGTCACGTGGTACTCTTAGTTAAAAATACCTCAGCAGCGTGTCACAGATTTTAATCTTCTATGATCTGAAACAAATTTACAAAGGTTAAGTTTTAGAGTATTTAACTAATCTAAGATTTGAAACGATAACAGAATTAAATTCCTCCTCCACAACCCAGTAAACCAATGATAAACTTATGTACTAATATTTTAATCATTTTAATTACTGCAGATCGCCACATTCCACAAAGTGAAAGGTAAGGGTAAACAAAACAAAATCTCTTTCTCGTGTCTCAGATAGGAAATGCACTCTGTTTGCAATGAGAAATGAGGATTTACGTTTCACTGATCATACTGATCTAGGGCATCATTGTGCAGCATTTTGCAGGATCTTTTCTGATAACAATGACTTGTTTAAGGAAAAAACAATTTTGTTCAAACTGTCGGATACCACTTTTAAGGGTCATGATATGTAATCATGGAATCACGCAAAATTTAGGATATGGAATTGTTAAATAGACGCAGATTCTTGCATCGATTATGGGATCAAAACAATTGCCACAAAGAAAAGAAACATGCATTTCTTGCAAATTATCTTGACATAAAATGTTACTAGATCTTTAAAGGCAGTAATATTGACTGCCCCACCCTAAAGGAATATTTAAGAAAACGAGCATTTTATAAATGTTCAAAAGGGGTTGGATGGGGTATGCCCTGAACAGCACATAAATGGCCTTGTTTATATAGTCGTACACAGAAAATCATTGTTTAATTGTCAAACAACTGTAAGAATTATAGTTGTATACAAAATTGCCCTAGTCGAAATTGTTTATGCAGTAGCATTTTTTTACGATTTCCTAAACTGAATTTATGATCATTTATGCACATATTATGAATTTTTGAACTGAAAATGTATTAATTTCTGAAATCTGACACGAATGCCAAATAATTCAGCAATGCAGTAATGTATTGATAACGTCGCGTTATTTTGTTGATTTTGCGGGAAAACTTATCTCGACTTATTGTTGTAAAGTTTATATACTATACACTAAAATGGATGCCTTGCTGGTCACGGCTTCAATTGTTTATACAAAATAACATTGAAAATCGATTGATAATTGTTGATTTATCAACTGTCGGACATTCTTGCATTATTGCACATGCCGCTAAATGTGACAAGAGTGTATTAAACCAAATGCGAGTAGTAGTATGAAATGTTTTAATTAAAATTTATTAAATTCTGATATGAATACCAAATAATTCACCAATGCAGTAATGTATTGATGACGTCGCGTCTTTTTGTTAATTTTGCGGGGAAATGTATTATCCGCGTGTGATGACGTCATATTGTTATGATTAATGACGTCATTGTTTTGATGTTGATGTAAAATATATAAACATGGCGAACTGAGATGAAAACATCAAACTGAATTGAAATAAACATTAATTGTAGGAACGTTTGTACAAAATATTTAACGGAAACACAACAATACATTAACTACATACTTATCTGTAACATTTACAGAAGAACAGAGTTTCAAATAAACGTTTTAATTTCATTTTATTCCTAAACAAAATGTCGATGGAACATTGTTTTGCTAAAACGTTAATTCCACGTTAAGTTAATCCCACATTTATAACGAGTCACTTATTCACAAAATGTCGCAATCAGCAACAAAAGTATAAACATAAATAATAAACAAAATGTCCGCCAATATTTAATATTAACTTTACAATTCCACCATCAGAAGCTGATCACTCTCCCCTCCAACACACAACTGTCTGCTGCTCTCGTCATAACTGAGACATTTTGGACGCCACGTAATTCCATCTTCCTTGGACAATATCTGACCGACCACGTGACCATCCTCGGTCACCTTGACTACGTTGTATGAGTTCCAGCCACATACATACAAGTGACCGCGATGGTCAGTGGTCACACCATAGGCTCCAGTCAGTCCGAGATCGTCCTCGGAGAGATGAAATATCCGCCTCCCGTCCACACCGACACATACAAGACCTCTCACCATGTCAGCCACATAAAGTCGGTCGCCGGAACTGTTCACGGCGATGTGTCGGATGTTAGAGAACAGTTTCCGGCCGTCGGTGTCCTTGGAGATCTCCCTCAGCATCCTGCCACTTCTCACGTCGTGTACGTACACGATGGTACCACTACACCCATCACAGTACAGCAGTCCGCCATGACAAGCGATACAGTCGGTCTTATGTCCCAACTCGACGGTTCGTGTCCTGGTCAGACTCTTGGTGTTGTACACGTGGACTTGGGGAGAATTAAAGATGGCAACCTGGAAAAACAGAAATGTAGACCAGAGTAAAACATTGTAAATGTACAGATTGTGTTGGTGACAAAATACACGTCAGCGTTCACAGTCGTAAATAATTGAAACCTGAAAATAGAGGGAAGGAGAAAACAGAACATAAATAAAGTCTTTGGCCCGTATACACCAACCATTCTTTAGTAAGATTAGGTAGAGTCAAGGATTTAAGTTAAAAATATCTTCAGCGTATTTTAAGCTTTAAGTATGAAATGTATCATGACAATTAAACTTTGCTATTTTGACTTAAAATCACATTTTTTCTACATGCAAAAGCTTAGTTTTTATGGTATGAAATGGTGAGTTTAAGTCGTGACTTGTGTTAAGATACGTTTGGTGAATACAGGCCTTTACGTCGTGGCACAAGTTCGATCAGTTTGTTTGCGGCGGAGCAAACATGGCCGGCAGAATAATCGTCCATACAACAACCTGAAAAAATAAACATGTAAAGCAGGTAAACATTAAAATGAAATTGTAAACAATTGCTTGTAAAATGTCAATCTTTAGTAGTTCATGTCGACCACCTTGCTAGTGCCTGGCATAAATATCAGAAAAATACGACTCAATAACTCGACAATACAGATCTGTACACTTGCTGCACTTGCTGTCCTCCTGGCTCGGTCCAGCTTGAGTACGAGGAAAAGTCGAAATTTGTGTCTGAAAGTGAGGAAACGTAAAATCATGGCCATTTATATGACCTCATGAAACTATTTTTTATAATTTAAATAAATAAATCAACATTTAAAATCAAGTTTAATCTAATAACGTCTTGCTTTCTGAATCAATAACGGATGAAATTTATTGTAAACTCACAGAAAATGTGCAAAATTCATTGTTTCTACATCTAGCAATCTACATGAAACAAATAGACATCTGAAAATTACAGCCATGGCTTTAAAACTGTATTTTATCCAACTAAAGCATAAAGCCATTTAAAAAGGCATTTGTTTAAAAGTATTTTTATAATATTAAAACGCATACTTAACAAGATCTTTACACAATTTTCCTTAAGACTTCACAGAATCCATCTCACTTTTTTCGTGAACGCTCAACTTGTTGTTTTTCTCAAATATTTATGACGTCATTTTTTTGTCGCGTGACGAATGGAATGTGTACAACTGTTTGTATACTTGTACGCGAGAATCTGCGTTAGGCATACTCCTATATGATCAATGTGTGCAATTTCGGAGTATAAATCGAGCTTATTTTGATTTGTATTACTGCTATCGCACACCACGAGAGATAGCGCGTTTTGTTTACCTTCTGTCATGAAACGATATATGTTACGTACAATGCTAGGACGTAGCTGGACCCTTGATGTGCTGCGGTGCGGGTGGGGGCAACATTAAATAATATCGCTCCCCTAATTGATTTTTTTTTATCAAAGAATCGATGTAAAGATTTGAATCTATACATGTAGATGTTCCCTCTGCCGGACTACAACTCAAGCCCGTGAGACAATAATTAAATGTATATAAAGTGTAGTTGTTTAGGGAGAATAATAACAATTAGCATTGTAAACCTCGTGTTTTTTTGTTTTTTTTGTCATGTCTTCATAGAGAGGACTGTCCAAACTGGTGTCGTATTCTTATCTCCTGTAAATGGAAAAAGGTCTCAAAAAACAACAGAAATAGGAATTCAGTACCTGGCGTGTTGACATTTTGTTTAACACTTATTTTCATACTATTTATTGACATATTGCTTTTGTATGATTATTACACTAGACCCTGAGAACATTACTCTCTTAAAAGTCTTATGTGTTTAATAAAACGATAATAAACTCGCGAATATAGCCACAGCTTCATGGTGTAAACGAGTAAGCAATAATCTCCAAAGTGAATGCATTCAGATGTTCAATAACAGACTGGCAGATTGGCGTATATTGGGCGGAATTGCTTACTCTGTGTAAGATTGTCAAACGGCGATTACAACTTTCATTTCATCTTTTTTTCTAAATTGCCATTTTCACTACACAGTGGTTGATTATTGCACTAAGTGTGTGTGTGTGTGTGTACCTGCGCGTGATGTGTGTGTGTGTGCGTGTGTACCTGCGCGTGATGTGTGTGTACCTGTTTGTGATGTGTGTGTGTACATACGCGTGATGTGTGAGTGTATCTGCGCGTGATGTGTGTATGTGCGTGTGTGTTCCTGCGCGTGATGTATGTGTGTGTGTTCCTGCGCATGATGTGTGTGTGCGTATGTGTACCTGTGCGTGATGTGTGTGTACCTGCGCGCGATGTGTGTGTGCGTGTGTGTGCGCGTTTGTGTGTGTGTGTACCTGCGCGCGACGTGTGTGTGCGCGTGTGTGCGTGTGTGTGTGCGTTTGTGTGCGTGTGTACCTGCGCGCGAAGTGTGTGTGCGTGTGTGTGTCTGTGTCTGTGTGTGCGTGTGTACCTGCGCGTGATGTGTTTGTAAACGCTGCATTAAGGTAGCTTCTAAATTTTGGTTAATACAAAATAATGAACAATTTCATTCCTTGACGCGTTACCTCAAATACCCACCAAGAAGGGAGGTAACATTAGGTAAATGTGAAAGTCGGATTAATGTCCCTTCAATAACGAAATGAGGAAAACACTACCACTTGTTAAATATATTTTGAAAAGAAACCGCCATTTATTATCTTACGAACCGCCTCTCCGCTTGTTTACTTTACCAAAAAGGGCACTACTATGATAGCATATTGTAAAATATATTCTTAGCAACAGTGATATTGACCAGACTGACGCCCAAAGCGAACCAAAAACTTGCACTTCCTATAAGGTACCTATGTATAATATGATATCTCAATCCTCATAATTAACACAATCAGCTTCTCTCCTACCTTCCCGAACGTACGCCAAATGACGGTGGCGGCAATCTAAAACGTTGGTTCTAATGCGTTGAGTAGGATATGAGTATATGACATATTTTGAATATGTTCAGCCAGAACACTCGGTTAACATACTTGGTGTGTTTACCTGATGATAAGTATTAATTATTCTTATACTATAACGTAGGAACATTTTGTTTTCTCGAATATTGGTGGTCGGCACAGTTTGCCTACATGTCATGATATTTCCTATTTTGTGTTGAATATACCACAATAATGGCTATAAATCACCACAATGTCAGTTAAATTTCCAGTACCTGAAATAGTTTTTGTTACCATTACAATAAAGTCAGACAATTCCGCGTACATGTATGCAAACAGTGATTCAAATGTACATTTCCTATGTGACGTAATTTCAGAAACTTTTGTCTCTCTTTATGCACCTCCTTATCGTTACTATTTATCTCTCTTTCAAACATAATAGTTTTTTTGCAAAGAAATGTATGTTCTCTCTATCTGGTGCTTTGTTATATCCCCTAACAATTACAGAATAATTTAAAATATGTTCCAATTCTAAGTAGATCTTGGCAAGCGTTTTGTTACATTATCATAAGAATAATCCCCCAACACATTCTTTCTTTCAAGAATGTACGCACCCAAGTTTTTTATCAGCGTCACCAACGGGCCATCTCAACACAATGTCGGGACCAATGATTTAGTCTTTACTTGTCGTCCAACTGGCCTGCTGTGTAGCGCTTATGTTCCTTGCTAATTCGATCTACGGCAATCATGTGATATATGACCACGATTGAAATAAAATACGATCATGAACTGAAATCTTCAAAATTATTTCTGTCAGTACGACGTAGAAAGTATGGTTTTAGAAAAGAAGAATTTCTAAACATTCCTATAAAAAACATATGTGGAAAATGGCCACACCCCTGGTGGACAGGTTTTTGACGGATCTAATTTTTTGGAACGATCTTAATACATGGCTACCATAAAAACATGCAAATGAAATATCACACTCTAGCTCTTGTAGTTTCTGAAAAGATTTTCCAAATTTTCCATTTATTATTGGGAAAATGGACACACCCCTAGCGGGTTAACACATAAAATTGTTCATGCAGTTTCATGTGAGAACTACAAATGATAAATGTTCATTGTATTGTAAGCCTTTTGTGACGCTCTGCTCTGAATTAATTATGATAAGGGATGCCCGTGGTGTAGTGGTGTGGTGTAGTGGTCGTGTTGGCGCATGTATCGCCTCTGACTGCTTCCAACTTGGGGCAAAGGACTAAAAATAGGAAGGGCTTTTAGCTGACCGGTTGTTCGCCTGTAGTTATTCCTCCACCAAAAAAGTTGCTATAGTGATCATAATTGGTCTCTGTGGTGTATTTAAAAAACAAAATAACTAGATTATTATTGTAAATGAGACCAGTGATATATATTATGCATGTAAACAATACATGGAATTTGCACAGCATTCATTTATCTTTTAGGGCAAAATTTAAAAAAAACCTGTTAATGATTTTGTCAATCTACACGCAAGAAGTTCAAATAACTATAAAATAAATAAAAATAAATAAATAAAATAATAAAAATAAATGTTTTTGAAACATAAAATTTAACATTAAAACATGTTTCAAATCTTTTTGATCTATACATCTATTTAAAGCAAGAACATTAAATTTCCTGGATGACCACCAATTTTCCATGATGTCGCAATTGTTATAGTTGTGACTTAGTTTAAAACTATTTATATACAGTCATTTTAGGAAAGTTTTTTTTTCCCCGACTGCCTACTTTCTGGGTAGAGCAAGTTCTAAGGTATGATGTACACACAACACTGAACAGAAAATAGTCTTGCTGAAGGACTTGCACTGCATGGTCCGTTTTGGACGTTCGAAGTTGGTTCAAATGTGGGACCTTCGGATCTAGAATCCAATGGCTTAACCACTATACCACGGACGCCCACTTAAGCGTGTTTTGGAGAATGCTGTTATATAATATAAATTTGAACACGCCCATCATTACAATAATGCACATGCAAATTCTTCCCTTTAATTTATTTATTCTTATATTGTTGGAATATCTTGCATGTCAATATCATACATGATAGTATACACGCCAACTAAATCACCAAAGAGACACGAAAAGTATACTTACTGCTACCTCTTGTGCACCGATACAACATACGTCCCATGGCGTTTGATCGGTATCACAGTACTTGGTAACCTTGCTACTTGATGGGTCTACACGCTTCAATCTTCTGTTTATGCGATCGGCTACCACCATACTCCCATCACTGAGATGACAGCAACCCATGTTATCACAGTTGTCCTTATCCCCTGGTATCTTGACGTTGATGTGTTTATTTTCTGGTCTAACCACTGGCTTATCTTCGTGTTTCTCCACATGTCTCCCTATTTGACGGTCTCCTGGGCTCTTTACTATTGCCTGTACTGGTATGTCTACTTCACCTCCCACAGCACCCTGTGACCTGATATCCTGAACCTTGGTGCTGACTTCCTTAACAAGGGAATAGAAACAGTTAAGGGAGTCAAATATCTTCATTTCAGTCATGAAGATGAATTGATGTCCCTTTATCAGACTGTCCGACTCGTTATAAAGAGCATTACCTTTTTGGACAATTGTCTGACCCTTCTTTTTCAGGATAAATGTATTGGCTTTTGACTTTTTTGACTTTGTAATGTTATCTAAACATTTGTTTATTTCATCTTTAGTTAAAGCACAAGCTTGTCGATGATGTTTGGTAACTGCAAGAAGGTCTTCTTGTTTACTTTTGATATCCTTCTTACCCTTCTCTTTTAGCTCCACAATCCGCGCCAGGAGTTTCTTTGCATATACTTCCAGATCTGTAAGAAAATTGTTTCCATGTTTTTATATATTAGCCAATTGTTTATCTAATGCTTTAATAGCTTTGTCTATATTGTCCAAAGCCGATTTTAACTGTGCAGGGACTGCTTGTAACTCGGGGACAGCACTGAGCTCATCTGAGGATTCTCTGATGTTTAGGGGAACCTGGCATTTCCTGAAAAGAAATGGAAAAGAAAATTGTCATTGAATTATTTTTGCAGTGATCACACTGTGGTCAGTATAGGAAGGGGGGGGGGGGAGACTCCAGATAGACACATGTCTGGGCAGAACAGACTTTACACCACAGGTAAGCTGGAATACTCCACATGAAATAGTTTGCCTATGGCAATACCCTAAACCCATGTTGTGAATGGCACAATATTTACGATACGTTAAGAGTCAGAGACTCTACCTTGACAGGTGACAAGTGTAAGATGCCTGGACAGTTTGTGTTTTACTTAGGATTATAAATATAGCATATCAAAAGACATTGTCTTACTTATTCAGTGTTGAAATATATGTACTTGTAGAATCTTTAAAATCTAAATCTCAAAACTATCACTTTTATATAGACACATGTCAGGTTATTGAAATAAAAAAGTTCCTCCCATAAGTCATAATTATATAATTTATACATGTAACTGTCAGAAAAACACAATAGCTTGAATCTAAGTTGTGCTGATACCTAAGAGTAAAACAACAGTATGTATACAGAAAATGAAAATATTCCAGGGCTCTCTCGGACACATTGTGTGGTGGGGTGGGGGGTCTGGGTTGAGGTTTGTGGGATAGCATCCTTCAGGAGGGAGAATTTTCGGGCTCTTTCTTAAACCAAGTAAAACAACAGTATATATACAGAAATAAAAATATTCAAGGGCTCTCTCTGGCACTGTGTGTATGGGGGGAGGTGGAGGGGGGGGGGAGCACATGTACTTTCAGGAGGGAGAATTTTCGCACTTTCTCTGGCACGGTGGGTGTGGGGGAAGAGTACCTTCAGATGGGAGAATTTTCGGGCTCTCTCTGACAGTGTATGTATGGCTGTGTTGGGGACAGTACCTGTATCTTCAGTCTAGAGAATATTTGGGCTGTCTCTGACTCTGTGGGCGTGTGTGTAGTGGAGAGTACTTGTATTTTCATCCTAGAGAATATTCGGGCTCTATCTGACTCTGCGGGTGAGTGTGGGATGCATTATCTATACCTTCAGGTTGGATAATTTTCGGGTTTGTGGGTGTGTGTTTTTGACAGTACCTGTACCTTCAGGATGGAGAATTTTCAGGCTCTCTTAGGGAGAGTAGGGGGACATTACTTGTACGCAATATACTAAAAGTGTTTTTGCTAATTTAAAATCTTATCCTCATGAACACTGTGTGTGGGTGAAGCAAACCCACTGTGGGTAGAGCTCCCAATAATGTCACTTGTGAAGTTCGGTGAAGTTTTTCCATATTCATAGTGTGGTAGGGCTATAGTGCAAGTTTATGCAGTGGATGGTCTAGCGGAGCTCAGTCAGCTCAGCATATCAGTGAAAAAACACAACCCGCAGTTTCCTAACAACCCTATATTCGTATGTTAAATGGCTATAGTGCAAGTATAAGCTTTGGATGGCCTTGAAGAGCTCACTCAGTTTCCTGACAACACACTGTGGTAAGGTCTCTTAACAACTAGATACAAGCATGTAGCTTGACAACCTACTGTGGTTAGGTATCCTGAGAACCCGCTGTGGTTAGGTCTCATGACAATTAGATACAGGCAGGCATCCTGATACCTGATGTGGTTATGTATTTAAACAATCTGCTGTTGTTATGTCTCCTGATAACTTCCCGTATTTAGGTATCCTGACAAACTGCTGTGGTAATGTATCCTGACAACTAATTATGGTTAGCCATCCTGACAACCTGCTGTGGTTAGGTCTCTTGACAACGAGATACAGGCAGGTGTTCTGACAACCTACTGTGGTTAGATCTCCAGACAACCCTCTGTAGTTACGTATCCTGACAACCCGCCATGGTTAGGAAACCTGACAACCTGCTGTGGTAAGGTAACCTGACAACCCGCTGTGGTTAGGTGTCCTGAGAACTGCAGTGGTTAAGTATGCTGACAACACACTGTGGTTATGTATCCTGACAACCCGCTGTGGTTAGGCATCCTGACAACCTGCTGTGGTTAGGTATCCTGAGAACTGCTGTGGATAGGAATGCTGACAACCCACTGTGGTTATGTGTCCTGACAACCCGCTGTGGTTAGGTATCCAGACAACCCGCTGTGATTAGCTATCCTGACAAACCGCTGGGGTAAGGTATCCTGACAACCCGCTGTGGTTAGGCATCCTGACAACCCACTGTAGTTAGGTATCCTGACATCCCGCTGTGGTTAGGTATCTTGACAACACACTGTGGTTAGGTATCCTGACAACCAGCTGTGGTTAGCTATCCTGAAAACCCGCTGTGGTTAGCTATCCTGACAACCCGCTGTGGTAAGGTATCATGACAACCCGCTGTGGTTAGGTATCCTGACAACCCACTGTAGTTAGGTATCCTGACATCCCGCTGTGGTTAGGTCTCCTGACAACCTGCCGTGGTTAGGTATCCTGACAACCTGCTGTGGTTAGGTATCTTGACAACCTGCTGTGGTTAGGTATCCTGACAACCCGCTGTGGTTAGGTATCCTGACATCCCGCTGTGGTTAGGTCTCCTGACAACCTGCTGTGGTTATGTATCCTGACAACCCACAGTGGTGAGGTATCCTGACAACCTGATCTGGTTAGGTATTTTGACAACCCACTGTGGTTAGATATCCTGACAACTGCTGTGGTTAGATATCATGACAACCCGCTATAGATATGTATCCTGACAACCCACTGTGGTTAGGTTTCCTGACAACCTGCTGTGGTCATGTATCCTGACAACCCATTGAGGTTATGTATCCTGACAACCTGCTGTGGTAAGGTATCCTGACAACCTGCTGTGGTTATGTATCCTGACAACTCATTGTGGTTAGGCATCCAGACAACCCTCTGTGGTTAGTTGTCCTGACATCCTGCTTTGGTGAGTGTATCCTGACAACTTGCTGTGGTTAGTTATCCTGACAACCCTCTGTCATTAGGTATCCAGACAACACACTGTGGTTAGGTCTGTTGACAACCTGCTGTGGTTAGATATCCTGACAACCCGCTGTGGTTAGGTATCCTGACAACCTGCTGTGGTTATGTATCCTGACAACCTATTTTGGCTAGGTATCCTGACAACCTGCTGTGGTTAGGTATCCTGACAACCCACTGTGGTTAGGTCTCCAGACAACCTGCTGTGGTTATTTATCCTGACAGTCCACTGTGGTTAGGTATCCTGACAACCTGCTGTGGTTATGTATCCTGACAACCCATTGTGGTTAGGTATCCTGACAACCTGCTCTGGTTAGGTATCTTGACAACCCACTGTGGTTAGGTATCCTGACAACCTGCTGTGGTTATGTATCCTGACAACCCATTGTGGTTAGGTATCCTGACAACCCACTGTGGTAAGGTATCCTGATAACCCGCTGTGGTTAGGTATCCTGACAACCTATTGTGGTTATGTATCCAGACAACCTGTTGTGGTTATGTATCCTGACAACCCACAGTGGTTAGGTATCCTGACAACCTGCTCTGGTTAGGTATCTTGACAACCCACTGTGGTTAGATATCCTGACAACTGCTGTGGTTAGATATCCTGACAGCCCGCTGTAGATATGTATCCTGACAACCTACTGTGGTAAGGTATCCTGAGAACTGCTGTGGTTAGGTATCCTTACAACCCATTGTGGTTATGTATCCTGACCACACATTGTGGTTAGGTATCCTGACAACTTGCTGTGGTCAGGTATCCTGTCAACCTGCTGTGGTAAGGTATCCTGACAACCTGCTGTGGTGAGGGTACCTGACAACCCGCTGTGGTAAGGTATCCTGACAACCTGCTGTGGTGAGGGTACCTGACAACCTGCTTTGGTTATGTATTCTGACAACCCATTGTGGCTAGGTATCATGACAACCTGCTCTGGTTTGGTATCTTGACAACCAACTGTGGTTAGGTATCCTGACAACCTGATGTGGTTATGTATCCTGACAACCCATTGTGGTAAGGTATCCTGACAACCCACTGTGGTAAGGTATCCTGACAACCCGTTGTGGTTAGGTATCCTGACAACCCACAGTGGTGAGGTATCCTGACAACCTGATCTGGTTAGGTATGTTGACAACCCACTGTGGTTAGATATCCTGACAACTGCTGTGGTTAGATATCCTGACAACCTGCTGTGGTTATGTATCCTGACAGCCCATTGTGGTTAGGTATCCTGACAACCTGCTGTGGTAAGGTATCCTGACAACCTGCTGTGGTTATGTATCCTGACAACCCATTGTGGCTAGGCATCCAGACAACACTCTGTGGTTAGTTGTCCTGACATCCTGCTATGGTGAGTGTATCCTGACAACTTGCTGTGGTTAGTTATCCTGACAACCCCCTGTCATTAGGTATCCAGACAACACACTGTGGTTAGGTATCCTGACAACCCGCTGTCGTTAGATATCCTGACAACCCGCTGTGGTTAGGTATCCTGACAACCTGATGTGGTTATGTATCCTGACAACCCATTGTTGTTAGTTATCCTGAAAACCCGCTGTGGTTAGGTCTCCTGACAATTTGCTGTGGTTATGTATCATGACAACCCATTGTGGTTAGGTATCCTGACAACCTGCTGTGGTTATGTATCCTGACAACCCATTGTGGTTAGGTTTCCTGACAACCTGCTCTGGTTAGGTATCTTGGCAACCCACTGTGGTTAGGTATCCTAACAATCTGATGTGGTAAGGTATCCTGACAACCCATCGTGGTTAGGTATCCTGACAACCCACTGTGGTTAGGTATCCTAACAATCTGATGTGGTTATGTATCCTGACAACCCATTGTGGTTAGCTATCCTGACAACCCACTGTGGTAAGGTATCCTACCAATCTGATGTGGTTACGTATCCTGACAACCCACTGTGGTTAGGTATCCTAACAATCTGATGTGGTTATGTATCCTGACAACCCATTGTGGTTAGGCATCCAGACAACCCTTTGTGGTTAGTTGTCCTGACAACCTGCTGTGGTGAGTGTATCATGACAACATGTTGTGGTTAGTTATCCTGACAACCCTCTGTCATTAGGTATCCAGACAACACACTGTGGTTAGGTCTGTTGACAACCTGTTGTGGTTAGATATCCTGACAACCGCTGTGGTTAGATATCCTGACAATCCTCTGTGGTTAGGTATTCTGACATCCCGCTGTGGTTAGGTGTCCTGACAACCCGCTGTGGTTAAGGCTCCAGACAATCTGCTGTGGTTAGCTCTCTCTTGACAACCTGCTATGGGTACGTCTCCTGACAACAGGCTGTGGGTGGTCTCCTGAGAACAAGCTGTGGGTAGGTATCCTGACAACCCACTGTGGGCAGGTATTCATACAACCTGCTGTATGTAGAACTCCCTACAACCAGCAATTGGCAGGTCTCCTGAAACAACTGTAGTGCATAAAGGCACTTCCAACAGCCTTGCTGTTGGGTTAACCCTTTAGCGACGTGGTTGAGTGCCTGGACTACTGATCTGGCGGACCGGGTTCGAATCCCCGTTAGGGCCAGGATTATAGTCTCCTCTAAGATTTACTTTCATGGTGTCAGAAGTAAACGAAAGCCTGATGTGGCTGCCCTGAGATGGGTTTGGGCCCAGAAAAAAGTAAAGGGTGAGGAGTGTAGTGACTGTAGACACTTCTAACAGTCTTGCTGTTAGGTTAACCCTTTAGCGACGTGGTTGAGTGTCAGCCTACGAAGGTCCCGGGTTCGAATCCCCGTTAGGGACAGGATTATTTTCTCCTTTCAGACTACTTTAATGGTGTCAGAAGTAAAACGGTAGCCTGGTGTGGCTGTCCTGATGTGGGCTTGGGCCCAGAAATAAAGTAAATGGGGAGGAGTGTAGTGCATAATGGCACTCCCAACAGCTTTGCTGTTGGGTTAACCCTTTACTGATCTGGCGGACCGGGTTCGAATCCCCGTTAGGGCCAGGATTATTGTCTCCTCTAAGATTTACTTTACAACTTTGTGTAGATCTCCTGACTACCCACTGTCACCAGGTTCCCTGACAACCTGCTGTGTGTAGATCTCCTGACAACAGCAATTATGTATGTTTCCCGACAACCTGCTGTGGGTTGGTTCCCCTGACAACACACTGAAAGATTATCCTGTCCTGCAGCTATGGGTAGTTTTCTGAAAAGCAGCTGTGGGTAGTTCCCCTGACAACACACTGTGTGTATGTCTTCTGGCAACCAGTTCTGACAATTAATTCATGCTGAACCCCCATTGTCCTTTTATATATATTTCACAATTTATATTGTCTAACAATTAGGTCATGCTTCAAACAGCATTTGCTTAAAGTAAGTTTATGCCGCAACTAGGCTCAAATTCAACAGAATGGGTCTAAGATATTTGCTCGTGTATAAGATATAGGCAAACTACCGGATACCACCTTTAAGTTAAGAAAACTGACCTGTGATCCAAGAGGCGACATTTTCTACACAGCAGTTCATCGTGCTGGCGACAGTACAGCGTTATTAATTCATCAGCATGTTTCCCACATTTCTCGGTTAAAACATCTTTGCTGTCTCCTTGACCTTGCACGACATTGTGGTTTTCATGCAAATCATTATGAAATCCCAAGCATGTTGTACATAGATGTTTACTGCAGTCAACGCAGTAATAATCTGCAGTCTGTTCTTTTTTCTTCTTGGCACAAATGGAACACTTGGGATCTATATATTCATCAGACCACTTCTCTGAATCAATTGCTTTTGCCATATTTACTTCCTAGCACAATATTTCGAACGGTTTGTACACTGAAGTCTTTGTTCCAATAACAAGAGAGTGTTGCTGGGCATTCGGAACACCTCGCCCTTTCACTGGCGAAAAAAGAGGAGTTCCGAGTGGTTGCTGGGGTTAATCGGAACACCTCGAACAATACACGAGGAGTTCCGGTTTGGTTTGTCCCGATGACGGAATTGCCCGAGTAGTTCCGATTCCGTTAATGTATGACTAAAGTGCGGAAATGAGATAAACGCGAAAAGGAGTTTCGCGAAAAGAGATGTTGTCTTGATCGCGGATTAACATTGAGCGAAATGGAGCTGTGGTGATTGAATACTCTGGTATAAATTGTTTTGGGGATGAGATAGAAAGTGAAGATTTACACAATTAATTTACGCATTTAAGCGTGAATACTAGCTTTTACGTCTCATCTGAAGCACATGATTATGTGACAATAATACTACGGTACTATTGCTATATATTCAATTATTTTTGATTACATGTATATATCTCAATATGAAAATATACTTTAACTATATGTAAACTTCTTGGGGTCGAAATGTCTCGACGATTTGGGGTCGAATTGTCCCAGGGTTGGGGTCGAAAGTTCTTGGGGTTGAAATGTCCCAGGAATTAACATGGGGTCGAAATGCCTTGGGGTCGAAATGTCTTGCTCCCGTATAGAGACCGTCCACCGCTTACTCCACACATGAAGGTCGTTTGTAAATACACACCAAACATATACAATAACATACAAAATTATATATTACATCACGTGTGTGGACAATTTAGCACAGTATTGACTATTTATAAAGTATACTTATGGAGTACGTTGTGCAAATGAAATGCTAGGATAAAAGATTGAAAGGCGTCTTGCCGTTATTTGACGTGGTTTTATCAATAGTAACCCAATGATAACACATGATTAACACATGGATTTGTCCTTAGCTCTTTGCTGAATCACTCTCATCGCATTTTATTTGGGCAATTTTTTGTATATAAAGAAACAGAACAATACAATGTTTTGTCATTTTACGTCAACATATAGCATGGTAATAGATACGACAGGTAAATACAGATAAGTGTGTACGTGTCAATCGGTATGATGTGGTACATGAACAGTTAATGTACATTAAATATTTAATACAGTATCATATCAATACAGCATCAAACAATAATTTATGTAAATTATTCCATCTTGGATTGGTAATAATAAAAATAACGGACTTACTGGAAGTAATTATGTAATTTAATACGGATATTATGGAATCTTTTAGGATATTAATGATGCTTTGTTCTTAAAATTCAATAATTAAAAATAAGTGACACTAAATGATGTACAATAATACAAATTGACATTCCTGTCGCAAAATGTCAATTACAGCGTTGTGTTGAATGTCTGGCGGATGATTATTACGAATTACGTCAGTCCACCCTCTCTGGCACCAGGATGTACTCTGTCCGGTTATAATGTCTTGAATATCTTACTTTCTTACCCATATCCACAAAGTATTCTCCAAGCTGTTTCCTCTGCATAATGTTCATTTTCCTTCGTATTTTGGTGAACCTACATTGGTTCATTTTTGTTAACTTGGGAAACGATCTCCTCTCTATGATGCTAGCGACAAATACCTCCTCGACACCTGATCCATATAATTATTCTCTCTCTCTCTCTCTCTCTCTCTCTCTCTCTCTCTCTCTCTCTCTCTCTCTCTCTCTCTCTCTCTCTCTCTCTCTCTCTCTGTATATGTGTGTGTAAATTTCTAATATGTCTAAATCTAATAAAGTTATGCACTGTTATGTTCTGTTCTGACAAATACAATCTTTTGAAAACCGCCCACTGTATAAAAAATAATGTATCCGTTGGGACCTAATAATAATAATATAGTACTAAAATATATTATTTTTTTTTATTTCAGAGCATGTATATCCGTATTATCTGCGATCAGCATTTTTCTAATGTAAGTTTGTAATAATTTTATTATGAAGATTACACGCACGGAATTGCCATAAATAAATAATCCTGTTTTAATTACTTAATTCGGCATCAAGCAAGTTTTAGGCATGTTTTTTTTTAATTTTATGACGGTAAGCAGAGAAAATGACTTTGTCGATGTCGGTTATAATCGATTGCTTCACGACAACTCACTCATATTTCAAGGGTGGGTTCTATGACTTATTTTAATTAAACATGTGTATTGTCAAATCTATGGACACAGTATAGATATTTAAACGAGACATACAATGGTAAAAGGGTTGTGCAAACAAGTTATTAAATGTAATATATGAATTTCCCTTGATAAAGTACAAGTATAAATATACACAATTAACTTTTTGTTGACATAAAATGCTGAACGTGATGAATAAGACAACTTGTAATATTTGGAGCTGAAAACTAGAAAGGGAAAGGGAAAGATAGATAGATAGATAGATAGATAGATATATAGATAGAGAGAGAGAGAGCGAGAGAGAGAGAGAGAGAGAGAGAGAGAGAGAGGGGGGGATAGAGAGGAAAGGGAGGGAGGGAGCGAGTAAGATTGGGACAGAGGGAGAGGGAAGGAGGGAGAGAGAGAGGGGGAGATTGAGGGGTGGAGGGAGAGGGGAGAGAGAGAGAAAGAGAGAGACAGAGAGCGACACATAGAGAGAGACAGACATAGACAGAGACACAGAGAGACATGGAGAGAGAAAGATTGAGAGAGTGGGATAGGAAGTGAGGGAAGGGGGTAGAGAGAGGGAGCTAGTGAGAGAGAGGTTGGGGAGAGGGAGGGAAATACAGAGGGGTAGATGAAATGGTGAGAGGAAGTGAGAGAGACAAAGAGAGAAACAGAGAGGGAGATAGAGAGAGACAAACATACAGAGAAAGAGACACATAGAGAGAGAGAGAGAGAGAAGACAGAGACGGAAAGAAAGAGACAGTTACAAAGAGAGAGGCGCAGAGATACAGGCACAGAGAGAGAGAGAGAGAGAGAGAGAGAGAGAGAGAGAGAGAGAGAGAGAGAGAGAGAGAGGGTATAGTCTCGATACCTGATCTTATATTTTGGTTACTTATATTTTGGTTACTTTCATGATCAAACTCTTTGTGCTTTTAATATATATATATATGAATCGACATCTACACTTCTGTAAAATAGTACATAAAATAATCAGGTACCCTGTTGTTTTTATTTTATACATTATAATTGTTTCGTATTCTCGTCTTTCTTTAAGAGTAAGCCAGCTAAGTTCTTTACGTAGACTGATTGAACGACAGTGGTGCCAGTTACCATTCTACATTCTTTTCTTAATGTTGGCTGCTCTAATATTTCGTCGGCTACCCTGAATTATTGCTTGTTGCCTGCTGCTTGATTAATTCCAAGGAAAATATGTTGGATTTAAGGATATTTACATGGTGGTACTTAGTTATTAATTACATATTTTGATTGGGTCATGAATAATCCCCGGTTGTAGGTTTAATTCCTGTCGTATTTTTGAGTATTTATGTTATGTTAGTGTATTGAGTTTTTAAAAACGAAACCAACGATACTATTTCCATAATCTTATCAGCTATAACTAGAAGAAATACAATATTGGAGTTAGTTTTGATTTGTTTTAGGGATTATATTTATGTGTGACAGGCATTGTTACACACTGTTGTCAACCTGGCCCAACATTCAAACTGGATTGGGGAGGCGAATGGCTGAGCCGAGTAGCGTCGCATATGTTGTTAAAAGTGCCTTTATTAGAAACAGTTAAAATATAAAAGGGAGTAATTATATAACATGGATATAGGGTGAACTTGGCACCTAAGTAATACAATTATTATATACGTAATCGTGAAATGTAATGTAAGTCTATATTAATTATATTATCATTTGCATGTATTATTATATTTAAAAGGAATCAGCGGAGTCGAGCCCTCCCCACTTCCCCTGGCTCATGCAGAGAATCTCAGACCACAGTGGCTGATCCGAATAGGCTTCGCTAGGCTCCCATTGATGACTTCGCCGGGAAAACTCTAAATGTTTTATTGGATTCTTAGATATGCAAGAAGGATATAAAGGTAGTGTATATACTAGTATATATAGATATAATTGTATTGTCTGGGATTGAAGCGTGGTTGTATGTGAGGATGCACGTAGATTTCAACCTTTGTCCTGGTTCTAACCCACTGCGCTTCTCACTTTCTAACGAATCACTCTCTTGCTTGCCCTGCCGTACTTTTGCCTATATCTGCCAGAGCAATTTAATGAAGGCTAATAATTAATAAATTAATAAATTAAGTAAAAAAAGATATAAAAGTAAATAACTCCTTCATAATTATGATTTAAAACAAACCTGAACAAAGCCCCGTTACATTTGGCGCCCAATGTTATAATGTTACAACTCTACACAGAACCAGAACAGATTAATAAATTAATAAAGGAATTAATAGAAGATATAAAAGAAAATAACACC
Source organism: Sinonovacula constricta (assembly GCA_007844125.1). Classification (NCBI taxonomy): domain Eukaryota; kingdom Metazoa; phylum Mollusca; class Bivalvia; order Cardiida; family Solecurtidae; genus Sinonovacula; species Sinonovacula constricta. The sequence goes on from CM017566.1 coordinate 52,992,579, forward strand.
GTAATAATTATGCTTTAACACAAACCTGAACAAAGCCCCGATACATTTGACGTCCAATGTAATAATGTTACAACACTACACAGAATCAGGTGGCGACGTTATTTTGTTTGCACCGGCAATAGAATACCGGTAAGTACAATACCTTAATTGGCATTCGGGTACATTTTTGTCTTAAAACCATCTTGAGGCAAACACAATAATATATGTTGAAGTTGTTTTTAAGTAGCATTGAAATATGTACAAAATGGTTTTTTTGTTTAGTTTATCACTGTGGCAATATTGATAATCAAGAGGGTTAATTTAGTATGAAGCATTAGTCCCATTTCCCTATGTTTTGATATAAAACTGCAGTTTCGCTTGACTTAAGGCCTGAGCACTGTGATAAATCGAGTGATAAATCGAGTACCGTGTGTTTTGTTGTTTCTACGTCACATTCAACCATGGCAGAAGATGGCAGAATAACTGAAGAGCAGTTGATTGAACAATTGGGTAGAGGAAAGAATTATTTTGCATCCACTCCAACAGAGCTCAAACCACGTACAAGTTTTCAGTTCAATGATGCTCCTCATATTTATAGTCACAACATTCCAAAGTTACCTATTTTCTCAGGTGATATACCCTTGCAGAGGTTTCATTCAAAGGGTGGTACTTTGAAATTAAATGTCTACAATTAGATCAGGGAATTTCTACAAATGCACTGATGCAGCCATTGTGCAGACCCATTTAAGGTTTGGCCAGGCAGTCTTTGATTTCATTAGGTGAAAGTGCAACTTTGGACCAGATTATAAGCAACATGAGATCTATGTTTGCATCAACTGCTGATAAAAAATAATTTAATGCAGGAGGGTTTTAGTGCTTTTCAATGGCAATGAGAGGCGTTAGACTGGAGTCTTTATTGACAAATGCCAGTGAGAGTTGCTCCATGTCTCAAGAGGTTAAGAAATGCGTCAAGTACTGATAAACGAATTCAGCAAGCCTCAATTTCTGTACAGTCAGATCTCGAAAAGAGAATGGATGCGCTGCAATTAAAGCTGGATGAGACTTCTTCCAAATTTAGAGAAGAAACTTGATAGCCTGTCATTTCAGAGGTCTCAACCTTATCATTCTTTTACAGGAAACAGAGGTCGTGGTATGAACAGAGTCCAGGGGCCTAGAAAACACCCAAACTTGTAACCGCTTCATTTGAAGGCCGCAGTGAGGTAGGTGAAGGGAAATGGCCCTTCTGTACCAACTCCATTAGTAGGATTAAAAAATGACACACTTTTTTGGTAGTTAAATGGACAGGAGTTCAATGCCTTGATTGACACTGGATCAATGGTAACCACGTTATCACAATCTGTATATGATGAAATATGTCATAAACCTGAATTGTTATCATTTGATTAACTTTGGTCTGAATTGTCTACAGCAAGTGGTGGTAAATTTAACTATTCTGGCTTTATTGAGTGTGATATGTGTGTTCCTTCTGTCCCAGATATTGTTTACTCTGTACCCGTCATTGGTGTTACACAGGACAGCAGGTTCAGTGAATCTTGTCCTGACGTTATAGGAACTAATGTAATAAAACTATTCGGGAACTGTCATGGTCAGGATTTGAATTTGTTACCTCCACAGTGGCAGGTAGTCATTTCCAACATCAACAGTAGAATAACCATCTACTGTAGGAAAATTGTACACCGATAAACCAGTTGTTTTACAACCATATGCCACTACAGCTGTTCAGGTTATAACTGAAAATCAGGAATTAGGAGAAAACACAGTTTATCTAACTTATACCATGCACTTAATATTCTTTTAACCTGTTTGCAAATGTAAAATCTAAGGATCATCCTTTTGAAAGGTGATATACAGACGAAATGTCAGTACCACATACTGGTGAGTTGTAACGTACAAGTTCAAGTTGTATAAGTTCTTGTTGTATGAGTTTATGTTTATTTCTATCTTTTTGTTCCATGCTTTACATGTGAAGTTCACGTGTAATTATATTGTTATTACATTGCAAAGTCAATATGACCATTTCGAAAAGAAACAAATTGTATTTGTTCTGTATCTAATTATTTTGTTAGAATGTGTTAACATGTCTAACAAGGTTTTGCTAAATACTTATTTTGAATGTTTAGTAAAATGCCGTAAGCATTCTTGCTATTTGCTATTTTGTAATGACATTGTTTTACTTATATATTTATGCTATTAAAAACCCCTAATTGACATTTATATCATACTAAGGGTTATTTCTCTTTGTTAATTTTCAGATTAAAATATCTTTGTATATACAATACTGAACATTGTGTTACGGAGTTTGTCCCTCCCCAAATATGACAAACACAGTAGTGTAACAGGAAGGTCTTCCAGCTGAATTGTGGTGCGCCGGTGGTTCTACCCAGTCATTTGTCTGGGGTCTACCTCCACCAAAAAGCTGGACGTTGCAAAAATGATCATAATTGGTCGCTGTAATGTATTTCAAAAAAACAAACAAAAAACTACTGATACAGGATCTACTGACTTGCTTAAACACAAAAATGTCCTTAATGACCCTACCCAATTTAAACAAGTCTATAGAAGGATTCCACCCGGCATGTATGAAGAGGTGAGGCAACACCTGAAGGAGATGTTGAATGCCCATGTCATCCGTGAGTCGGAGTCCCTATATAGCTAAAACATTGTCCTTGTAAGAAGAAAAAAAGGATGGGACACTCGGGTTTTGCATAAATTGGCATCAACTAAATGCCAAGACACAAAGATGCTTTCACTACCCCATTTTGATAACATTGTGGATTGTTTGGCAGGTGCCAAGTATTTTTCCAAGTTGGAACCTAGATCTGGTTATTGGAATGTGCATGTTGAGGAGGAAGATAAATATAAAACAGCATTCAGTTGTGGTAATCTTGGGTTTTATGAAGTGAACCAATTAGGTTTTGGCTTAAAAGGAGCGACTAGCACTTTTCAGCATATGATGTAGAAAGGTATTGGTGATCTACACTTCAAGGAATGTCTGGTATTCCTTGATGATCTACTTATTTTCTCCAAGTCTATTTCGAAGCACATAGACTGTCTTGATGTATGCTTTTATAAACTGCCAGAAGAGTAAGCGTAAGAAAGGCAATAAAACAGCTACGAGCATTCCCACAAAATGGGTATGGTTTGAAGCTCAGCAGTAGTCACCACAGACAAACACAACAGCTAAATTAGCTGCTACAGGTCACAGGTGGCTAACTTCTTTAAGTGTATTTGATTTTGAGATAAAATATAAGCCAGGTAAGCGAAATGTAGATGCTGATGGGCTTAGCAGATAACCTTTTGTGACAGTTTCTCCTAGTGCTGTACAAGAAGACTCTCTACAGGAATCTATTTCTTCCTATAAATGGAATATCTTTAGACACGATACAATACGGTACCAAGGGAGAGAGTGGGATAATTATCACTAATCATGCAAAACTAGGCTGCGTATATGTTATACCCCAAAGAAGACCATACTTTAGACCTGGCTGATATGATTCCAAATCTAGTGTCTGAACCTGGTTAGTCTATACATGTTGAGCGTTCTTGTGACAAAATTACTATTCTCCTTTCTACTACACTGCCCAGTGTTCTGTTTCTGTAGATAGAGTGTCCCCTTTTGATCATACTGATCATGACACATGCTTATCATACACTGCTAGTACCACTCATGTTAAGTCGCCAGTAGAACCAGTACAAAAGTCCTTTTATTGTAACTGCTCCAGACTTTGAAATCGGAGAATTTTTTGTGTAAACAGTTGTTTCCAGGAAATTTGATTCATTCTATTGTTCTATCCTGAAGAAATTTGGTTTTAAATTGTTTGTTTTTGTTTTCCTCCTTGCTTTGTATTTTTCCAATATATCTATTACCCTTGTGGAGTTATCAATTCTCCGTACTAGCCAATGTAAACAACGCAGATCCACTAAGTAGGTCAGTGTTACTCATGCAGTCCCACTTAACTGTTTGAATGAGCAGCCAAAGATTCACTATGGTGATTATGCTACACTTATTTTAGTTTTAAGCTGTTAAACACTGACAGAGAGAATTAAAGTATCAATATTTAAGTTTCTTAGGTAGTTTAGACGTAGTACAGGCAGTGTATATAGCTGCGTATTGTTTTGATAGACATATTAGATATCTTTAACACGAGAGATTTAAAGTTACTTAGTGTATATAATATATAACGGTACCTTTGTTGCATTGAATTTATGAATTAAGTGAATTAAAATGTCAGGAGACATTGTATCCTGGCCCGAGAAGAATGTAAGCCAGGTTTATATCAACGCCAGGAAAGCTACACATGGCAGCCGGTTGTATGTTTGTGCACATGTTAGTGTTTGTACGTCTGGTATTACTTGTCTACCCTATGCCCCGTAATGCGATGTCTTGTTCCAACCCTGTGACTTTTTCAGTATGATTATGTATGAGCATTTATCCTTATATGGTAGTGTCTGGGATGAAAGCGAGGTTGTATGTGAGGATGAACGTGAATATCAACCTTTTCCCGCCGCTTCTAACCCACTGGACTTCTCTAGCTAACGAATCACTATCTTGCTAGCTGCCCTGCCTATATCTGCCAGAGCATTTTAATGAATGGTCTGATGACTACCTGGTTCTAACTTGTATGTTTCAATTACAAAAGTATTTGGACTAAACCCCAAAGCTTCTGTTCGATTTTAACCTGAACATAGCCCCGTTACAGTATGAAGGATATAAAAGTAAATAACCCCTTCATAGTCATGCTTTATTATTAATACCAAAACAATGTATATATTTATTCATATGGATATGTGCTAATTCTATTACCTATGGATATATAATTGAATTAGTTTGCACATGCTTTAGCTTTAGATTAACATATTATTGTATTTAATTGTATCCATAGTTACTGTTTAAACATTTAACCATGTTTACTACTAATGTTTTAATCATTTTTGTATATAAATATATGAAATTATGTAAAGGTGAGCTACTATACAAAAAGAAAATTGCAGCTGACTGGTAAAATAGGCGTTGGTCCATGCAAGTGCAGTTCCTATGTGAATTATCAGCTCAATTCTGATGTGGACCTGCCTAGTTGCACGCCTGGCGGCTACAGTTATTATATTTTTAATTAAAATTTTCCACCCTAGGGCGCCCATTTAAAAAAAATTAGATGTTAAAATTATAAGAACCTACCGAGCATGCCACATTTTTAATATACTCTCTAAGAGCGCGAAAGATTGTGGAATTTGTAATTCTTTAGGAGGAAATAATAGAGTATGTAGATTTAGTGGAAGATTGATGTTTTTTAAAAACGTTTTCTAAGGCTGTTCTTTCACACCCAACCCCTACCGCCCGATGAACACTGCACTGCAGCAGAAAATGTGACTCGTCATTGATAGTATTGCAGGTAACATAGGTAGGATTTAAGTTTAGTATATATTGACCTGTGTTACCAGGTAGTAAAGTTTTATATGTTCTCTGCCTAGTGATACATCTGTCTATTCTTAAGTTATTTGATGCATAAAGGGTAGATCAAGTGTGGGTAATGGCCTATCATTATTCAGTATTTTCTTTTGCTGTTCCCCATGTCTGTAAATGATATCTTTGCTGATAGGGTATATTTCAGATGGAGATAGACCGAGATGTTGAGTCACATCTGGTAGATTGGGCATCAGCGCATTCGTTGCCGTAATTCCCACATGAACTGGATACCATGGAATTTTGACTTTGTGACGCTTCTCTTGACACTGGTTGATAAGTATATTAATTTTGTTTAAGAGGTCGGGTCTAGATGTGCTATTTTGAAATTTAATTGATGTTAATGAATCCAAAAAATAACAGATTTAGTAGCTTTTTGTCTTAGTATCAAGCATAGAGCTTGCATTATGGCGTTTAATTCTGTCGTAAAGATGAAAGTCTTGTCTGTAATAATATCTATATGTTTAAAGTCTTTACTAGGGATGACAGAGGCAGAAGCTACAGTGCCTGTGAGTGGGTTTTTGCTTCCATCTGTATATATTTTAACCAGTCTAAATAATTTGTCTAAATTCCAGTGTAGTTACCCTTGTTTGAACAGGGCAATCGGATTTGGTGACCTGATTTGTTAGTTGCTGGTTAATGTCCGGTTCAGAGGGCAGCCATCGTTCTACCTCAGATTTTTACCTATTTTTCAAAATCATATGAAATTTTATCTTTTTTTACGCCCATTTATTGCATCCCAACAAGCTTCATTTCATCACAGTACATTTTAGTTTTTCTTGTTATTATTTTTACAGGCTGAAATGGTATCCCTTGCAATGGACAGCAGTTTGTCAGTGAGGAGCTGTCAGTGTTCATTTATATTGCAGGAGTAGACCCAATTAGGCCGTATCCCCTTACATAATGTGCCAAAGACTTCCCAATTTGCTTTCTGAAATAAAAATATATCGATGTAATGATCGGGAAAGGGTCAAAACCTCATGTGTCCCCAATCTGGAAGGGTCGCAAGCTTTGGAATAGTGATCGCTAGATCTAAACATATTAAAACCTGCCATACTTTGGTTGAACTGCTATCATTAGTAGGATTTGGTTAAATTTATGTACCCAATCATAAATCCACCCCCACGACGTTCTTTTCTGGTAGAACCCCAAGCTGGATGGTGAGCATTGAGGTCTCCAGTAATCACACAGTCCTTATGCTCAGTATAAAAATGAGCTTTAATTATCTGTTACTTCTGGGGAACAGCCCCTCCAATAAACGTTAGCCAAAGTAAAGGGACATCTATCAAATAGAAGGTTGATGATTTGCAACTCAACCTTAATCGCTTCAATTTGGTCCCTGACTTTATCCATTCCAACAATCTGGTGGTTTATTCCATTTATGATATACACCGCCCCCCCCCCCCCCCCACCGCCCCCCCCCCCCCCACACACACGTAGGAAATCTGGTTTGTAGTGGATTGACAAAAGTTAAAATAAGCAGTACATCCAGGAATATGTTTGGTCTGATTAATTTTGAATTATCCCTGGTCTCATATTAGGTTGATTTTATGGTTATTTAAGTATTCCATGAGGTTTGGAAATGTGCATGCTGTCAGACCCCCAGAATTGTAGGGTAATATATTTACTCTGCCGTCCATTGTAATTTTTGGGGACCAGCAAGTTTCCTTCTACTCACCATCCCCGCCACCTTCTTGGGTGGCTGGCTTCTTTTACTGGGATAACATTTTTCTCAAGACCCCCTTCGCCGGGCGGCACCAACGTGTTTGCGTGGTGTACCCGGAGTGTGTGGTGGCAGGCAACCTATTTGATTTGAGGAGGTTGTAAAAGAAGAGTTGTAGGATGTACCCTCAACGTTGCTCACAAGATCGGGGTGGGGGTTAGGGTTTTTTTTATATTCATTTCCTTGATGAAAGGATTCATTTTCTTTGCATTTCTATAAGGGGGATACTTTAGTTTGTATTATTGTACTTGATTTAATATGATGTTTGGGAGAGAGTTGCAGCATTCATTTTGCTCTCTCCCAGCCCACCGCTTCCCTTCCCATGATTTTAATGGTATTTGCTATTTTCTATAAGCCGGACAACCTCTATAACTCGGGATGTGTTGTCCGCCACAAAGTTGTTTTAATCAATCCTACATTCTCTTATTCTATGCCCCCACCCCCTCCGCATTTTGCACATGTTGTGTTCACCCGACACTTGGGGGCTCTATGATCGAAGTCTTGGCACTTAAAGCACCTCAACAGTGGTGGTAGGTACTCTTCTACTGGGTATTGTAATGAGGTACCTTGGAATGATACATGACTGGGCAACAACTTACCTGTAAAGTTTATTTAAACAGCTGTTTAATTTTTCTCATTTTTTAATCTAGTGGAATTTGCGACAATAATTTTTCATACAGGCGAACATTCTGGCCAAGTTTGGTGAAGATTGGGTAAAGAAAGTAATGAAAAAAAAATCGAGCGAAGCATTGACATTACTCCTGGCTAACCTGGAGTGGTGCTCATAACTATATATCTTTCCTTTATGTATCTGTATCAATCAGGAGGGTAAAAATAAATGGTTTTGATCTCATAACTACTTTCCTAGTTAACGCTTAAATTAATGTAAAATATTTATAATGTAAGAAACTCATATAAACATTTTGGAATCATTAAACATCAATCTATTAAAAACATTACTCTCTGGTTTGGAGGTTATGGGGATTTCACTGACAGAATGACTAAATACATAGATTGAATAGTTTATTATACAGATATAGAAATTAGTTAAGCTACTAAAAGAAGAAAAATCAATCAAAGCAAAACACACACACAAACACATATTGGCATCTCTATCAAACAAAGGCTTTACATTATACATTCAAATACTGGTACATAAATACAGCTATTATTATAGTCTATTCGATGTACTAGTCAAATCAAATATCTACAAGGTTAAGCTATGTTCTATTAAGAATTTACAATTCCAGTAACAATCATTGTTCTCACATTTTAGATGGTTAATCAGCATAAAGGCCCCATTTAGAGAACAATGATTTTGTTACAGATAAATAACAGTTCTCTTTACTTTCTGCCAAAATTTTCTTCAAATCTATGGAAAACGCATTGCATTTTGTCCCCTATTCACGTATGCGGCATTCTAGAAATCGACATTTTTATATGAAAGCCGTAACCGTGCGCTCCTAGTAGCAAATGTATGCAACTGAACATATTTTTGCTTAGTCTTTTGGGCGAAATTCAAGAAAACAGTAAGTCATTTGGGTTTAGTCAACAAACAAAATCCATTGCCATTAGGTTAAACAAAGCAAACACTTAATAGCGTTATTCAAGTTTAATTACCTACAGGAAGCTCAATCTTACTATTATACATTTAAACAACGTTTTCTCGAATACATATCACGTTTATACCTATTATATAAACAGAACAATCCTTGATCTTAAACTTATACATTATTTGAAATTAACATGTAGTGTGAATAATAAAATGAACAATATTGAGTCTGACAGTAACGAAATATTTTCAGAGAAAAATGTAGTGCGAATCATGTACACATAAAGTGTATGTTAAACTATGACCAGGTCGCTTTAAACCCGTTCTGTTCTTAAAACAACAACAATAATAAACACAATATAACAATTATCGATTATATACATATATATAAATCTCCACTGACACATTTGTTCATACAAAAGATAATCGACGAACTATAAATAAAAGTGCAATATTCCCTTAATTTTATTTATCAACATATTTGCTAATCCAGGTGCGGACTGTAGTGCGGGCAAGGAACATAAAAAAACAACATAGAACGTATATAATAAATACATTACATCAATTAAATTTTAAAGACTGGCAAAATTGTATCTGATCCCGATTTACGTCAGAACACATATCCGGCGTTCTAGAAATCTAAATTTTCATGGGAGAACCTGCCAAGGACCACCCTAACAGCAAATGTGTGCAAAACGACATTTGAATACATCATTAATTGCATCTGTAAAGGTGGTATTCAACAGTTTGCCTATATCAAATTCATGTAACAATAAATTACCGCTGCTTTGGTGAATCGAGACTTAATTTCTGCATAAACTCATACTTTAGTGTAAGTAAATACGGCTTTGAAGACTGCATATATTACGCGGATAACCATGTAACATTATCTCAAAAGTGAGTGGTCACGTGGTACTCTTAGTTAAAAATACCTATCTCAGCAGCGTGTCTCAGATTTTAATCTTCTATGATCTTAAACAAATTTACAAAGGTTAGATTTTAGAGTATTTACCTAATCTTAGATTTGAAACCATAATAGAATTAAATTCCTCCTCCACAACTCAGTACATCGATGATAAACTTCTGTGCTAATATTTTCATCATTTTAATTACTGCAGATCGCCACATACCACAAAGGGAAAGGTGAGGGTAAACAAAACCAAATCTCTTTCTTGTGTCTCAGATAGGAAATACCTGTTTACAATGAGAAATGAGGATTTACGTTTCACTGTTCATACTGATCTAGGGCATCAATATGCAGTATTTTTGTTGATTTTGTGGGAAAATTTAATATCCGCGTGTGATGAGAGGTCATAATGTTATGCTTAAAACGTCATTGTTTTGATGTTGATGTAAATATACAAACATGGCGAACTGAGATGAAAGCATCAAACTGAATTTAAATAAACATTAATTGAAGGAACGTTTGTACAAAATATTTAATGGAAATACAACAATACACACTCTACATACTTATCTGTAACATTTACAGAAGAACAAAGTTTCAAAGACACGTTTTAATTTCATTTTATTCCTAAACAAAATGTCGATGGAACATTGTCTTGTTAAAAGTTAATTTCACGTTAAGTTAATCCCACATTTATAACGAGTCACTTATTCACAAAATGTCGCAATCAGCAACAAAAGTATAAACATAAATAATAAACAAAATGTCCAGCAATATTTAATAATAGCAATAGTTAATATTTTAACTTTACAATTTCACCATCAGAAGCTGATCACTGTCCTCCCCCCCAACACACAACTGACTCCTGCTCACGTCATAACTGAGGCAGAGTGGACGCCACGTGATCCCATCTTCCTCGGACAATATCTGACCGACCACGTGACCATCCTCGGTCACCTTGACTACGTTGTATGAGTTATATCCACATACAAACACGTGACCGCGATGGTCAGTGGTCACAGCATGGGCTGCAGTCAGTCCGAGATCCTTCTGGGAGAGATGAAATATCCGACTCCCGTCCACGCCGACACATAGAAGACCTCTGTCCCAGTCAGCCACATAGAGTCGGTCGCAGGAACTGTTCACGGCGATGTTTGTGATGTCAGAGAACAGTTGCCGGCCGTCGGTATCCATGGAGATCTCCCCCAGCTTCCTGCCACTACTCACGTCGTGTATGTACACGATGTCACCACCCCACCCAGCACAGTACAGCAGTCCGATGTGACAAGCGATCCAGGCGGTATCATGTCCCAACTTGACGGTTCGTGTCCTGGTCAGACTCTCTGTGTTGTACACGTGGACTTTGGTAGAACCAGAGAAGACAACCTGGAAATACAGAAATGTAGACTAGAGTAAAACATTGTAAATGTACAGATTGTGTTGGTGACAAAATACACGTCAGCGGTCACAGTCGCAAATGATTGAAACCTGAAAATAGAGGGAAGTGGAAAACAAATCTTAAAGTCTTTGGCTCGTATACACCAACCATTCTTCAGTAAGACCTGGTAGAGTCAAGGATTTAAGTTCACAATATCTTCAGCGTATATTTAGCTGTAAGTATGAAATGTATCATGACAATTTAACTTTGCTATTTTGAAATTAAAATCACATTTTTTTCTACATACAAAAGCTTAGTTTTCATGGTATGAAATGGTGAGTTCAACTCGTGACTTGGGTTAAGATATGTTTGGTGAATACAAGCCTTTACGTCGTAGCACAATTTCGATCAGTTTGTTTGCGGTAAAGCAAAAATGGCCGGCAGAATTATCGTCCATACACCAACCTGAAAATATAGACATGTTAAGCAGGTAAACATTAAAATGAAATTGCAAACAATTGCTAGCAAAATGTCAATCTTCAGCTGTTCATGTCGACAACCATGCTAGTGCCTGGAATAAATATCAGAAAAATACGACTCTATAACCCGAAAATACAGATCTGTACACTTGCTTCACTCGCTGTCCTCCTGGCTCGGTTCAGCTTGAGTACGAGGAAAAGTCGTTATTTGTGTCTGAAAGTGTGGAAACGTAAAATCATGGTCATTTATAGGACCACATGAAACTATTTTTAATAATTTAAATAAAAGACAATCAACATTTAAAATCAAGTTTAAACTAATTACGTCTTACTTTCTGAATCAATAACGGATGAAATTTACTGTAAACTCACAGCAAACGTGCAAAATTCATTGTGTCTACATCTAGAAATGTACATGAAACAGAGATCTGAAATTACAGTCATGGCTTTCAAACAGTATTTTAACCAAACTTAAGCATAAAGCCATTTAAAAGGCATTTATTTAAAAGTATTTTTATAATATTCAAACGTATACTTAACAAGATCTCTACACATTTTTCCTCAAGACCTCACAGAACCCCGTTGCGTCAACACACGGTCAAAATGACCTGTGTGAATGCACTCGGTGTATTGTGGGTAAAGTAGTTCTTCAACATGGCTGTTACGAATACGGAAGTGATTGCTAAAATGAACAAAACAAGTACGAAGAGGCATACAACAGATTGTTTTGGCATTTTTTATACATTCTAATAGTTAAAATATGTTTCATGCAAACATTTTGAACTAAATCTTGCAAACGGTCCAGACTTTTGCGTAGTGACGTCACACGCTATGTATAATGAAAATATTACTTTTTAACGAAAGCGAAAGTAGCAAAACTTGCTCATCGTATTTTTTTCCATTTATCTATAAATATCAAGACTTTAAAAATTTCTGGACATAGAATAAGGCCTTAGAATATGGTTGTTTAGTCATTTATCTTAATTCAATGAATATTATGATCTAACGTATTTCCTACGCGGAAGTATTTTTTATGTAGGCACAAATCTCAAATTTTGGGTGAGTTACGAGTCGTAGTATAGAGATGACTTTAACGTAGTGACGTCACACGCTATGTATAGAATGCACAGAACCCATCTCATTTTGGCTAAGTTCGTGACCGCTCAACTTGTTGTTTTTCTCAAATATTTATGACGTCATATTTTGTCGCGTGACAAATGGAATGTGTACAACTGTTTGTATACATGTACGCGAGAATCTGCGTTAGGCATACTACTCTATGATCAATGTGTGCGATTTTGGAGTATAAATCAAGCTTATTTTGATTTGTATTACTGGTATCGCACACCACGAGAAATAGCGCGTTTTGTTTACCTTCTGTCATGATACGATATATGTTACGTACAATGATGGGACGTAGCTGGGCCCTTGATGTGCTGCGGTGAATGTGGGGGGGGGGGCACATTAAATAATATCGCACCCCTAATTGATGTTGATGTTTTTTTCGATCAAAGAATCGATGTAAAGATTTGAATCTATACATGTAGATGTTCTTTCTGCCGGACTACAACTCAAGCCCGCGAGACAATACTTAAATGTATATAAAGTTTAGTAGTTTAGGCAGAATTATAACAATTAGCATTGTAAACCTCGTGCTTTTTGTCATTTCTTCATAGATAGGACTGACCAAACTAGTGTATTCTTATCTCCTGTAAATGGAAAAAGGTCTCAAAAAACAACAGAAATCGGAATTCAGTAATGACGTGTTGGCATTTTGTTTAAAACTTATTTTCATTCTATTTATAGACATATTCCTTTTGTTTTATTAATACACTAGACCCTGAGAACAATACTATCTTAAAAGTCTATGTGTCCAATAAAACGATCACAAACTCGCAAATATTGCCTCCGCATTTGTTTAATGGTGTAAACGAGTAAGCAATAATCTCCAAAGTTAATGCATTAAGATGTTCAATAACAGACTGGCAGATTGGAGTATATTGGGCGGAATTGCTTACACTGTGTAAGATTTTCGAACGGCGATTACTATTTTCATCTGTGTGTGTGTGTGTGTGTGTGTGTGTGTGTGTGTGTGTGTGTGTGTGTGTGTGTGTGTGTGTGTGTGTGTGTGTGTGTGTGTGTGTGTGTGTGTGCAGGCGCGTAGCTGCCTTTACGCCCAAAAGCCCGGGCTTGCACATTATTTTCCCGATTTGACTTTTCTTTAAATCAATAATCAGTTTTTCTGTATATTATACACGAAAATAATGTAGATCTATAGAAGTTAACACGACCCATGATTTAAGCTGATTCAATAACATGACACTCTAAGCCGTAAACTGTATGCGATCATAAACATGACGTCACTACTAGTATGTAATCCGCTGTATAGTAGTGACGTCATGTTTTCAATTTTTTAATAATTCATGGTGGTCGGTCGGGCCGGACTCTTATAAAAATGAAGAAAACAAAACATATGACACTGGACAAGATGTTCAAGCGGATGTCAGAAACCGGGACAGCGACTTCGTGCCCAGAAACAACCGGCGCGGCACCTTCGGAGCATGCAAACAGCATGGACATAGATCTATCTGGCAAAGAATCTGACAATATCAAACCTGTACAGGCTCAGTCAGTTAAGTCTACAATCAGCGGTCCTTCATATCCTGATATAGCTACTGTGGCACGTGGAGAACTTGAAGCAGAGTGGAAATTGTCGATTTTGAAAGACGCATGGACTGACTGCCATCTGTTCAATTTCCCCTCAAGGTACGTTTTGTTGTCTTCTTTCAAATGCATAACAGACAACACGTAGATCTATTTTCACAAAATCAAGGCGCATATCTCCGTAAATATTAACTGTGGCTGGATGAAACTACCCAGGTGCACAAGTCCCTGAAGGTTCAAGTTTGTAGTAAAAATGATTTTAGAGTTATGCGCGACACAAACATTTCGGGACGGACGGACGTACTTTCAGAGCTACATTATAAATGGGGTTTGACTTTCCTTTTGTTCAAAGCAGTGTGAATTATTTTGTTCAAATGTAGCTCTGGTGTGTGCGGACATACGCACGCACGGACGGACAGACAGACGGACAAAGGCTATTCTATATGCCCCCCTCTTTTAGTGGTGGGGGGCATAATAAACATCAGAACATATATTTTCGATTAGTATTTTTGGAGATTGCTTTTTTTCCAATATCCAGGTCAGCTAATTTAACCCTTTCCTCCACAAGCTATTTTAGACTAATCCACAAGAAAAGAATCTGATGAAAATTGGGAAAATCTAGGCAAAAGAAAAATGCCATTTTTGAATTATATTGAAATCATTGTAGGAAATGGAGCATTAGCTCGGTAATAGCCATCAGTTACAGGGGCGCTAAAATGCGCTTGTGTGGAGTAAAGGGTTAATTGTTGTTTTTCTCTTTTGCAGAAGCATCCATGGGAAAATGAGAAAGCTGTCATCAAGCTGGTTGATAGACCACCCCTGGCTCAGATACTCGATTTCTACAGATGCCTTATTCTGCGCGCCCTGTTTCGTATTCGGGCGGAAAGATGCGAAGGAGAAAACTTTCATTAGTACACCAGTGAAGGATTGGTCCAACCTAGCTAGTTATGTCAAGCGGCACGAAATAGCAGAGTCAAACCACCACAATGTTACAGCTATGGCAGAACACTTTCTTGATATACAATCAGGTAAGATGGAACCAATCACAAGTTCTGTATCTGACAGTCACAAACGACTAGTGGAGCAGAACCGCCATATTCTCAAGAAAATTATAGAAGTGATCGTCCTTTGTGGTAAGCAAAATATTGCTGTCAGAGGTAACACCGAAGAACGAAGCAATTTTCTAGCCATACTATGTTCAAAGGCAACAAATGACCCTATCCTAGCCCAGCATCTTAATGTTCCAGAAAATCGTAGGGCAACGTACACATCGCCCGACATACAAAACGAACTGATCTGTCTGTGTGCTGAGCAGATACAGAACGAAATTGTGCAGGCTTGCAATGATGCAGTTTGTTTCGCTCTTATTGCCGATGAATCAACCGACAAGTCGACAAAAGAACAGGTGTCCGTGTGTCTGCGATTTGTCCAACGTGGAAGCGGTTCCCAGCAGTTCAGAGTCCGTGAAGATTTTCTTGGGTTTGTTCAAGCACGTAGAACAACTGGCGAGGTATTGGCAGAACTACTCTTGACCTCACTTGCAAGTCACGGAATCCAAGTCGATAAGATGCGGTCTCAGGCTTATGATGGTGCCGCAAATATGTCCGGTAAACACAGGGGCGTGCAGGCACGAATTCGTCAACGTATTCCGACTGCGCTCTATGTACACTGTAGAGCCCACTGCCTCAATCTAGCAGTCATGCATAGCAGTAAGGACCCGTGCATTAGGTCAGTGATGACGACTGTTCAAGAGGTAGGGTTTGCCTTCGACTATTCAGCAAAAAGACTTACCTTCTTTGCTGATGAACTTGCTGCTAATGATGACGCACAGGAGAAGCTGAAAAACCGCACCAAACTCAGAACCCTATGTAAGACTAGGTGGACAAGCCGGGCCGATGCACTCACAACTTTCAAGTCCGCATACAGCGTTGTGGTTCATGCCCTGGAGCAACTACAGGAGGACGGCGATGACAAGGCAGGCCAACACTTGGCGTCAATCATGAAGTTTGACTTCATAATCGGACTTGTTGTTGCTGAACATCTCCTCCAGACAGTCGACTGTGATTTACTTGAGGCCACACGAGAAAGCCAGACCCTCAACCGCCAGTTCCAAAACGAAAGGGCAGACCCTAATGTTTGGGAAGCATTGTTTCAATGCGCCAAAGATATTGGAGCAGAATTTGAGCTTGAACCTTCAATATTCTCTCTACTTCCCTTTCTTGGACCATTTGTGTCAAGAACTTAGCGACGGATTGCTTGTGGCTGAGGAAAGATTCCGTGCACAGTACTTGATTCCATCCAAGTTGAACCTTTGCACAGAAGAAATGGTAGATCTCATTTTTGCGGGGTATTCGGTGGACCTACCGCAAGGAAACCAGTCCTTCCATAACGAAGTTAGGCGATGGAAGGCTAGATGGCAGTTGATGGATGAAAATGACAAACCAAGCAAATTGGGTGAAACTGTTGCATCCATCAATCCTGATCTTTACCCGGGAATTTATACCGTACTCACCATTCTTCTGACCATGCCGGCATCATCTGCTACTGCTGAACGGAGCTTTAGCGTTATGCGCAGGGTGAAAAGCTACCTGAGGTCAACCATGCGGACAGAGCGCATGACAGGACTAGCGCTGATGCATGTGTATCGGGATGTGAACATTGACATTGACCAAGTAGTGATGAAATTCGCTGGAAGCAAAAGCCGAAGATTGGACTTTGTTTAATTAATTCGTTCAAAAATAAATAAATCACACGTTAACACACAATTCTGTTTCAGTATTTTAATGCAGTTAAACAGTTCAAAAAGGCGTCAGATGTCACCATTTACATTCTAAGGTTTCAAAATTTTCTGGGGGGGGGGGCATGCCCCCAAACCCCCCTAGCGTATCGGCGGCTTTGCCGCCTCAATTAGGCTTGCACATTGCTTTTGGCTCAGCTACGGGCCTGGTGTGTGTGTGTGTGTGCATGATGTGTGTGTAAACGGAGCATTAAGGTAGCGTCTAAATTTTGGTCCGTTAATACAAAATAATGAACAATTTCATTCCTTGACGCGTTACCTCAAATACCCACCAAGAAGGGAGGTAACATTAGGTAAATGTGAAAGTTGGATTTATGCCCCTTCAATAACGAAATGATTGAATAACTACCATTTGTTAAATATATTTTGAAATGAAACCGCTATTTATTATCTCACAAACCGCCCCTCCGCTTGTTTACTTAACTAAAAAGAGCACTACTATGATAGCATATTGTAAAATACATTCTTAGCAACATTGATTTTGACCAGACTGACTCCCAAAGCGACCCAAAAACTTGCACTTCCCATAAGGTACCTATGTATAATATGATATCTCAATCCTGATTATTAACACACATCAGCTTCTCTCCTACCTTCCCGAACGCACGCCAAATGACGGTCGCGGCAATCTAAAACGTTGGTTCAAATGCGTCGCGTAGGGTATGAGTATATGACATATTTTGAATATGTTCAGCCAGAACATTCGGTAAACATGCTCGGTGTGTTTACCTGATGATAAGTATTAATTATTCTTATACTATAACGTACGAACATTTTGTTGTTTTCTCGAATATTGGTGGTCGGTACAGTTTTGCCTACATGTCATGATGTTTTCTATTTTGTGCTGACCACAATGCTGACTATAAATCATAAATCACCACAATGTCGGTTAAATTTCCGGTAGCTGAAATAGTTTTTGTTACCATTACGATTAAGTCAGTGTTCCAATATCCTATGCATATGTATGATACCTCACTACCAATCAGAAAGGGGCCCAGACCCAATCTATTTATAGAGTATTTACCCTCACATGTACCTTAGCATCACTCTGATGGTAGAACCCCACTAGTAAACATCCTTGTTATTATCTTATTAATAAATATAGTCTTTGGACACGTTGTTGTATTTATATGGTTTTCCCCACACCAAAACAGTCAGACAATTCCGCGTACATGTATGCAAACAGTGATTCAAATGTACATCTCCTATGTGACGTAATTTCGGAAACTTTCGTCTCTCTTTATGCATATCTCATTATCGTTACTATTTATCTCTCTTTCACACATAAAAGTTTTCTGCAAAGTCTGAAATGTAGTTTCTCTATGTTCGGTGCTTTGTGATAGCCCCAGACAATTACCGAATTATTTAAAATAGTTTCCCTATCTAAGTAGATCTAGGTAAGCTTTTTGTTACATTATTTAAATATTATCCCCTAACAAATTCTTTAACATATTTGACCTCGATTGAAATAAAATACGATCATGAATTGAAATCTTCAAAAGTATTTCTGGCATTACGACGTAGAAGATATGGTTTGAAAAAAG
This sequence comes from Sinonovacula constricta, assembly GCA_007844125.1. Classification (NCBI taxonomy): domain Eukaryota; kingdom Metazoa; phylum Mollusca; class Bivalvia; order Cardiida; family Solecurtidae; genus Sinonovacula; species Sinonovacula constricta. Next base: position 53,011,084 of record CM017566.1, read on the forward strand.
AAGAATTTATAAACATTCCTATAAAAAAACATATGTGAAAAATGGTCACGACCCTGGTGGTCATGTTTTTGACGGATCTATTTTTTGGAACGATCTTAATACATGGCTACCATAGGAAAATGTAAATAAAATAACACGGCTCTAGCTCTTGTAGTTTCTGACAAGATTTTCAAAATTTTCCATAACATATTGGGAAAATGGACACACCCCTAGCGGCCACGTATTTTGACGGATCAAATTTCTTGAAACTTTGATACGATCCCGGGCTACGACATACCTAAGTCGGTAAAATGGTTAGGGTTTAGTTCTCTTGATAGCCTTAGATATAAAGATAGTTTCACGACTGGTTGGTCCGGTGTCATGATAATGTGACTGGGTGTGTTGTTATGCCAGGCATGCTATACACAGTGAATGCAGCACTACACTACTATAGTATACACGCCAACTAAATCACCAAAGGGACACGAAAAGTATACTTACTGCTACCTCATGTGGACCAATACAGCATACGTCCCTTGGCGGTTCATCGGTATCACAGAACATGGTTACCTTGCTACTGGATGGGTCTACACGCTTCAGTCTTCTGTTTCTATTATCAGCTACCACCATACTCCCATCACCGAGATGACAGCAACCATAGTTATCACACTTGCCCTTATCCCCTGGTATCTTGACGTTGATTTGTTTCTTTTCCGGTCTCACCGCTGGCCTATCTCTCCGTTTCTCCACTGGTCTCCCTATTTGACGGTCTCCTGGACTCTTTACTACTGCATGTAATGGTATGTCTACTTCACCTCCCACAGCACCCTGTGATCTTATATCCCGAACCTTCGTGCTGACTTCCTTAACAAGGGAATAGAAACAGTTGAGGGAGTCAAATATCTTCATTTCAGTCATGAAGCTGAATTGATGTCCCTTTATCAGACTGTCCGACTCGTTATAAAGAGCATAAACTTTTTGGGCAATTGTCTGACCCTTCTTTTTAAGGATAAATGTATTGGCTTTCGACTTTTTTGACTTTGTAATGTTATCTAAACATTGGTTAATTTCATCTTTAGTTAAAGCACACGCCTGTCGATGATGTTTGGTGGCTGCAAGAAGTTCTTCTTGTTTACTTTTGATATCTTTCTTACCCTTCTCTTTTAGCTCCTCAATCCGCGACAAGAGTTTCTTTGCATATACTTCCAGATCTTTAAGAAAGTTGTTTCCATCTTTTTTAATATTAGCCAATTGGTCATCTAATGCTTTGATAGCTTTGTTTATATTGTCCAACGCCGATTTTAACTGTGCAGGGACTGCTTGTAAATCGGGGACAGCACAGAGCTCATCTGAGGATTCTCTGATGTTTTGGGGATCCTGGCATTTCCTGTATTGAAATAGAAAAAAAGTTGTCATAGAAGTACATTGCAGTGACCCCACTGTGGTCATTATAGGAAGGTGGAGAAAGACTCCAAACAGACATATGTCTTGGCAGAACAGTCGTTATACCACATGTAAGCTATAAGACTCCACATGAAATAGTTTGCCAATGACTATACCCTAAACCCATGTTGTGAATGGCACAATATTTACGATGGGTTACGAGTCAGTGACTCTACCTTTCAAATACTGGCCTGCCACACATCAACACAAATGTTGTCAACTTCAAATAAAACAGTACTGTTTTGAATTTAATATTTACATACTGCCATGCTGTTCTCAGCTCTAAATTGTCTGTCGAATTAGTTACCTTATATTTATTTAATTTGTTTTAATACAAAGACTAGAACTCCGCGAGTTGGATGTGTCGCCTGACGAAAATTTTGTTAGTCGACATAAAAAATGTTAATTAGTTTTTTTTGTTGTACAGATATAAGCAATGTATTTGCACAAAATTCACATATAAAATAACCTTTTAATTGTCTCATTGCTAAAAACATGCATATACCCTTCGCAAGAAATGCACTAAAAATCAATCAAAGGGGAATAATTTAAAAGAATGACAAGAAATGCTCTGTAAAAATCACTCAAAGGGGAATAACTAAAAAACGGAAGAAGGTAGAGTTATCATTCTTGTGCACTGCACTTTGAGTCATTGCCAGAAACATGCATACTAAGTTTGGAGTCATTTGGACCTACGGTGACAAAGTTACACTCCGGACAAGAAATGCTCTATAAAAATCAATAAAAGGGGTATATTAAAAAATGGAACAAGGTAGAGTTACGGTTCTTGTGCGCTGCACCTCGAGTCATTGCCAGAAACATGCATACCAAGTTTGGAGTCATTTGGACCTACGGTGACAAAGTTAGGCACCGGAGAAGGAAATTCGTCGCCGCCGACAATGCGGACGCCGACAAAGTTATCTCTATATGTTGCCTAGTCAGGCGACACAAAAACAATATTTTACATGAACTGTTTCTAATTTGGATGATCTTAAAACAAACATTAATTGGAAAAAAGTAACTAGAACCAAAGTCTTTCATCAGATAAAACATTTTAGGCTCTCTCTGACACTGTGGGTTTGGGTGACAGTACTTGTATCTTCAGGTGGCAGAATTTTCGGGCTCTCTCTGACACTGTGGGTGTGGGTGACAGTAATTGTACCTTCAGGTGGAAGAATTTTCGGGCTCTCTCTGGCACCGTGGGTGTGGGTGACAGTACTTGTACCTTCAGGTGGGAGAACTTTCGGGCTCTCTCTGACATTGTACCTGCTCCTTCAGGAGGGAGAATTTTCTGACTTTCTCTGGCACTGTGGGTGTGGAGGGACAGTACCTTCAGATAGGAAAATTTTCGGGTTCTCTCTGACAGTGTGTGTGTGGGTGTTGGGGACAGTACCTGTACCTTCAGGCTAGAGAATATTCGGACTCTCTCTCTGACTGTGGGTGGATGTGGGGGACAGCACCTGTACCTTCAGGTGGGAGAATTCTTGGGTTTGTGGGTGTGTGTGTGTGTGGTGAACAGTACCTGTTCCTTCAGGGGCGAGAATTTTCAGGCTCTCTCTGACTCTTTGGGTGGTTGGGGGAACATTACTTGTATGCACTTTACTAAAAGTGTTTTTGTTAATTTAAAATCATCATGAACACTGTGTGTGGGTGGAGCAACCCACTGTGGGTAGAGCTCCCAATAACGTCACTTGTGAAGTTAGGTGAAGTTTTACCATATTCATAGGTTGGTAGGGCTATAGTGCAAGTTTATGTAGTGGGTGGCCTAGCAGAGCTCAGTCAGTTCAGCATTTCAGTAAAACACAGACCGCAGTTTCCTAACAACACTCTATTCATATGTTAAATGACACCTGCTGTAAAAAGGTTTCCTAACAACCCTCTGTTGGTATGTTCCATGACAACCTGCTATGGGAAGGTTTCCTAACAACCCTCTGTTGGTATGTTTCATGACAACCTACAGTGGGTACATTTACTGACAACCCTCTGTTGGTATGCTCTATGACAAACTTCTGTGGGTAGGTTTCCTAACAACCCTCTGTTGGTATGTTAAATGACACCTGCTGTGAGAGGGTTTCCTAACAACCCTCTGTTGGTATGTTCCATGACAACCTACTGTGGGTAGGTTTCCTAACAACCCTCTGTTGGTATGTTCCATGACAACCTACTATGGGCAGGTTTACTAACAACCCTCTGTTGGTATGTTCCATGACAACCTACTATGGGTAGGTTTCCTAACAACCCTCTGTTGGTATGTTCCATGACAACCTGCTGTGGGTAGGTTTACTGACAACCCTCTGTTGGTATGTTCCATGACAACCTACTGTGGGTAGGTTTACTGACAACCCTTTGTTAGTATGTTCCATGACAACCTACTGTGGGTAGGTTTACTGACAGCCCTATGTTAGTATTTTCCATGACAACCTACTGTGGGTAGGTTTACTAACAACCCTCTGTTGGTATGTTCCATGACAACCTACTGTGGGTAAGTTTAGTGACAACCCTCTGTTGGTATGTTCCATGACAACCTACTGTGGGTAGGTTTACTGACAACCCTCTGTTGGTATGTTCCATGACAACCTACTGTGGGTAGGTTTACTTACAACCAGGTATGGGTAGGTCTCCTGACAACCAATTATGGGTAGGTCTCCTGTCAACTCGATACAAGCAGGTTCCCTGACAACCCATTGTATTTTTATGTATTAAGGGTTTTACAGCACACCAACACTTGATAGGTCATACAGTGCCAAATACAGTGAAGTTTAAAGTGAATTTGAAGGTCTCCAGACAACCTACTGTGGTTGGATATGATGACAACCCGCTGTGGTTAGGTACCCTGACAATCCGCTCTGGTTAGGTATCCTGACAACACGTTGTGGTTATGTTAGGTATAAGGACAACCCGCTGTGGTTAGGAATCTTGACAACACGTTGTGGTTATGTTAGGTATAAGGACAACCCGCTGTGGTTAGGAATCTTGACAACACGTTGTGGTTATGTTAGGTATAAGGACAACCCGCTGTGGTTAGGAATCTTGACAACCTGCTGTGGTTAAGTATCCTGACAACATGTTGTGGTTATGTTAGGTATAATGACAACCTGCTGTGGTAAGGTATCTTGACAACACGTTGTGGTTATGTTAGGTATAATGACAACCCGCTGTGGTTAGGAATCTTGACAACACGTTGTGGTTATGTTAGGTATAAGGACAACCCGCTGTGGTTAGGAATCTTGACAACACGTTGTGGTTATGTTAGGTATAAGGACAACCCGCTGTGGTTAGGAATCTTGACAACACGTTGTGGTTATGTTAGGTATAAGGACAACCCGCTGTGGTTAGGAATCTTGACAACCTGCTGTGGTTAAGTATCCTGACAACACGTTGTGGTTATGTTAGGTGTAATGACAACCTCCTGTGGTTAGGTATCCTGACAACCCGCTGTGGTTAGGTCTCCTGACAACCCGCTGTGGTTAGATATCTTGACAACACGTTGTGGTAATGTTAGTTTAAATGACAACCTGCTGTGGTTAGGAATCTTGACAACCTGCTGTGGTTAGGTCTCCTGAAAACCCGCTGTGGTTAGATATCTTAACAACATGTTGTGGTAATGTTAGTTTAAATGACAACCTGCTGTGGTTAGGAATCTTGACAACCTGCTGTGGTTAGGTCTCCTGACAACCCGCTGTGGTTAGGTATCCTTCTGACCCGCTGTGGTAAGGTATCTTGAAAACACGTTGTGGTAATGTTAGATATAATGACAACCTGCTGTGGTAAGGTATCTTGAAAACACGTTGTGGTTATGTTAGGTAAAATGACAACCTGCTGTGGTAAGGTATCTTGACAACACGTTGTGGTAATGTTAGATATAATGACATCCTGCTGTGGTTATGTCTCCTGACAACCACTGTGGCTAAGTCTGCTGACAACCTGCTGTGGTTAGGTATCCTGCCAACCTGGTGTGGTTAGGTATCCTGACGACCCGCTGTGGTTAGGTATTCTGACAACCTGATATGGTTATGTCTCCTGACAACTTCTGTGGTTAGGTTTGCTGACAACCTGCTGTGGTAAGGTATTCTGACAACCTGCTGTGATTAGATATTCTGACAACCTGCTGTGGTAAGGTATTCTGACAACCTGCTGTGATTAGATATTCTGACAACCTGCTGTGGTAAGGTATTCTGACAACCTGCTGTGATTAGATATTCTGACAACCTGCTGTGATTAGATATTCTGACAACCTGCTTTCTGACAACCTGCTGTGATTAGATATTCTGACAACCTGCTGTGATTAGATATTCTGACAACCTGCTGTGGTTAGGTATTCTGACAACCTGATATGGTTATCTCTCCTGACAACTGCTGTGGTTAGGTTTGCTGACAACCCGCTGTGGTTAGGTATTCTGACAACCTGCTGTGATTAGATATACTGACAACCTGCTGTGGTTAGGTATTCTGACAACCTGGTGTGGTTAGGTATTCTGACAACCTGGTGTGGTTAGGTATTCTGACAACCTGCTGTGGTTAGGTATTCTGACAACCTGGTGTGGTTAGGTATCCTGACAACCTGATGTGGTAAGGTATTCTGACAACCTGATGTGGTTATGTCTCCTGACAACCGCTGTGGTTGGGTCTGCTGACAACCTGCTGTGGTGAGGTATTCTGACAACCTGCTGTGGTTAGGTGTGCTGACAACATGCTGTGGTGAAGTATTCTGACAAGCTGCTGTGGTTACGTCTCCTGACAACCAGCTGTGGTTAGGTTTGCTGACAACCAGCTGTGGTAAGGTGTTCTGACGCGCTGCTGTGGTTAGGTATTCTGACAACCTGCTGTGGTTAGGTATTCTGACAACCTGCTGTGGTTAGGTATTCTGACAACCTGCTGTGGTTAGGTATTCTGACAACCTGCTGTGGTTAGGTATCCTGACAACAAGCTGTGGTTAGGTATTCTGACAACCTGCTGTGGTTAGGTCTCCTGACAACCTGCTGTGGTTAGGTATCCTGACAACATGCTGTGGTTAGTATTCTGACAACCTGCTATGGTTAGGTATTCTGACAGCCTGCTGTGGTTAGTATTCTGACAACCTGCTGTGGTTAGGTATTCTGACAACCTGCTGTGGTTAGGTCTCCTGACAACATGCTGTGGTTGGGTATCCTGACAACATGCTGTGGTTGGGTATCTTGACAACTTGCTGTGGTTAGGTATCCTGACAACATGCTGTGGTTGGATATCTTGACAACTTGCTGTGGTTAGGTCTCCTGACAACATGCTGTGGTTAGATATCCTGACACCTGCTGTGGTTAGGTATGATGACAACTTGCTGTGGTTAGGTATCCTGACAACCCTCTGTGGTAAGGTCTCCTGACAACCCACTGTGGTTAGGTATCCTGACAACATGCTGTGGTTAGATATCCTGACAACATGCTGTGGTTAGATATCCTGACAACATGCTGTGGTTAGATATCCTGACAACATGCTGTGGTTAGGTATTCTGACAACCTGCTGTGGTTAGATATCTTGACAACTTGCTGTGGTTAGGTCTCCTGACAACATGCTGTGGTTAGATATCCTGACAACCAGCTGTGGTTAGGTATCCTGACAACTTGCTGTGGTTAGATATCCTGACAACATGCTGTGGTTAGATATCCTGACAACCCACTGTGGTTAGGTATCCTGACAACCCATTGTGGTTAGGTCTCCTGACAACCTGCTGTGGTTAGATATCCTGACAACCTGCTGTGGTTAGATATCCTGACAACCCACTATGGTTAGATATCCTGACAACCCACTGTGGTTAGATATCCTGACAACCCTCTGTGGTTAGATATCCTGACAACCCACTGTGGTTAGATATCCTGACAACCCACTGTGGTTAGATATCCTGACAACCCACTGTGGTTAGATATCCTGACAACCCACTGTGGTGAGATATCCTGACAACCCACTGTGGTTAGGTATCCTGACAACCCACTGTGGTGAGATATCCTGACAACCCACTGTGGTTAGATATCCTGACAACCCACTGTGGTTAGGTATCCTGACAACCCACTGTGGTTAGATATCCTGACAACATGCTGTAGTTAGGTATCCTGACAACCTGCTGTGGTTAGATATCCTGACAACATGCTGTGGTTAGGTATCCTGACAACATGCTGTGGTTAGATATCCTGACAACACTCTGTGGTTAGATATCCTGACAACATGCTGTGGTTAGATATCCTGACAACATGCTGTGGTTAGATATCCTGACAACCCACTGTGGTTAGGTATCCTGACAACCCATTGTGGTTAGATATCCTGACAACCCACTGTGGTTAGATATCCTGACAACATGCTGTGGTTAGGTATCCTGACAACATGCTGTGGTTAGATATCCTGACAACATGCTGTGGTTAGATATCCTGACAACCTGCTGTGGTTAGGTATCCTGACAACCCTCTGTGGTAAGGTATCCTGACAACCCTCTGTGGTTAGGTATCCTGACAACCCTCTGTGGTTAGGTATCCTGACAACATGCTGTGGTTATGTATCCTGACAATCTGCTGTGGTTAGGTCTTCTGACAACCTGCTGTGGTTAGGTCTCCTGACAACCTGCTGAGGTTAGGTCTCCTGACAACCTGCTGTGATTAGGTCTCCAGACAACCTACTCTGGCTGGGTCTCCAGACAACCTGCTGTGGTTAGATCTCCTGACAACCAGCTGTGAGCAGGTCTCCTGATATCCTGCTGTAGGTAGGTCTCCTGACAACCAGCAATATGTAGGTCTCCTGAAAACAAGTGTGTGTAGATATCCTGACAACCCGCTGTCAGTAGGTTCCCTGATAACCTGCGTATGTAGATATCCTGACAAAAGCAATGGGTAGGTTTCCTGACAACCTGCTGTGGGTTGGTTCCCCTGAAAGGAAGTGATGTGTAGTTCCCCTGACAAAATGCTAAAAGAATCCTGTCCTGCAGATATGGGTAGGTCTCCTGACAAGCAGCTGTGGGTAGGTCCCTTTACAACAAGCAAAGGGTAGTTCCCATGACAACACACTGTGTGTATGTCTCCTGACAAGCGGCCGTGTGCAGGTTAACCTGACAATAAGCCATGGGTAGTTTCCCTGAAATCCTGCGGTGGGTAGTTTTCCAGACAACCTGCTGTGGTTAAGGCTCCAGACAACCCGCTGTGGTTAGCTCTCCCAACAACCTGCTGTGGGTACGTCTCCTGACAACAGGCTGTGGGTAGGTCTTCTGAGAACAAGCTGTGGGTAGGTCTCCTGACAACCCACTGTGGGCAGGTCTTCAGACAACCTGCTGTATGTAGGACTCCCTACAATCAGCAATTGGCTGGTCTTCTGAAACAACTTTGTGTAGGTCTCCTGACTACCCACTGTCACCAGCTTCCCTGACAACATGCTGTGTGTAGATCTCCTGACAAAAGCAAAGGGTATGTTTCCTGACAACCCGCTGTGGGAAGGTCTCCTGAGAACAAGTGATTGGTAGGTCTCCTGACAACACGCTGTGGTTAAGTCTCCAGACAACCTGCTGTAGGTAGGACTCCTTACAACCAGTAGGTCTCCTGACTACCCGCTGTCACCAGGTTCCCTGACAACCTGCTGTGTGTAGATCTCCTGACAACAGCAATGGGTATGTTTCCCGACAACCTTCTGTGTGTTGGTTCCTCTGACAACAAACTGAAAGAATCCTGGCAGGCAGCTATGATAGGTCTCCTGACAACCCGCTGTGATTAGGTCTCCAGACTACCCGCTTAGGTCTGCTGACAACCTGCTGTGGTAAGGTCTCCTGACAACCCGCTGTGGTTAGGGCTCCTAACAATCCACTGTGGTTAGGTCTCCTGACAATCCACTGTAATTAGGTGTCCTGACAACCTGCTGTGGTTAGGTCTCCTGACAACCTGCTTTAGTTAGGTCTCCTGACAATCCACTGTGGTTAAGTCTGCTGACAACCTGCTGTGGTTAGGTCTGCTGACAACCTGCTGTGGTTAGGTCTCCTGACAATCCACTGTGGTTAGGTCTGCTGACAACCTGCTTTGGATAGGTCTCCTGACAATCCACTGTGGTTAGGTCTGCTAACAACCCGCTGTGGTTAGGTCTCCTGACAACCTGCTTTGGTTAGGAGTCCTGACAACGGTCTGTGGTTAGGTCTCCTGACAACCTGCTGTGAATAGGTGTCCTGACAATCCACTGTGGTGAGGTGTCCTGACAACCTGCTGTGGTTAGGTGTCCTGACAACCTGCTGTGGTCAGGTTTCCTGACAATCTGCTGTGGTTAGGTCTCCTGACAATCCACTGTGGTTAGGTGTCCTGACAACCTGCTGTGGTTAGGTCTCCTGACAACCCGCTGTGGTTAGGGCTCCTAACAATCCACTGTGGTTAGGTCTCCTGACAATCCACTGTCGTTAGGTGTCCTGACAACCTGCTGTGGTTAGGTCTCCTGACAACCTGCTTTAGTTAGGTCTCCTGACAATCCACTGTGGTTAAGTCTGCTGACAACCTGCTGTGGTTACGTCTGCTGACAACCTGCTGTGGTTAGGTCTCCTGACAATCCACTGTGGTTAGGTCTGCTGACAACCTGCATTGGATAGGTCTCCTGACAATCCACTGTGGTTAGGTCTGCTAACAACCCACTGTGGTTAGGTCTCCTGACAACCTGATTTGGTTAGGTGTCCTGACAACGGTCTGTTGTCAGGTCTCCTGAGAACCCGCTGTGGTTAGGTCTCCTGACAATCCACTGTGGTGAGGTGTCCTGACAACCTGCTGTGGTTAGGTGTCCTGACAATCCGCTGTGGTCAGGTTTCCTGACAATCTGCTGTGGTTAGGTCTCCTGACAATTCACTGTGGTTAGGTGTCCTGACAACCTGCTGTGGTTAGGTCTCCTGACAACCTGCTTTAGTTAGGTCTCCTGACAATCCACTGTGGTTAGGTCTGCTGACAACCTGCTTTGGTTAGGTCTCCTGACAATCCACTGTGGTTAGGTCTGCTGACAACCCGCTGTGGTTAGGTCTCCTGAGAACCTGCTTTGGTTAGGTCTCCTGTCAACGGTCTGTGGTTAGGTGTCCAGAAAACCTGCTGTGGTTAGGTCTCCTGACAACCTGCTGTGGTCAGGTTTCCAGACAATCTGCTGTGGTTAGGTGTCCTGACAACCTGCTGTGGTTAGGTCTCATTACAACCCGCTCTGGGTAGGTCTCCTGACAACCAGCTGTGAGCAGGTCTCCTGAAATCCTGCTGTATGTAGGTCTCCTGACAAGCAGCAATATGTAGGTCTCCTGAAAACAAGTATGTATAGACAACCGCTGTCAGTAGCTTCCCCGATAACCTGCTGAATGTAGATATCCTGACAAAAGCAATGAGTAGGTTTTCCGACAACCTGCTGTGGGTTGGTTCTCCTGAAAGCAAGCGATGTGTAGTTCCCTTGACAAAATGCTAAAAGAATCCTGTCATACAGATATGGGTAGGTCTCCTGACAAGCAGCTGTGGGTAGGTCCCTTAACAATAAGCGATGGGTAGTTCCCCTGACAACCTGCGTTGGGGAGGTTTCCTGACAACCGGCTGTTGGTAAGTCTCCGGACAGCCCCTTGTGGGTAGGTCTCCAGACAACCCGCTGTGGTTAAGGCTCCAGACAATCCGATGTGGTTAGCTCTCCCGACAACCTGCTATGGGTACATCTCCTGAAAACAGGCTGTGGGTGGTCTCCTGAGAACAAGCTGTGGGTAGTTATTCTGACAACCCACTGTGGGCAGGTCTTCATACAACCTGCTGTATGACTCCCTACCACCACCAATTGGCAGGTCTCCTGAAACAACTGTATTGCATAAAGGCACTTCCAACAGCCTTGCTGTTGGGTTAACCCTTTAGCGACGTGGTTGAGTGCCTGGACTACTGATCTGGCGGACCGGGTTCGATTCCCCGTTAGGGCCAGGATTATTGTCTCCTCTAAGAATTACTTTGATGGTGTCAGAAGTAAACGGAAGCCTGATGTGGCTGCCCTGAGATGGGTTTGGGCCCAGAAAAAAGTAAAGGGGGAGGAGTGTAGTGACTGTAAACACTTCTAACAGCCTTGCTGTTGGGTTAACCTTTTAGCGACGTGGTTGAGTGTCAGCCTACTGATCTGAAGGTATCGGGTTCGAATCCCCATTAGGGACAGGATTATTTTCTCTTCTCAGATTACTTTAATGGTGTCAGAAGTAAAACGGAAGCCTGGTGTGGCTGTCCTGATGTGGGCTTGGGCCCAGAAAAAAGTAAAGGGGGAGGAGTGTAGTGCATAAAGGCACTTCAAACAGCCTTGCTGTTGGGTTAACCCTTTAGCGACGTGGTTGAGTGCCTGGACTACTGATCTGGCTAACCGGGTTCGAATCCCCGTTAGGGCCAGGATTATTGTCTCCTCTAAGATTTACTTTACAACTTTGTGCAGATCTTCTGACTACCCGCTGTCACCAGGTTCCCTGACAACCTACTGTGTGTAGATCTCCTGACAACAGCAATGGGTATGTTTCCCGACAACCTGCTGTGGGTTGGTTCCCCTGACAACACACTGAAAGATTATCCTGTCCTGCAGCTATGGGTAGTTTTCTAAAAAGCATCTGTGGGTAGTTCCCCTGACAACACACTGTGTGTATGTCTCCTGGCAACCAGTTCTGACAATTAATTCATGCTGAACCCCCATTGTCCTTTTATATATATTTCACAATTTATATTGTCTAACAATTAGATCATGCTTCAAACAGCATTATTTTGCTTAAAGTAAGTTTATGCCGCAACTAGGCACAAATTCAACAGAACAGGGCTAAGATATTTGCTCGTGTATAAGATATAGTCAAACTACCGGATACCACCTTTAAGTTAAGAAAACTGACCTGTGATCCAAGAGGCGACATTTTCTACACAGCAGTTCGTCGTGCTGGCGACAGTACAGCGTTATTAATTCATCAGCATGTTTCCCACATTTCTCGGTTAATACATCTTTGCTGTCTCCTTGACCTTGCACGACATTGTGATTTTCATGCAAATCATTATGAAATCCCAAGCATGGTGTACACAGATGTTTACTGCAGTCAACGCAGTAATAATCTGAAGTCTGGTCTTTTTTCTTCTTGGCACATATAGAACACGTAGCATCTATATATTCATCCGACCACTTCTCTGCATCAATTGCTTTTGCCATATTTACTTCCTTGCACAAGATTTCGAACGGTATGTACACTGAAGTCTGTGCTGCAGTAACAGAGATTGTTGCTGGGCATACGGAACACCTCGCCCTTTCAAAGGCGAAAAAAGAGGAGTTCCGAGTGGTTGCTGGGGTCAATCGGAACACCTCGACAATACACGAGGAGTTCCGATTGGTTTGTCCCTATGACGGAATTGCCCGAGGAGTTCCGATTGTTGGGGTATGACTAAAGTGCGGAAATGAGATAAACAGCGAAAAGGAGTTTCGCGAAAAAAGATTTTGTTTTGATCGCACTTTTCCATTGAGCGAAAAGAAGCTGTTGTGATTGAATACTCTGGTATAAATAGATTTGGATGAAATGGAAAGTGTCGATTTACACAAATAGTTAATTTCAAGGCGGTTTTTTCAGGACATTTAAGCGTAAATACTTGCTTATACGTCTCATCTGAAGCACATGATTTTGCGACAATAATACTACTTGTGCTATAGAGACCCTCCACCGCCAGCTCCCCCATATGGAGGTCGTTTGCAAAGAAAAGACCGCGCATATAAGATAACATACAGAATTATATATTATATTATGTGTGTGGACAATTTATCACACTATTGACTTTTATAAAGTATACTTATGGAGTAAGTTGTGCAAATGTTACGCTAGGATAAAAGATTGAAAGGCGTTTTGCCGTTATTTGACGTGGTTTTATCAATAGTAACCCCATGATAACACATGATTAACACATGGATTTGTCATTAGCTCTTTGCTGAATCACTCTCATCGCATTTTATTTGGCCAATTTTTTGTATATATAGGAACAAAACAATACAATATTTTGTCATTTTACGTCAACATACAGCATAGTAAATGCATACGACAGGTAAATACAGACCAGTGTGTACATGTCAATCAGTATGATGTGGTACATGAACAGTTAATGTACATTAAAGGTTTAATACAGTATCATATCAATACAGCAGCAAGCAATAAATTATGTAAATGATCTATTCCATCTTGGATTGGTAATAATAACAATAACTGACACACTGGTAGTTATTCTGTAATTTAATACGGATATTATAGAATCTTTTAGGATATTATAGATTTTTTGTTCTTAAAATTCAATAATTAAAAGTAAATGACACCAAATGATACAAACTGACATTCCTGTCGCAAAATGTCAATTACAGCGTTGTGTTGACTGTCTGGCGGACGATTATTACGAATTGCGTCAGTCCACCTTCTCTGGCACCGGGATGTACTCTGTCCGGTTATAATGTCTTGGATATCTTACTTTCTTATCCATATCCACAAAGTATTCTCCAAGCTGTTTCCTCTGTATAATGTGTGTGTGTGTGTGCGTGTGTGTGTAAATTTCTAATATACCTAAATCTAATTAAGTTATGCACTGTTATGTCCTGTTCTGACAAGTGCAATCTTTAGAAAAAATAATGTATCCGTTGGGACCTAAAGGCTGGACAACGGGAGCATAAACCCCTGATCCTACATAATAATAATAATAATAATAATAATATAATAATCTCTGATAATACATGGGAATAATAATGATGATGATAATAATAATAATAATAATAATAATAATAATAATAATAATAATAATATTAATATTATTATTATTATTATTATTATTATTACTATTATTATTATTATTACTATTATTATTATTATTATTATTATTATTATTATTATTACTATTATTATTATTATTAATATTATTATTATTATTATTACTATTATTATTATTATTATTATTATTATTATTATTATTATTATTATTATTATTATTATTATTATTATTATTATTACTGTATTTAACTAACTTATAATGCTGAACGTGATGAATAAGATAACTTGTAATATTTCGAGCTGAATACTAGAAAGGGAGAGAGAGAGGGGGAGAGAGGGATGGAGAGAGAGAGAGAGGTGGAAGCTAGAGGGGGGGGGAGAGGGGAGAGGGTGGCATAGAGAAAGAGAGAGACAGAGACAGAGAGCGACACATAGAGAGACAAACATAGACACTGACACAGAGAGACAGGGAGAGAGGGAGAGGAAGATTGAGAGAGTGGGATAGGGAGGGAGGGAAGGGGTAGAAAGAGGGGCTAGTGAGAGAGAGAGAGAGCGGGCGTAGAGGGAGGGAAAGACAGAGGGGTAGAGGAATGGGTGAGAGCGAGTGAGAGAGTCAAAGAGAGAGAGAGTGAGACAAACAGACAGCGAGAGGCACATAGAGAGAGACAGAAGACAGAGACGCAAAGAAAAAGAGAGATAGGCACAGAGAGACAGGCAGAGAGAGAGAGAGGGAGAGAGAGAGAGAGAGAGAGAGAATAGGTCTAGTCTCGATACCTTATCTTATATTTTGGTTACTTTCATAATCAAAACTCTTAGTGTATATATGAATCGACATCTACACTTCTGGTAAGTAGTACATAAAAATAATTAGGTACCCTGTTGTTTTTATTTAATACATTATAATTGTATCGTATTCTCTTCATACGTCAAGAGTAAGCCTGCCAAGTTCTTTGCATAAATTACGTAGATTGATTGAACAAGTGGTGCCAGTTACCATTCTACCTGCTTTTCTTAATGTTGGCTGCTCTAATTTTTCATCGGCTACCCTGAGTTAATGCTTGTTGCCTGCTGCTTGCCAGCTTGATATTAGTACAGAAATTTTTGTGTTTTGGATTAATTCCGTGGAAAATATGTTGGATTTAAGAATATTTACATGGTTGTACTTAATAATTATTTACATATTTTGATTGGGCCATGAATATTCCACGTTAGTAGGTTTAATTCCTGTCGTATATTTGCGTATTTGTGTTATGTCAGTGTATTGAGCATTTTAAAACGAAATCAACGATACTATTTTCATTATCTTATCTGCTATAACTAGAAGAAATACAATATTGGAGCTTGTTTTGATTTGTTTTAAGGATTATATTTATGTGTGACAGCTATTGTTAGACACTGTTGTCAACCTGATGTCGCCGCTGGCATGGATCGATTGGGAGTTGGGCCCGGGACCATAGTCCCTTGAGAATTTTGCAGGATAAGCGCCCATGTGAGTATTTAAGGTCTCCCGGGCTATGCGAAAGAGATGATAACAACTTCCATCAGGTTCAACATTCAAACTGGATTGGGGAGGTGAATGGCTGAGCCGAGTAGCGCCGCATGCCATATGTCATTAAAATTGCCTTTGTTAAAATATAAATGAGTAATTATATAACATGGATATAGGGTGATATAGGGTGAACTTGGCACCCAAGTAATACAATTATTATATACTTAATCGTGAAATGTAATGTTAGTCCATATTAATTACATTATCATATGCATGTATTATTATATTTAAAAGGAATCAGCGGAGTCGAGCCCTCCCTACTTCCCCTGGCTCCAGCCGAGAATCTCAGACCACAGGGGCTGATACGGACAGGCCTCGCTAGGCTCCCATTGATGACTTTGACGGGAGACCCCTAAATGTAATATTGGATTCTTAGATATGCAAGAAGGATATAAAGGTAGTGTATATAGTATATATAGATATAATGTTAATGTCTGGAATGGAAGCGAGGTTGTATGTGAGGATGGACGTGAATTTTACGCTTCTAACCCACTGGACTTCTCACTCTATCCAACTGGCTTGCTTGCCCTGCCGTACATTTGCCTATATCTGCCAGAGCATTGTAATGAATGCTTTTAATTAATAAATTAATTAATAAAAGATATAAAATAAAATAACACTTTTATAGTTATGCTTTAAAACAAACCTGAACAAAGCCCCCGTAACATTTGGCGCCCAATGTTATAATGTTACAACACTTCACAGAACCAGGTGGCGACGTTATTTTTGTTTGCTCGAGAAATAGAATAAGTATAGTTTCTTAATTAGCATACTGGTAAATTCTTGTTGTAAAACTTTTTTGAGGCAAACATTATAAATATTTTCTGTTATTTTTTGTTTTTGTCAAGTATTGCCAATATCATTTTGTTCCATTGTCAAACCTATTTCGACTATAGGGTTAAAGTCCATAGATATTATGACCTAGATCATACTGATTGTGTTAAATATTCTGCTTAGGATTGTGTTAACAATATTGCATCCCAACCTTTTTTTGTCTTTTTATCCTGTCCTTCCTTTGCCTGCATTTCTCTGACTTACAAAAGTATGAGTGTGAGAGAATAGGGGGTCTATTTCTGTATTTATGAGCCTACTGTATTTATGTTTCATGGTGTGTTTAATACATGTGTTTTCTTGTATGTGCTAAATGTTTGAATTAGGCTGTTTGATGCCATTTTCACTAGCCATAAAGCAAGATATTGGGAATATTTGCTTATAAAAGTTGATAAAGTAAGTCCTATAAGTAAGTGAGATGTATAGTAGTTGTAAGCCATACCATATCAAACACAGAATGGAGTGAAGAGGGTAATTGCTTGTGCTAGCAGCGGTCTTAAACCTGCTGAGAGGAAGTATCCAGCTCATAAGTTGGGAGGAAGTATCCAGCTCATAAGTTGGGAGGAAGTATCCAGCTCATGAAATGGGAGGAAGTATCCAGCTCATAAAATGGGAGGAAGTATCCAGCTCATAAGTTGGGAGGAAGTATCCAGCTCATAAGTTGGGAGGAAGTATCCAGCTCATAAGTTGGGAGGAAGTATCCAGCTCATGAAATGGGAGGAAGTATCCAGCTCATGAAATGGGAGGAAGTATCCAGCTCATGAAATGGGAGGAAGTATCCAGCTCATGAAATGGGAGGAAGTATCCAGCTCATGAAATGGGAGGAAGTATCCAGCTCATAAGTTGGGAGGAAGTATCCAGCTCATAAGTTGGGAGGAAGTACATGTATCCAGCTCATGAAATGGGAGCAAGTATCCAGCTCATGAAATGGGAGGAAGTATCCAGCTCATAAGTTGGGAGGAAGTATCCAGCTCATAAGTTGGGAGGAAGTATCCAGCTCATGAAATGGGAGGAAGTATCCAGCTCATGAAATGGGAGGAAGTATCCAGCTCATGAAATGGAAGTATCCAGCTCATGAAATGGGAGGAAGTATCCAGCTCATGAAATGGGAGGAAGTATCCAGCTCATGAAATGGGAGGAAGTATCCAGCTCATAAAATGGGAGGAAGTATCCAGCTTATAAGTTGGAATTCCTTGCTCTCAAATGGGCTATGACAGACAAATTTCATGACTATCTATTTAGTAATAATTTTGTAGTCACCACAGACAAACACAACAGCTAAATTAGATGCTGCAGGTCACAGGTGGCTAACTTTTTTAATTGCATTTAATTTTGAGATCAAATATAAGCCAGGTAAGCAAAATGTAGATGCTGATGGGCTTAGCAGATGATCTTATGTGACAGTTCTTCCAGTGCTGTACAAGAAGACTTTTTACAGAGATCTCATTCTACCTGTAAATGGAATATCTTTAGACAGGATACCTACTAATACGGTACCAAGGGAGATCCAGCAGTTGAATAATTATCACTAATTATTCAAAATTAGGCAACCACCTGAGTCCCAGGATGTGACCGTTGACTATGACCGCTCTTCTTCCTCGGCTCTGCGTCTTCTGTATATGTTATACCCCAAAGAAGACCACATTTTATACCTGACTGGTATGATTCCAAATCAGTGTCCAAACCTAGTCAGTGTATACATGTTGTGCCTTCTTGTGACAAAAGTATTATTCTCAGTACTACAACACTACCCAGTGTTCTGTTTCTGTAGATAGAGTGTCCCCTTCTGATCATACTGATCATGGCACACGCTTATCATACACTGCTAGTACCAATAATATTAAGTCGCCAGTAGAACCAGTACGAAAGTCTGGAAGGAGTACTCACGCACCAGACCGGTATGGAGATTGGGTTAGTCCTATTATTGTAACTGCACGAGACTGTGAAATAGGAGAAGTTTTTGTGTAAACAGTTTTTTTCCAGGAAATGAGGTTCTATTATTCTGTCAAGAGGAAATTTAGTTTTAAATTGTTTTTGTTTTCCTCCTTGCTTTGTATTTTTCCAATACATCTATTACCCTTGTGGAGTTATCAATTCTCCCTACGAGCCAATGTAAACAATGCAGATCCACTAAGTAGGTCAGTGTTACTCATGCAGTCTCACTTAACTGTTTGAATTAGCAGTCCAAGATTTACTATGGTGAATATGCTGCATGTGTTTTAGTTTTAAGCTGTTAAACACTGACAGGGGGAATTAAAATACAATATTTAAGTTTCTTAGGTAGTTTAGATGTAGTACAGATAGTGTAGATAGCTGAGTATTGTTTTGATTGGCATATTATATATCTTTAACACGAGAGATTGAACGTTACTTAGTGTATATAATATATATAGCGGTACTTTTGTTGCATTGAATTTATGAATTAAGTGAATTAAAATGTCAGTAGACATTGTATCCTGGCCCAGGAAGAATGTAACCCAGGTTTATATCAACGCCAGGAAAGCCACACGTGACTGCCTGTTGTATGTTTGTGCACATGTTGTTCGTGTCTGTACGTCTGGTATTACTTGTCTACCATATCTCCCGTAATGGGATGTCTTGTTTCAACCCCGTGACTTGTCCAATATGATTATGTATGAGGATTTATCCTTATATGGTAGTGTCTGGGATGAAAACGAGGTTGTATGTGAGGATGCACGTAAATTGCAACCTTTTCCCCGCTTCTAACCCACTGGACTTGTCTAGCTAACGAATCACTCTCTTGCTAGCTGCCCTGCCTATATCTGTCAGAGCATTTTAATATCTGTTCTAATGACCACCTGGTTCTAACTTATATGTTTCAATAAAACAAGTATTTGGACTAAACCCCAAAGCTTCTGTTCGATTTCAACCTGAACAAAGCCCCCGTTGCAGTATGAAGGATATAAAAGTAAATAACCCCTTCATAGTTATACTTTTTTATTAGTACCAAAACAATTTATATATTTATTCATATGGATATGTGCTAATTCTATTACTTTTGGATATATAATTATATTAGTCTGCTCGTGCTTTAGCTTTAGATTAACAGATTATTTTATTTAATTGTATCCATAGTTACTGTTTAAACCATTAACCATGTTTACTATTTAAATTTTAGTCAGTTTTGAATTTAAAAAAATAAATTGTCTTAAGATGGGCTAGTATACAAAAATGAAAATTGCAGTCGACTGGTAAAATAGGCGTTGGTCCATGCAAGTGCAGTTCCTATGTGAATTATCAGCTCAATTCCTGATGTGGACCTGTCTTGTTGCACGCCTGTCGGCTACAGTTATTATATTTTTAATTAAAGTTTTCCACGTTAGGGCGACCATCCATTTCAAAATAACTAGATGCTACAATTATTATAACCTACCGAGCATGCCATATTTTTAATATATGCACTAAGAGTTTGAAAGATTGGAATTTGTAATTCTTAAGGAGGAAATAATAGAGCATGTAGATTTAGTGGAAGATTGATGTTTTTAAAAACATCTTCTAAGGCTGTTCTTTCACACCCAACCCCTACCGCCCGATTAACACTGCACTGCAGCAGAAAATGTGACTCGTCATTGATAGTATTGCAAGTAACACAGGAAGGATTTAAGTTTAGTATATATTGACCTGTGCTACCAGGTAGTAAAGTTGTTGATGTTTTCAGCCTAGTGATACATGTGTCTATCCTTAAGTTATTTGAGTACATAGAGGGTAGATCAAGGGTTCGTAATGGCATATAATTATTCACTAGTTTCTTTTGTTGTTCCCCATTCCTGTAAAAGATGTTTTGGCTAGTAGAGTATATTGTAGATGGGAATAGACCGAGATGTTGAGTCACATATGAAAGATTGGGGCACTCCTTGACACTGGTCGATAAGTATATAAATTTTGTTTAAGATGAACACTGCACTGCAGCAGAAAATGTGACTTGTCATTGATAGTATTGCAGGTAATACAGGTAGGATTTAAGTTTAGTATATATTGACCTGTGCGACCAGGTAATAAAGTTGTTGACGTTCTCAGCCTAGTAATACATGTGTATATTCCTAAGTTATTTGAATACATAAAGAGTAGATCAAGGGTGGGTAATAGCCTATCATTATTCAGTATATTCTTTTGTTGTTCCCCATTTCTGTAAAAGATGTTTTGGCTAATAGAGTATATTTCAGATGGGGATAGACCGAGATGCTAAGTCACTTCTGATAGATTGGGGCACTCGTTGCCGAAAATTCCTACATGAACTGGATACCATGCAATTTTGAACTGGTGACCCTTTTCTTGACACTGGTTGATAAGTATATTAATTTTGTTTAAGAGGTCGGGTCTAGATCTGCTATTATGAAATTTAATTGCTGTTAAAGAATCCTCCAAAGAATAACAGATTTAGTTGCTTTTTGTCTTAGTATCCAGCATAGAGCTAGCATTATGGCGTTTATTAATTCCTGCTGTAAATATGGAAGTCTTATCATCCATGTATAAATTATAGTTGTTAGGACATGGATTCCTTGTGAGTTTATTCAAAGCGTTTTTATGCCCATTTATTGCATCCCAACAAGCTTCATTTCACTACAGTACATTTTAGTTTTTCTTGTTTTTATTTTTACAGGTTTGAATGGTCTCCCTTGCAATGGACAGCAGTTTATCAGTGAGGAGCTGTCGGTGTTCATTTATATTGCTGGAGTAGACCTCATCAGGCCGTATCCCCTTACATAATGTGCCAAATACTTCCAAATCCTCTTTCTGAAAAAGAATGTAACGATGTAATGATTGGGAAAGGGCCAGAACCTCATGTGTCCCCAATCTTGAAGTACCGCAAGCTTTGGACGGGTGATCGTTAGATCTAAACATGTTAAAACCTGGCATACTCTGGTTGGATTGCTGTCATTAGTAGGACTTGGTTAAATTGATTACCCAATCATAAATCCGCCCCCATGACGTTCTTTTCTGGTAGAACCCCAATCTGGATGGTGAGCATGGAAGTCTCCAGTAATCACACAGTCCTTATGCTCAAGATAAAAATTGAGCTTAATTTGTCTGTTACTTCTAGGGACCAGCCTCCCAACAAACGTTAGCCAGAGTAAAGGGATATCTATCAAATAGAAGGTTGATGATTTG
This sequence comes from Sinonovacula constricta, assembly GCA_007844125.1. Lineage (NCBI taxonomy): Eukaryota > Metazoa > Mollusca > Bivalvia > Cardiida > Solecurtidae > Sinonovacula > Sinonovacula constricta. The sequence continues at coordinate 53,032,752 of CM017566.1, forward strand.
TCCCTGATTTTATTCATTCCAACAATCTGGTGGTTTATTCCATGTTTGATATACACCACCAAACCTTATCCCTGACCCCCCCCCCCCCCCCCCCCCCACCCCCACACACACAGAGGAAATCTGGTTTGTAGTGGATTGAAAATAGTTATAATAGGCAGCGCATCAAGGAATATGTTTGGTCTGATTATTTTTTTAATTTTCTTGACACATATTAGGTGGATTTCATGGTTATTTAAATATTCCATGAGGTTTGAAAATGTGCATGCTGTGAAACCCCCAGCATTGTAGGGTAGTGTATTTACCCTGCCGTCCATTGCAAATTTTTGGGAGCAGCAAGTTTTCTTCTACTCAACATCCTCGCCACTTTCTTGGGTGGCTGGCTTCTTTTACTGGGATACCTTTTTTCTCAAGACCCCCTACGCCGGGCGGCACCAACGGGTTTGCGTGGTGTACCCGGAGAGTGTGGTGGCAGGCAACCTATTTGATTTGAGGAGGTTGTAAAAGAGGAGTTGTAGGATGTACCCTCAACGTTGATCACATGATCGGGGTGGGGGTAGGTTTTTTATATTCATTTCCTTGATGAAGGGATTCATTTTCTTTGCATTTCTATAAGGGGGATAACTTAGTTTGTATTGTTGTACTTGAGTTAATATGATGTTTGGGAGAGAGTTGCAGCATTCATTTTGCTCTCTCCCAGCCCACCGCTTCCCTTCCCATGATTTTAATGGTATTTGCTGCTATCTATAAGCCGGACAACCTCTATAACGCGGAAAGTGTTGCCCGCCAATAAGTTGTTTTAATCAATCCGACATTCTCTTATTCTATGCCCCCCCCCCCCCTCCTCGCATTTTGCACATGTTGTGTTCACCCGGCACTTGGAGGCTCTATGACCGAAGTCTTGGCACTTAAAGCACCTCAACGGTGGTGGTAGGTACTCTTCTACTGGGTATTGTAATGAGGTACCTTGGAATGATACATGGTTGGGCAACAAATTCCCTGTAAAGTTTATTAAAACAGCTGTTGAAAATTTTCCATTTTTAATCTAGTGGAATTTGCGACAAGAATATTTCATACAGGCGAACATTCTGGCCAAGTTTGGTGAAGATTTGGTAAAGAAAGTATTGAAACAAATATCAAACGAAGCATTGACATAACTCCTGGTTAATCTGGAGTGGTGCTCATAACTATATATCTTTCCATCATGTATATCTGTATCAATCAGGAAGGTGCAAATAAATGGTCTTGATATTATCACTATTTTTCTAGTTAACGCTTAAATTAATGTAAAATATTTATAATGTAAGCAACTCATATAAATATTTTGAAATCCTTAAACATCAATCTATTAAAAACATTACTCTCTGGTTTGGAGGTTATGGGGATTTCACTGACAGAATGACTTAATACATAGATTTGATAGTTTATTATATATACAGATATAGAAATTAGTTAAGCTACTAAAAGAAGAAAAAACTATCAAAGCGCACTCTCTCTCTCTCACACACACACACACACACACACACACACACACACACACACACACACACACACATATTGGCATCTCTATCAAACAAAGGCTTTACATTATACATTCAAATACTGGTACATAAATACAGCTATTATTATAGTCTATTCGATGTACTAGGCAAGTCAAATACCTACAAAATTAAGCTATGTTCTATTTAGAATTTACAATTCAGTAACAATCATTGTTACCATTCAGAGAACAATCCTTTAGTTACATATAAATAACAGTTCTCTTTACTTTTCGCCAAAATTTTCTTCAAATCTATGGAAAACGTACCGCATTTTGTCCGCTATTCACGTATGTTGCATTCTAGAAATCGACATTTTACATGAAAGCCGTAACCGTGCGCTCCTAGAAGCAAATGTATGCAACTGAACATATTTTTGCTAAGTCTTTTTCGGCGAAATTCAAGAAAACAGTAAGTCATTTGAGTTTAGTCAACAAACAGAATCCATTGCAATTAGGTTAAACAAAGCAAACACTTAATAGCGTTATTCAAGTTTAATTACCTACAGGAAGCTAAATCTTACTATTATACATTTAAACAACGTTTTCTCAAATACATATCACGTGTATACCTATTATATAAACTGAACAATCCTTGATCTTAAACTTATACAATATTTGAAATAACATGTGTGAATAATAAAATGAACAATATTGTGTCTGACAGTAACGAAATATTTCCAGAGAAAAGATGTAGTGCGAATAATGTACACATAAAGTGTATGTTAAACTATGACCAGGTCGCTTCAAATCCGGTGTGTTTTTAAAACAACAACAATAATAAACACAATATAACAATTATCGATTATATACATATATATACATTTCCATTGACACAATTGTTCATACAAAAGATAATCGACGAACTATATAATAAAGGTGCAATATTTTCTTAATTCTATATATCATTTTTGTTAATCCAGGAGTGGACTGGGGCAAGGAACACAAATAAAACATAGAGAGTATATAATAAATACATTACATCAATTAAAATTTAAAAACTGGCAAAATTGTATCGGATCTGATCCCGATTTACGTCAGAACACATATCCGGCATTCTAGAAATCTAAAATTTCATGGGAGAACCTGCCCCGGACCACCCGAACAGCAAATGTGTGCAAAACAACATTCGAATACATCGTTAGTGGCATCTGTAAAGTTGGTATTCAACAGTTTTTCTATATCAAATTCATGTAACGATGAATTTATTCCGCTGCTTTGGGGATTCGAGACTTAATTTCTGCATAACCTCATACTTTAGTGTAAGTAAATACGGCTTTGAAGACTGCATTTTTTACCCGGTTAACCATGTTACATTATCTCAAAAGAGAGTGGTCACGTGGTACTCTTAGTTAAAAATACCTATCTCAGTAGCGTGTCTCAGACTTTAATTTTCTATGATCTTAAACAAATTTACAAAGGTTAGATTTTAGAGTATTTAACTAATCTTAGATTTGAAACCATAATAGAATTAACTTCCTTCTCCACAAATCAGTACATCGATAATTAACTTCTGTGCTAATATTTTAATCAATTTAATTACTGCAGATCGCCACATTCCACAAAGGGAAAATGGAGGGTAAACAAAACCAAATCTCTTTCTCGTGTCTCGGATAGGAAATACCTGTTTACAATGAGAAATGAGGATTTACGTTTCACTGTTCATACTGATCCAGAGCACCATTGTGCAGCATTTTTTCTGGTAACAATGACTTGTTTGGTTATTTGAGAAAAAGATATTGCTGTTCAAACTGTCGGATACCACTTTTAAGGGTCAGTTTATGTCTTCTATATGTAATATATACGGCACAGGCGTGTAAAAAAAACTCCACAAATCATAAAGTGAAGTCATTTAACATTTGAAGAAAGTTCACGCCCACCCAAGGTAAAAAATCCCTTAATCCGCTCATGGAATCACGCACAGTTTAGGATATGGAATTGTTACATAGACGCAGATTCTTGCATCGATTATGGGATCAAAACAATTGCCACAAAGAAATGAAACATGCATTTCTTGCAAATTATCTTGACATAAAATGTTACTAAATCTTTAAAGGCAATAATATTGACTGCCCCACCCCAAAGGAATATTTAAGGAAACGAGCATTTTATAAATGTTCAAAAGGGATTGGGTGGGGTATGCCCCGGACAGCACATACATGGCATTGTTTATATAGTCGTACACAGAAAATCTTTTTTTATTGTCAAACAACTGTAAGAATTATAGTTGTATACACAATTGCCCTAGTCGAAATTGTTTATGCAATATTAAACGTTATTTTACGATTTACTAAACTGAATTTATGATCATTTCGATTTGAATATAAACTCGCCAGTTATGCACATATTATGAATATTTGAACTGAAAATGTATTAATTTCTGAAATCTGACAAGAATGCCAAATAATTCAGCAGTGAAGTAATGTATTGATGACGTCGCGTCATTTTGTTGATTTTGCGGGAAAACTTATCTCGACTTATTGTTTGTAAAGTTTATATACATGTACTATACACTAAAATAGATGCCTTGCTGGTCACAGCTACAATTGTCTTAACAAAAAAATAACATTAAAAATCGATTGATTATTGTTTATATATCAACTGTCGGACATTCTCGCATTATTGCACATGCCGCTAAATGTGACAAGAGTGTATTAAACCAAATGCGAGTAGTAGTATGAAATGTTTTAATTAAAATTTATTAAATTCTGATATGAATATAATTCACCAATGCAGTAATGTATTGATGACGTCGAGTCTTTTTGTTAATTTTGCGGGGAAATATATTATCCGCGTGTGATGACGTCATATTGTTATGATAAATGACGTCATTGTTTTGATGTTGATGTAAAATATACAAACATGGCGAACTGAGATGTAAACATCAAACTGAATTGAAATTAACTTTAATTGTAGGAACGTTTGTACAAAATATATATTGGAAATACAACAATACATTAACTACATTCTTATCTGTAACATTTACAGAAGTACAGAGTTTCAAATAAACGTTTTAATTTCATTTTATTCCTAAACAAAATGTCGATAGAACATTGTTTTGCTAAAACGTTAATTCCACGTTAAGTTAATCCCACATTTATAACGAGTCACTTATTCACAAAATGTCGCAATCAGCAACAAAAGTATAAACATAAATAATAAACAAAATGTCCGGCAATATTTGATATTAACTTTACAATTCCACCATCAGAAGCTGATCACTCTTCCCTCCAACACACAACAGACTTCTGCTCTCATCATAACTGAGACAGCGTGGACGCCACGTGATTCCATCTTCCTTGGACAATATCTGACCTACCACGTGACCATCCTCGGTCACCATGATTACGTTGTATGAGTCCCAGCCACATACATACACGTGACCGCGATGGTCAGTGGTCACACCCAGGGCTTCAGACAGTCCGAGATCGTCCTGGGAGAGATGAAATATCCGCCTCCCGTCCACGCCGACACATACAAGACCTCTCTCACAGTCAGCAACATAGAGTCGGTCGCCGGAACTGTTCACGGCGATGCGTTGGATGCCAGAGAACAGTTTCCGGCCGTCGGTGTCCTTGGAGATCTTCCTCAGCTTCCTGCCACTACTCACGTCGTGCACGTACAAGATGGTATAACCCGGCCACTCAGCACAGTACAGCAGTCCGCCGTGACAAGCGATCCTGTGGGTCACATGTCCCAACTCGACGGTTCGTGTCCTGGTCAGACTGACTGTGTTGTAGACGTGGACTTGGGTAGAATCATAGAAGGCAACCTGGAAATACAGAAATGTAGACCAGAGTAAAACATTGTAAATGAACAGATTGTGTTGGTGACAAAATACACGTCAGCGTTCGCAGTCGTAAATGATTGAAACCTGAAAATAGAAGGAAGGGGAAAACAGAACATAAATAAAGTCTTTGGCCCGTATACACCAACCATTCTTCAGTAAGATTCTGTAAAGTCAGGGATTTAAGTTAAAAATATCTTCAGCGTATTTTAAGCTTTAAGTATGAAATGTATCATGACAATTTAACTTTGCTATTTTGACTTAAAATCACATTTTTTCTACATACAAAAGCTTAGTTTTTTATGGTATGAAATGGTGAGTTTAAGTCGTGACTTGTGTTAAGATACGTTTGGTGAATACAGGCCTTTACGTCGTGGCATAAGTTCGATCAGTTTGTTTGCGGCGGAGCAAACATGGCCGGCAGAATAATCATCCATACAACAACCTGAAAATATAAACATGTAAAGCAGGTAAACATTAAAATGAAATTGTAAACAATTGCTTGTAAAATGTCAATCTTTAGTAGTTCATGTCGACCACCTTGCTAGTGCCTGGCATAAATATCAGAAAAATACGACTCAATAACCCGACAATACAGATCTGTACACTTGCTGCACTCACTGTCCTCCTGGCTCGGTTCAGCTTGAGTACGAGGAAAAGTCGTCATTTGTGTCTGAAAGTGAGGAAACGTAAAATCATGGCCATTTATAGGACCCCATGAAACTATTTTTAATAATTTAAATAAAAGACAATCAATATTTAAAATCAAGTTTAATCTAATAACGTCTTGCTTTCTGAATCAATAACGGATGAAATTTACTGTACACTCACAGAAAATGTGCAAAATTCATTGTGTCTACATCTAGCAATCTACATGAAACAAATAGACATCTGAAAATTACAGCCATGGCTTTTAAACTGTATTTTATCCAACTTAAGCATAAAGCCATTTAAAAAGGCATTTGTTTAAAAGTATTTTTATAATATTCAAACGCATACTTAACAAGATCTCTACACATTTTTCCTCAAGACTTCACAGAATCCATCTCACTTTGGCTAAGTTCGTGAACGCTCAACTTGTTGTTTTTCTCAAATATTTATGACGTCATTTTTTGTCGCGTGACGAATGGAATGTGTACAACTGTTTGTATACTTGTACGCGAGAATCTGCGTTAGGCATACTACTCTATGATCAATGTGTGCAATGTCGGAGTACAAATCGAACTTATTTTGATTTGTATTACTGGTATCGCACACCACGAGAGATAGCGCGTTTTGTTTACCTTCTGTCATGAAACGATATATGTTACGTACAATGTTAGGACGTAGCTGGGCCCTTGATGTTTTGCGGTGCGGGTGGGGGCAACATTAAATAATATCGCTCCCCTAATTGATTTTTTTTTATCAAAGAATCGTTGTAAAGATTTGAATCTATACATGTAGATGTTCCCTCTGCCAGACTACAACTCAAGCCCGTGAGACAATAATTAAATGTATATAAAGTGTAGTTGTTTAGGGAGAATAATAACAATTAGAATTGTAAACCTCGTGTTGTTGTTTTTTGTCATTTCTTCATAGATAGGACTGTCCAAGCTGGTGTCGTATTCTTATCTCCTGTAAATGGAAAAAGGTATCAAAACAACAGAAACCGGAATTCAGTAATGACGTGTTGGCATTTTGTTTAACACTTTTTTCATGCTATTTATTTACATATTGCTTTTGTATTATTAATACACTAGACCTTGAGAACAATACTCTCTTAAAAGTCTATGTGTCCAATAAAACGATCATAAACTCGCAAATATTGCCTCAGCATTTGTTTAATGGTGTGAACGAGTAAGTAATAAAATCCAAAGTGAATGCATTCAGATGTTCAATAACAGACTGGCAGATTGGCGTATATTGGGCGGAATTGCTTACACTGTGTAAGATTGTCGAACGGCGATTACTACTTTCATTTCATCTTTTTTCTGAATTGCCATTTTCACTTCACAGTGGTTGATTATTGCACTAAGTGTGTGTGTGTGTATGTGTGTACCTGCGCGTGATGTGTGTGTGTGTGTGTTCGTGTGTGTACCTGCACGTGATGTGTGTGTGTACCTGCGCGTGATGTGTGTGTCTACCTGCGCGTGATGTGTGTGTGTGCGTGTGTCTACCTGTGCGTGATGTATGTGTGTGTGTACCTGCGCATGATGTGTGTGCGTGTGTGTGTACCTGTGCGTAATGTGTGTGCGTGTGTGTGCGTGTGTGTACCTGCGCGTGATGTGCGTGTGTGTGTAACGGCGCATTAAGGTAGCTTATAAATTTTGGTCCGTTAATTCAAAATAATGAACAATTTCATTCCTTGACGCGTTACCTCAAATACCCACCAAGAAGGGAGGTAACATTAGGTAAATGTGAAAGTCGGATTAATGTCCCTTCAATATCGAATTGAGGAAAACACTACCACTTGGTTAATATATTTTGAAAAGCCATTTATTATCTCACAAACCGCGTCTCCGCTTGTTTACTTTACCAAAAAAAGAGCACTACTATGACAGCATATTGTGAAATTTATTCTTAGCAACAGTAATTTTGACCAGACTGACACCCGAAGCAAACCAAAAACTTGCACTTCCCATAAGGTACTTATGTATAATATGATATCTCAATCCTGATAATTAACACACATCAGCTTCTCTCCTGCCTTCCCGAACGTACGCCAAATAACGGTGGCGGCAATCTAAAACGTTGGTTCAAATACGTCATGCAGGGTATGAATATGACATATTTTGAATATGTTCAGCCACAACACTCGGTTAACATGCTTGGTGTGTTAACTGATGATAAATATGAATTATTCTTATTCTATAGCGTACGAACATTTTGTTGTTTTCTCGAATAGTGGTGGTCGGTACAGTTTTCCTTCATGTCATGATGTTTCCTATTTTGTGCTGAATATACCACAATTATGACTATAAATCATAAATCACGACAATGTCAGTTAAATTTCCGGTAGCTGAAATAGTTTTTGTTACCATTACAATAAATTCAGACAATTCCGCGTACATGTATGCAAACAGTGATTCAAATGCACATCTCCTATGTGACGTAATTTTGGAAACTTTCGTCTCTCTTTATGCACATCTCCTTGTCGTCACAATTTATCTCTCTATCACACATAAAAGTTTTCTGCAAAGTCTAAAATGTATTTTCTCTATATCTGGTGTTTTTTTATATCCCCAAACAATTACCGAATAATTTAAAATAGTTTCCCTATCTAAGTAGATCTAGGCATTTTTTTGTTACATTATTATGATATTTTCCCACAACACATTCTTTAACATATTTGACCTCGATTGAAATAAAATAAGATCATGAACTGAAATCTTCAAAATTATTTCTGTCAGTACGACGTAGAAAATATGGTTTTAGAAAAGAAGAATTTATAAACATTCCTATAAAAACATATGTGAAAAATGGCCACACCCCTGGTGGTCATGTTTTTGACGGATCTAATTTTTTGGAACGATCTTAATACATGGCTTCCATAAAAACATGTAAATGAAATAGCATGGCTCTAGCTCTTGTAGTTTTTGACAAGATTTTCCAAATTTTCCATAACATATTGGGAAAATGGACACACCCCTAGCGGGTTAACACATAAAATTGTTCATGCAGTTTCATGTGAGTACTACAAATGATAATTGTTTATTGTATTGTAAGACTTTTGTGACGCTCTGCTCTGAATTAATTATGATGAGGGGCGCCCGAGGTGTAGTGGTGTGGTGTAGTGGTCGTGTTGGCGCATGTATCCCCTCTGACTGCTTCTCATTTGGGACGAGGAACTTAATATGGGAAAGGCTTTTAGCTGACCTGTTGTTCGCCTGTGGTTATCCCTCTACCAAAATAAGTTGCTGTAGTGAACATAATTGGTCTCTGTGATGTAAAACAACAACAAAATTATCATTGCAAATGAGACCAGTGATTTATATACCATGTAAACAATACATGTAATTTGCAAAGCTATTATTTATCATTTAGGGCAAAATTGTAAAAACCTGGTAATGCTTTTGTCAATCTTCACACAAGAAGTTATAATAACTATAAAATAAATGAAAATAAATAAATAAAATAATAAAAATAAATGTTTTTTGAAACATAAAAATTAACATTAAAACAAGTTTCAAATATTTTTGATCTGTAAATCTACTTAAAGCAAAAACATTTAATTTCCTGGATGACCACCAATTTTCCATGATGTAGCAATTGTTATAGTTGTGCTTTAGTTTAAAATATTTTTATACTTATTATTTGGGAATTTTTTTTTCCCGACTGCCTACTTTCTGGGTAGAGCAAGTACTAAGGTATTATGTACACACAGCACTGAACAGAAAATAGTCTTGCTGAAGGACTTGCTATGCTTGGTCCTCTTTGGACGTTCGAAGTTGGTTCAAACGTGGGACCCTCTGATCCTGAATCCAATGTCTAAACTACTATACCATGGACGCCCACTTAAGCGTGTTTTGGAGAATGCTGTTATATAATATAAATTTGAACACGCCCATCATTACAATAATAAAAATTCTTCCCTTTAATTTATTTATTCTTATATTGTTGGAATATCTTGCGTGTCAATATAATACATGATAGTATACACGCCAACTAAATCACCAAAGGGACACGAAAAGTATACTTACTGCTACCTCTTGTGGACCAATACAGCATACGTCCCATGGCTTTTCATCGGTATCACAGAACTTGGTAACCTTCCTACTTGATGGGTCTACACGCTTCAATCTTCTGTTATTGAAATCAGCTACCATCATACTCCCATCACTGAGATGACAGCAACCCATGTTATCACATATGTCCTTATCCCCTGGTATCTTGACGTTGATTTGTTTATTTTCTGGTCTCACCGCTGGCTTATCTCTGTATTTCTCCACTGGTCTCCCAACTTGACGGTCTCCTGGACTCCGTACAACTGCCTGTACTGGTATGTCTACTTCACCTCCCACAGCACCCTGTGACCTGATATCCTGAATCTTGGTGCTGACTTCCTTAACAAGGGAATAGAAACAGTTAAGGGAGTCATATATCTTCATTTCAGTCATGAAGCTGAATTGATGTCCCTTTATCAGACTGTTCGACTCGTTATAAAGAGCATAACCTTTTTGGGCAATTGTCTGACCCTTCTTTTTAAGGATAAATGTATTGGCTTTCGACTTTTTTGACTTTGTAATGTTATCTAAACATTGGCTAATTTCATCTTTAGTTAAAGCACACGCCTGTCGATGATGCTTAGTGACTGCAAGAAGTTCTTCTTGTTTACTTTTGATATCCTTTTTACCCTTCTCTTTTAGCTTCTCAATCCGCGCCAATAGTTTCTTTGCGTATACTTCCAGATCTCTAAGAAAATTGTTTCCATCTTTTTTAATATTAGCCAATTGTTCATCTAATGCTTTAATAGCCTTGTTTATATTGTCTAAAGCCGATTTTAACTGCGCAGGGACTGCTTGTAAATCGGGGACAGCACAGAGCTCATCTGAGGATTCCCTGATGTTTTGGGGGGCCTGGCATTTCCTGAAATGAAATGGAAAATAAAATCGTCATTAAGGTACTTTGCAGTGACCCCACTGTGGTCATTATAGGAAGGTGGAGGAAGACTCCAGACACATGTCTGGGCAGAACAGCCTTTACACCACATGTAAGCTGGAAGACTCCACATGAAATAGTTTGCCGATGAGTATAACCTAAACCCATGTGGTGAATGGCACAATATTTACGATGAGTTACGAGTCAGAGACTCTACCTTTCAAATACGGGCCTGCCACACATCAACACAAATGTTGTCAACTTCAAATAATACAGTATTGTTTTGAATTAAATATTTACCTACTTTTGCCATGCTGTTCTCAGCTCTAAATTGTCTTGGAATTAATTACCTTACATTTATTTAATTTGTTCTAATACAAAGAAAACAATGTTTTACTTGAACTGTTTCTAATTTAGATGATCTTAAACAAACATTGATTGGAAAAATGTACTTAGAAGCCAAAGACTTTTAATCAGATAAAACATTATATATAACTAAATAACATAGTTTCCACTGATATGACCTTCCTGGCTTTTTATGATAAAATGACAGTAGGATCATGACTGACAGATAATGTGACAAAAGTGAAAAGACACTGGTTGACCAAGCCAACAAAGACATGTGTAAGATGTCTACTGTGGGAAGGTTTCCTAACAACCCTCTGTTGGTATGTTCCATGACAACCTGCTATGTGTAGGTTTACTGACAACCCTCTGTTGGTATGTTCCATGGAAACCTACTGTGGGAATGTTTCCAAACAACCGTCTGTTGGTATGTTCTCCTGACAACCCGCTAGGGTAAGGTCTCCTTACAACCCACTGTGGTTAGGTCGCCTGACAATGCGCTGTGGTTAGGTCTCCTGACAACCTGCTGTGGGTAGGTCTCCTGACAACCAGCTGTGGTTAGGTCTCCTGACAACCTGCTTTGGTGAGGTCTCCTGACAACCTGCAGTGGTAAGGTCTCCTGACAACCTGCAGTGGTTAGATCTCCTGACAACCTGCTGTGGTTAGGTCTCCTGACAACCTGCAGTGGTTAGATCTCCTGACAACCCGCTGTGGTTAGGTCTCCTGACAACCCGCTGTTGGAAGGTCTCCTGAGAACAAGTGGTTGGTAGGTCTCCTGACAACACGCTGTGGTTAAGTCTCCAGACAACCTGCTGTAGGTAGGACTTCTTACAACTAGCAATATGTAGGTCTCCTCAAAACCTGCTGTGTGAAGGTCTCCTGACTACCCGCTGTCACCAGGTTCCCTGACAACCTGCTGTGTGTAGATCTCCTGATCATCTGGGTAGGTTTCCGGACAACCTTCTGTGGGTTGGTTCCCCTGACAACACACTGTAAAAATCCTGTCATGCAGCTATGGTAGGTCTCCTGACAACCCGCTGTGGTTAGGTCTCAAGACAACCCGCTTAGGTCTGCTGACAACCTGCTGTGGTTAGGTCTGCTGACAACTCGCTGTGGTTAGGTCTCCTGACAACCTGCTGTGGTTAGGTCTCCTGACAATCCACTGTGGTTAGGTGTCCTGACAACCTGCTGTGGTTAGGTGTCCAGAAAACCTGCTGTGGTAAGGTCTCCTGACAACCTGCTGTGGTTAGGTCTCCTGACAATCTGCTGTGGTTAGGTGTCCAGAAAACCTGCTGTGGTTAGGTCTCCTGACAACCTGTCGTGGTTAGGTCTCCTGACAACCTGCTGTGGTTAGGTCTCCTGACAATCTGCTGTGGTTAGGTCTTCTGACAACCTGCTGTGGTTAGGTCTCCTGACAACCTGCTGTGGTTAGGTCTCCTGACAACCTGCTGTGGTTAGGTCTCCTGACAACCTGCTGTGGTTAGGTCTCCTGACAATCTGCTGTGGTTAGGTGTCCAGAAAACCTGCTGTGGTTAGGTCTCCTGACAACCTGCTGTGGTTAGGTGTCCAGAAAACCTGCTGTGGTTAGGTCTCCTGACAACCTGCTGTTGTAAGGTCTCCTGACAACCTGCTGTGGTTAGGTCTCCTGACAATCTGCTGTGGTTAAGTCTTCTGACAACTTGCTGTGGTTAGGTCTCCAGACAACCTGCTGAGGTTAGGTCTCCTGACAACCTGCTGTGGTTAGGTCTCCAGACAACCTACTCTGGCTGGGTCTCCAGGCAACCTGCTGTGGGTAGGTCTCCTGACAACCAGCTGTGAGCAGGTCTCCTGACATCCTGCTGTAGGTAGGTCTCCTGACAACCAGCAATATGTAGGTCTCCTGAAAACAAGTGTGTGTAGATATCCTGACAACCTGCTGTCAGTAGGTTCCCTGATAACCTGCGTATGTAGATATCCTGACAAAAGCAATGGGTAGGTTTCCTGACAACCTGCTGTGGGTTGGTTCCCCTGAAAGGAAGTGATGTGTAGTTCCCCTGACAAAATGCTGAAAGAATCCTGTCATGCAGATATGGGTAGGTCTCCTGACAAGCAGCTGTGGGTAGGTCCCTTTACAACAAGCAAAGGGTAGTTCCCCTGACAACACACTGTGTGTATGTCTCCTGAGAAGCGGCCGTGTGTAGGTTCCATTGACAATAAGCCATGGCTAGATCTCCTGACAAAAGGCTGTGGGTAGGTCTCCTGAGAACAAGCTGTGGGTAGGTCTCCTGACAACTCACTGTGGGCAGGTCTTCAGACAACCTGCTGTATGTAGGACTCCCTACAACCAGCAATTGGCAGGTCTCCTGAAACAACTGTGTGTAGATCTCCTGACTACCCGCTGTCACCAGGTTCCCTGACAACCTGCTGTGTGTAGATCTCCTGACAACCGGACTGGGTATGTTTTCCGACAACCTGCTGTGGGTTGGTTCCCCTGACAACACAATAAAAGATTATCCTGTCCTGCAGCTATGGGTAGGCGTCCTGACAAGCAGCTGTGGGCAGTTCCCTTGACAACACACTGTGTGTATGTCTCCTGACAAGCAGCCTGCTGTGGGTAACCTAACGTCTAGATATGGGTGTCTTCTGACAACCTGCTGTGGGTAGGTCTCCTCAAAACAAGATGTGGTCCTATATATCCAACTGTCACAGTAAGAAAATAAAGCATAGAGCTCTAAAGTAAATATGAGAGGAGAAAATAATCCTATCCCTAATCTGATTTGAACCCGGGACCTTCAGATCAGTAGGCTGACACTGAACCACGTCGCTAAAGTGTTAACCCAACAGCAAGGCTGTTGAAAGTGCCTATCTGCACTACACTCCTCCCCCTTTACTTTTTCTGGGCCCATCTCAGGATAGCCACACCAGGCTTTCATTTACTTCTGACACCATTAAAGTAAATCTGAGAAAAGAAAATAATCCTGTCCCTAACTGGGATTTAAACCCGGGACCCTCAGATCAGTAGGCTGACACTCAACCACGTCGTTAAGGGTTAATCCAACAGCACGGCTGTTGGAAGTGCCTATCTGAACTACAGCTCCGACTGTCATTACAAAAATGTATTTACTGCTTTTTTAACTAAACAAAACCCTTGCCACCACTTACTTTTGAGATCATGTTTTCTTGATCACCCTGGCAGTTCTGACAATTAATTCTTACTAGAACCCCGATTGTCCTTATATGTAAATTTGGTCATGTACATCAATATATTTCACAATTTATATTGTCTAACAATTAGGTCATTCTTCAAACAGCATTTGCTTAAAGTAAGTTTATGCCGCAACTAGGCTCAAATTCAACAGAACAGGGCTAAGATATTTGCTCGTGTATAAGATTTAGGCAAACTATCGGATACCACCTTTAAGTTAAGAAAACTAACCTGTGATCCAAGAGGCGACATTTTCTACACAGCAGTTCGTCGTGCTGGCGACAGTACAGCGTTATTAATTCATCAGCATGTTTCCCACATTTCTCGGTTAACACATCTTTGCTGTCTCCTTGACCTTGCACGACATTGTGGTTTTCATGCAAATCATTATGAAATCCCAAGCATGGTGTACACAGATGTTTGCTGCAGTCAACGCAGTAGTAATCTGCAGTCTGGTCTTTTTTCTTCTTGGCACAAATGGAACACTTGGGATCTATATATTCATCAGACCACTTCTCTGAATCAATTGCTTTTGCCATATTTACTTCCTTGCACAAGATTTCGAACGTACACTGAAGTCTGTGTTGCAATAACAAGAGAGTGGTGCTGGGCATTCGGAACACCTCGCCCTTTCACTGGCGAAAAAAGAGGAGTTCCGAGTGGTTGCTTGGGTCAATCAGCACACCTCGAATAATACACGAGGAGTTCCGATTGTGTTGGTGTATGACTAAAGTGCGGAAATGAGACAAACAGCGAAAAGGTGTTTCGCGAAAAGAGATATTGTTTCGATCGCACTTCTCCATTGAGCGAAAAGGAGCTGTGGTGATTGAATACTCTGGTATAAATAGTTTTGGGGATGAGATAGAAAGTGTGGATTTACACAAATAGTTTAATTTCAATGATTTTTTTTTCAGGACATTTAAGCGTATAGGTTAGACGCCACTAAATAAGTTTGTTCTAAATTCTATGGTGAATCTATGGTGAAAGATGGAAACAAATTGCACCATGACCAAGTGATGATGGACCCCCATTACCATATATTGGTGAAACGAGCTATTTATTGTCTATCAGAAAGACACAGAAATAAGGCAACTTTGGCAAACTGTAAGAAGGTTCAGCTTCATAGACTGCATATACCGCCAAATTGCCAGTCGGTAACCGCCAAATTTCAATGAAATATGTACTTCCTGTAAAAGTGGATCAGTCCATTATTGTGCATAAGGGTTAAAGACTTCTTTTTTTAATTCTACATAGTTTCAGCTTCCTTTTGACACCAAAAGATTGAGATTATCTTCAAAATAGGAAATTTAATGCCAAAACATAGCAACAGACTCGACCTCCGGTCGGTATTTATTGTAACCACCCCTATATATGGAATGCCAGGGACGTGCCTGGGCGACTTTTGAGTATACGCACTATTCCTAGGGAGTCCGGGGGAGTGCCCCCCCCCCCCCCATCCGGATTTTTTTTCTCCATAGAACGCCATTGATGCATTCGCGGGGTGTGGGGAGTGGCGGGTACTCTCACTGTATAGAACAAAGAATTGTCTTAGAAGCAGGAAGAGACAGAAATATGTCAAGCTGGATTGTTGAAGATTGTGTAGAATTAGAAAAATGTTTAAATTACATGTATTTAAATAATAAAGACAATTAACTGGTAGTGCCTAACCCGGGTTAGGCGACGATTAAAATTCGCTTTTAGGCGTTTTTTTTGTTGTTTTTTTTCAATTTTTGTAAGCAACTGTACGCACGTGTGTAAGTGCGTAAGCCCAGGCACGCCCCTGAATGCTCACTGAAATTTGCACATGGGGAAAGTTTGTTCTGCGTCTTTCCTTAACCCTGGTAAAATACGGGTCATAAATCGGTACTTGGAGTTCTATTTTTTATATTTTATTTAGATTTATTTATCTTCATGTATTTGAAAACTGCAGGATAACACCTTTAATTAAGTTTAAGAAATGTTTTAATCGTCTGCGTCGCCTTTGATGCTTCGCATCAACGGTTTTCTTGTACGTCTTATCTAAGGCGCATGATTATGTGACAATAATACTGCTAGTACTATAGAGACCCTCCACCGCTAGCTCCACCCATTGAGGTCGTTTGTAAATAAAGACCATACATATACAATAACATACAAAATGATACATAATATTATGTGTATGGACACATCAATTTATTACAGTATTGACTATTAATAAAGTATAATTATGGTGTAGGTTGTGCAAATGTAATGCTCGAATAAGAGAATGAAAGGTCGTGGTTTGCCGTGATTTCATCAATAGTAACCTCATAATAACACAATACTGGATTTATCTTCAGCTCTTTGCTGAATCACTCTCATCGTCTTTTATTTTTGTCACTTTGTTGTACGTTCATATAGGAACAGAACAAAAACAATCATTTGTCATTTTACGTCAACATACAGCATAGTAAATGCATACGACGGGTAAGTACAGACTAGTGTGTAGGCGCCAGCGTGGAATCAGTACGATGTGGTACATGCATGAATGGGAAAGCGGAGCTACAAATGTAATTTAGCTGTATTTTATGTTTCAGTTTAAAGGGAAATATTTGTTTACCTATTGTGGCATATTTTAGGAAGAGTTCGAACCATTTTTCAACAAGCTGTCTTGCTAAAGGTGTATCTTCGAATTTTCAGAGACAGTTTAATAAAACCATCAAAATATTAACCTTTAGTCCAGTTTCACTTCAGATCGCATCTCAGACATTTTAGAAACATTTCTTTCCGGGGAAGCATGCCCCCGGACTCACAAGAATGTATGTCATATTCGGTCTTCTTCGAGAGACAGACAGACACAGAGAGACAGGGAGAAGGGGAGAGATAGAGAGGGGGATAGAATGGGAGAGAGAGAGAGAGAGAGAGGTTAGGCGGAGAGAGTGATAGAAATTTAGAGAGAGACAGACACAGAGAGAGACGCATAGAGAGACACAGAGAGAGAGAGAGAGAGAGAGAGAGAGGCAAAGAGAGGGAGAGAGAAAAGGTCTAGTCTAGTCGATACCTGATCTTATATTCTTGTTACTTTCATGATCAAAACGCTTTGTGCCCATTATATAAGTATGAATTGACATCTACACTTCTGTAAAATAGTACATAAAATAATCAGGTACCCTGATGTTTTTATTTTATACATTATAATTGTTTCGTATTCTCTTCTTTCATTAAGAGTTAGGCAGCCAAGTTCTTTACATAAATTACGTAGACTGATTGAACGAATGGTGCCAGTTACTATTCTACCTCCTTATATTTGTTTTTTTCTAATCTGTCTTTTTCATAGTTAGTGCAATTATCCGATATTCTGATTTGGGTCTAAGGATGTATTTATGTTTCATAAGTTTTCCCCAAGATCTTTGATTTTTGTGACGTAACGATACACGTAATTGTACCTGCTGACTATATTTGGTGGGAATATCTCATTGTAATCTTATATATATCCGTAGCCTTATAGGTGGTATCCGACAGTTTGGTCGAATTTGTTTCTCTCAAATAACCAAATAAGTCTTTGGTACCTGAAAAGGTCTTGCCAAAGATATGTGTAAAGAGTCTAGGATAAATCCCCACTCGTCATTGCAAATAGATGTTTCCTATCCGAGCCACGCTGCAGAGATAGCTATTTTTAAACTTAGAAAAGCACGTGACCACTTTCTTTTATATAGTCATCAGGGCAATACGCTCTGACGTCAATATCTATTTTTAGCAGGGACCAGCGTCGCGCTTTTTATGGAGTTGGTAACACCTGAACATTTAGAGTAATATTTTCGTGATTAGTACAGTCCAGCAATAAAGATGGTGTTCAAAATCGCTCTTACAACGACTAATGGATGGGTTTATGCATAAAGTGTGACCGAATTCCCTAAAGCATTGGTTAAATATTGGTACGTGTATTTAAGATATGCAAACTGTTGGATACTCCCTTTAAAATACATCGATTATATTTCATCTGAATATAACTTGCAACCGATTCAAACGGGTTTTCCAAAATAGCTTTTGTATCTGCTCTCGCTCCACCGCCCCAACCCGCCCCCAATTACAACAATAGGGTAGCCTTTTAATACCATTGTCACCAGACGATTGTTACTGATAGTTCTTCTAGAATTTTGAAAATTCACTTTGATTTTGTTGTTTTTCTTTTTACACTTTTTTTTTTTAACTTTTGAGAACACTTTACACTGAAACACATAAAATTGTATCTTATTGAGGGAGATAAGAATGAGATGAACAGTTTAACCCTTTCAGTCATCGTTCATTTATATAAATCTTTCAAAGAGATAAAAGGATTTTAATAAATGTATGTTCAACTTGTAGTAATAGATTTAAGGCTGAACCAGTCTACACATAAACACAAAGTCATGCTAATGACTTTGAACGGTTTGTAAAGGCGTAAAATGGCGTATACATGCAGGAATGGGTTAAAAAATACCTGAAAAGTCAATTATAAAAACTCATGTTGCTATCTTGCAGCTGAAAAATAAATGTTATTTTATCTGATATAGGCACTTTTATCTTCACCACTTGGAACAACAGGTACTTTGTAGTAAACTGCTTTAACCAAGAACTAATATTTTGTCCCTACCTTGTCCACTACCTTAACCATGTCACAAACTAGACTACAAAAAATACCCAAAAATATTAAATACATATATTTTTTTCAACACAGTGATACTAACAGGCAAACACAATAAAATCAACACACATTTTTATGGTATGAATTTTAATAATGAACAATTCTGGATTACCATGATAATGAATACAATATGGCAATCATTTAACAAATAACAAAACATTAGTAAATATTACTTTCTTCATATTTTGTACAAAAATAATTTTCATATTGCATTTCTGTAAGAATATCAAGTCAAACACTACAATTTCTTGTGTAATTATGAACCAATCTTGATTATCATCTTGCTCATGTACTTAATACTAAATTGATCGAGTCAATGTTTTATGCTGTTTACAAAATGCATATAAAACAACAACATAACAACAGAAAAGAACCCCCTAAACAATATTTACAAATTTGTTAAAGATAGTATGATTTTTCATCCAAGGTGAGCATAAAAAAATCTAAGTTTACAAATTCATGAATACAGGCACAAGACTCCGGATAAGGATTTTAGTTAAAACTCCCCAAGATAATAAAGATTGAGTAAAGGAATTTTTTTGTTTGTGTTTTTACAACCAGAATAATGATAAAAAAATAATTGAGTAAACAATTTTTAACATCATTTTTGAAACTGCTGGAATAAGGCCTACTGCATTAACATAGTGAAAAGAAAGTGTTGTTGGGATTTTACTCTGGTTAAATACAGTAACCAATCAAAGACATTGTTTCATAATACAGTAACCAATCAAGGGCATTGTTTCATAATACAGTAACCAATCAAGGGCATTGTTTCATAATACAGTAACCAATCAAGGGCATTGTTTCAGATTCAGCTATTTAAAAAAAACCTTCACCTGACATTTTTGTAAGAAAACAGATGATCAAGTAGGTTTCGCACAATTATCAAAAACGTAACGTAAATTGGATTTTCTGTGCATTTCCGTTACACTTAAAAGTGAAATATCTTAAGCAATTTGTCTTTGTAAATGAGAAAAATATCTGAAGCCCTTAATGCACTTGGTTTGTTTCCTTGTTTGAAACATGTGCCAAGATATGCACCGTGTTGGATGTAAAGTATAAAAGAATGAATCTGAATAATTTTAATGTTAAATAAACCAGTTGAGATCCTAGTAAATAAGTGTCCATAACACGTGCATTACAAAATGGAACAAGGTAAGGTATTCAATTCAAGGTATCTAAATTTTAAAAAGATGATACATGTCTATTAACATCTTGATTAATGATAAAAATATGTTATAAAGATGTACACAGAAGATGAGGCACAAAGGAAATCCTTTGAGCCTTATGTTGTGTGATAGACACTTTTAGTATAATGAAAGACACTTGCAAATTCATTACATTTACAAACATGCAAAATATGTATTTAAACAGTGGGACCACATAGAACTAGTTATCTTCAAGCCAGATTGACCCAAGTCCACGACCTGTGAAATACTCCTGGTGTGCAGTCAGTGTTTTAAACCAACTTGCAACCATTTGGTAACAGTTTGTTACAAAGTTTGGATGGGATTGGGATTTGCCGGCATATCTGACGATACTGTGCAGCAACATTTCTATCATTATAGCACAGGGGCACTCATGATGATGAGGTGCCCATGGACTGAACCCGGCTGGTCCATTATACTGACAACGACGAGTCAGGCGTAAAGCTGTCCCCTTAGCCCCGAGTGTTAGGAGGGAAGCCACTACTACCAACTTTAAAGTCTTTGGTTTGACTCGGCCGGGGTTTGAACCGCGACCTCCCAATCCACAAGCCAACGAAAAATTCTTTTCTAGAGTAAGATAAAAACAAATAAATTTATCAGGCACCCAAAGGTTAAATCCTTTACCGCATGCATAATAAAGGAACAATAATAATGCACATATGATAGTACTGTCGAATTCTCCAATAAAAAGACAACACATTTGACAAGAAAAATTATTCAACTGTCAGTAATTCATGCTGCAAAGGGAGGGAACCAAACTAATGAGAATAAAGTCATGTTATATCATTTTACTGAAATTTAGAGGTATCAGGAACATACATTTTGCAGACAATGTACATGTAACACTTTTTAAGCCAACAGAGGGGATCCTGATAAAAGAGCATAAAAAATTTGTCTGATCTACACTTGGTCTTCTAGAAAGTTTAATTCCAAAAGTAAATTTACCTTTATAAGGAAAGTATCTTTAAACTTTTTATTTGAAAAACAACAACAAACAACAAGCCCCAAAACAGCAATGAAGGACCCTACATACTGTTGTGCCCTTTTAAAAAACCAACAAGAAAAAATATTTAAAAAATTAAAATGCCATGTTAACAACCATTTGTTTTATTCTGTTTTTTGTTACACCGCACCAACACATATTGTCCAGCTAACTATAGAGAAAGTCAACAGAGATACGTACAGAACCACGGCAAACGGCAGGCCAGCTGAAAAATCTACCAACATGGAAGTTCTCACCCCAACCGGGACTCGAACCCGCACGGAGAGAGGCTGAGGAGTTATAAGTCAGTGAATCTAACTGCTCGGCAACGGGTACCTCTTACGACTGTTGATGTTGAAAACAGGAAATGATGTCATAACATAAATCCGCCAAACATTTGACTTTGTTAAAGTTACAGGTATAACAACAGTGCCTTTAATCTAACAAAAAAAAAAAACACAAAAAATTATTAGAAAACTTGGTCTGTTTGCCAAAATGTAAGCTTTCTTTACTTTGTATTATATATGGATTTTTGTAAAGCATGAAAATATGACTTCAAAATTTGGTCCCAACCAACATACTCACAACACTGCATCTACATACAGTTATACCTATTAAAGTATATATACTCTTAAAGGTGGTGTTCGACAGTTTGGACCAAAATTATGTTTCTTGAACAACCAAATAAATTGTTGTTTATCAGAAAGGTTTATGCGAAATGCTATTTATGGATGCCCTAAATCTATCTGAAAAGTGTAGCATAATACCCCACTTATTATCTCAAAGATGTATTTCTTATCCGAGACAGGCTGCAGTTGGCTATTTTTAAGCTAAGAAAACCATGTGACCACTTACTTTTAGCTATACATTCTATCACCCCCTGGCTTACTCGCTACGTCATCGGTCTATTTTTAGCTGAAACCTCCATTGTACTTATTTACAGATTTGGAATGAATGAACAATTATAGTGATTTATTTCTCGATTTGTAGTCTCTAACAAGTAAGTTAATGTAAAAATTGTACGTAGATGAAAGTATGAGGTAAAGATGGCATTATGCCGTAAAATATTCATATATCTGGACTTTGGAAAGACTGTGAAATGATGGCATGGGCAAAAGAATAGGAGGATATAAATGTTGGTGTTATTATAATATATCATTAAAGCAGTTGGAAATATTCACAAGTTTACAATGATATAACATAGACACAATTATGTCTTCTTTTGATGACTTTCTAATAAAATTATATGACATACAGTTGTAGTAATAATTCAATGTGACGTTCAAATTGTGCCATTTTTACCCTGTCCGACGCGCAGAAAGCACCCTGCCCCTTTTTTGTTTCACCCTGCCCCTTTTTTGTTTCACCCTGCCCCTTTTTGAGCTCTAGAATAATCCCTAATATTGTTACATGTATTTGATACAGACAAACTGTTGGATACCGCCTTTAAAGCATGGTGGTATCCAGCAGTTTGAACCACAGTTTTGTGTATCAAATAACTAAATTAACTGTCGATCACCAGAGTTGATTATCTGGGATTAGCCGGCATTTTTGCCGATACTGCGCAGCAACATTTCTATCATTATAGCACAGGGGCACTTATGAGGTGCCCAGGGACTGAACCCGGCCGGTCCATTATACTGACACCGACGAGTCAGGCGTAATGCTGTCCCCTTAGCCCCGAGCGTTAGGAGGGAAGCCACTACTACCAACTTTAAAGTCTTTGGTTAGACCCGGCCGGGGTTCAAACCCACGACCTCCCGATCCGCAAGCCAACGCTCTACCACCTGAGCTATTGCGGCCGGTCTTGATTATCTGGATAACATGAACTAAAAAGTAACTGGTCCCATGGTTTTCCGAGTCTAAAAATAGCTTACTGTGCAACATGGCTCAGGCAGGAAATACAAGTTTGTAATGACGAGTGGAGTGCTTGTCCTAATTTTTGACAAATATGTACAACATCAATAGATAGTTTCCATGTGATTTCATAGGTACTGATAAGACAGTTTAAGGCAGCCATATTTGAAGGCAGATGCTAATAAAGGCTGAAATTTGGAAATATGTGCTGTATTTAACTCGCCACTGTTTTTATTTTTCAGTCTATTATTATGAATTTTTTATCAAATTTAACAACTTTTATGAAGTATTTTAAATATCAAAACTATATTTTGATTTAAAAAGTAAAAAAAAAATACAACCAAAAAGATACACTGTTATTTCGTTTATGGATGAACCAATAATTTTATTTATTTCTGTGTATTAATTCTTTGTTTATTTATCAATTTTAAAAAATATTGTTTTCTAATAAATGAATTTCAAGAGCTTGCCAATGGTGTATAGCTTTTAATTTTTGGACCACAAATGAAGAAATTACAAGAAAATAAAATCGACACTTCTATACAATTCATATGAAAATACCTTGAAGATGCCATCAAAGATGGCTGCCAAGATAAGGGATCTTCACTGAAGTGGAAACTCTATAAACAGCATTCTGCTGGATCTCTTAGGTAACAATAATTTATGAGGTTATTTGAGAAAAAAAATCTGATTCAAACTGCCAGATACAACGGATACCTTTGTTATGCTACAGTAGATTATTATTTATTTATTTGGGTTTTATGGAACACCAACACTTAACAGGTCATACGTTGCGAATACAAAGAGTATAAACAATAGAAAATGTTATACAATGTACCAGTCTTTTTATAAACCTGGAAGCAAAAAGTGCCGACCAACCAGGAGCTGCCTCACCTAATTATACACTATTTTAAAGGAAAATACATGCAAAAATGTATTTAAACATTGGGATCACATTTAATTCAACATAAGAAAAAGTTTGTTTGTTTTTTGGGTTTATCGTCCCACCAACAGTATTTTAGTCATCTGAAGACGATGTCCACTTGAAGCAGATATAGTGCTGCCTTCACTGTGTATAGCATGCCGGGAACACCTGGCATGATACCACACCCAGTCACATTATCCTAACACCGGGCCAACCAGTCGTGGAACTACCCTTATATTTGCTTGAGCGTTAGCAAAGGGAGCTATACCACTATACCACTACCATTTTTAACGAAATTTTTAACCTGGAGCCGACGCTCTACAGTGAAGCTTAAACTGTTGTTCTGAATGTATTGCTTCACTGCGTCAAACTCAATCTTCTTGGAACTTGCGTGTCAGAGATGATTAAAATTTTAATCAAGTCTGAAATTGTTTTCAAGCATCTGATTGGTCAGAGCTTGGTTCAAATTTCAAATCTGTCCAATAAGATGCATGAGATTGGTCTCAGATTTAAGCTAAAAGTTGTATGTCCTTGAGCCATGATCATTCCGTTTTTCTGATGGATGCAATAAAACTATGGACTGAAAGGACAAAGATGGCATTGCCTCTACTTCTGTTACACTGGGAGAATCTTCTGTGTTGTCTTTGAAGCCGCAGCGTAAAATATTTTTGAGAAAAACTTCATTCCAGTCTGTCCGCCTGGTATATAACTCATGACATACCTGAAAACATATGGGTTGTAATAGTTTTTAGTTTCATAGAATTGGTAAGTTTGTGTTTTTTTTTAAAGTTTTTTGTTACATTGCACAAACATAATTATAGTCATATTGGCGACGTCCAGCTAATTATTGGTGGAGGAAGACCCCAGACTTATATCTTGGTGGAACCACTGGCGCATCGCAGGTTAGCTGGAAAACATCCCCATATGAAAGTTCTCACCCTGATAGGGCCTCATACTCACACGGTGAGGGGCTAGGAAGTTTCAAGTCAGCGACTCTAACCACTCGGCCGCGAGTGCCCCCTCGAACTGGCATAATTATCATAAGCCATTATTTATTTGAAATGAAAAAAAATTATGGTGATTTCACTTGTAGGTAAATATTTTAATATACCTCACATAAAAATATTCTTAATTTTATTGTTTATTTTCTTAATTTTGCACTTGTGTTCAAGCATCTTAACTCATTCTTATATCTTTGAATAAGTTACAATATTTCAAATGTGCATGCTGAAGTCTGGAGTTTTTAAATTGTGGAATAATCTTCATTTTTCTACCATAACTATAGACAAATACCTATGCAAAGGGAGGAAAAAAAAAGTAAGTGAATAGAAACTAGAGTAACCTCCCTTGCTTAACAGCAACAAAATACAACAGGAACAAGAATGGTAAATAAGGACCTCAAACAATACTCCTTAAAACCGTTTATGCTTGAAGACTTCTTCATGCGAATTGTTTATTGCCCATTTTAGACTCATCCTCATTATCATCACCATCATCATCCCCACCGCCATCATCATCATCACAGGGGTAAAAGTTTTCTGTCTCAGGACGGAATTCCATTTTTCTCCAAGGCCATTTTTCCAAATGATGCAAATTCTCATTTGTGAGATTTTTGTAAACAAATACGACAAATACAATGTAGTTTCTACCACCTGGTTTTAAAACAAACAAACTGGAAAAGTGTACAAAAAATACTGGTAAGTGGCGGTGGGATCGGTTGGCAGATAAGGACTCTAAGGGTGAAAAATGGGATGTTAGGTTAAAGAAACCGAATGTAATGGGCATTGCCTTGAAAAAGATCAACTGCAAGTCCATCGGCAAAAAGGTCTATGTGTATATATCTGAAGTTTTTGAGCGTCTGAAATCACTTAATTGTAGTAACTTGCAGGGGCCTCTGGTCCCCAGCTAACTTTTTTAGTATGTTCAGTTTCTGTCACTTTTACCCTTGTCATATAATATCATCATCATTATCATCACCATCATTATCATCACCATAATTATCACCATCATCATCACCATCATTATCATCATTAACACCATCAACATCATCATCACCACTATCATCACCATCATCATCCATCATCATCATCACCATCATTATCACCATCATCATTACCATCATCATCATCATCATCATCATTTTGTGGCTGTAGTCCCATCAACATGGCGTATGACATATTTGATGGTCTTTTCACCGGTATGCAGAGAGGGGTTGAGAAAATTACAGACATAAATTGATGCCATGCGAAAATATCTTAAAATTTAACTTCAGAAACGCGGCAAATGAACAAAAACATAAATATGTCTACATCACAAGAGAATCAAAAGCAATCCATTTAAGCTCTCTAAAAAATTTTTTTCTTGGTTTAATTAACCACTGTACTTTACTATAAATGTGCACAGAGATCTTGTTTTGTTCAGCAAGAAGAATCAAAAGAAAAACTCACCAAACTAAAGCTAAAATTTGTACCACGGCAAATATCACAGTAAACAAGGTACTTCTAACCTGCAACAGACAAAAAATGGTTTAATCTGATAAGGGTTCAAGATTATAAAACTATGAGGTTGAGACCGAGGCATCTGATTGGTCAGAATTTGAATATAGCTACACATCTGACCAATCAAATGCTTGAGAATGAACAAGGAATACCATCAGCATGCATCGGAAGAATATATATGGACAACACAAGCAGTACAATTCATGAAAAGTTGCATGAATACCACACCCAGTCCTATTAATCTGACATCGGGCCAACCAATCGTGCAAATAGGATAGGATGACATTTATTTTGAGTCAGCTAGATTTTAACAAGTAACATAAGCTCTAATGAGCTTTTTCAACCACCTTTTTTTTATGGTACAAATAGAATGTACCCAAACAACTTTTAATCATTTACTACCCTTATATTTGTTGAATGTTAGCAAGGGAGCTATACGACTACCACTTTTTACTACTTTAGCCTCTTGTGGCCCTGCATCGAACTCAGCCCTTCCATTTATGGGAGCCGACACTATAACGACTGTGCTAATAGGTCCAGTCATTTTGTTTTTGTTTGTTTTGATTTGATAAGTCACACCTGTTGACAGAATTAACCAAAAATGCCTACTTTCAGCTAAAATTTGTTAGGGAAAATCCCCAGAAACATAGCTAGAGGAAAAGTAAGTCTACTACTTCTAGAATGTCTCCACAATATCAGTATATCATTTCAAAAACTAAGATATTTCCGTAAATTTTGAAGAGAAAGACGTTTGTTGTGGGATTTTTTAAAGATAAATTGCAGCGACCAATTATGATCATTAAAGCGACATCCAGATGTTTTGGTGGAGGAAGGCCCCAGACAAATGTCTGAGTAGAACCACCAGTGTGGTGCACCACAGGTCAGCTGGAAGACCTTCCCACATTAAGTCCTCCGCCCCGAATGGGACTTGAACCCATGCGGTGAGAGGCTTAGCAGAGGAGTTACAAATCGACGACTGTACAACTACGCCTTGGGCAACCCTTGAAGAAAAATAAGAAAAATTTATAAAATATACTAGTTTTATGACTTAAGAATCTTTCTGACATTTAAGAAAATATGTTTAGATTTAAGGAAATTTCTTAAGTTTTACTAAGAAAAAACAACTCCCATTCTTTATGCATATGACCACAGGTCAGCCAAAAACCGTCTCACATGAAAGTTTGTGTCCTGACTGAGATTCCAACCCAAGAGATAAGGGGTTTAGAGATGGCAAATTCATGACTCTAGCCTCTAAGCCACTGGCATGTATCTTGTTGTTTTTTTTGTTATTTTTTGAAGTACATCGCAGTGACCAATTATGATCATTATAGCGACATCCAGCTTTTAGTGGAGGAAGACACGAGACAAATGTCTTGGTAGAACCACCAGCGCACCCCAAGTCATCTATCTTGTAAGCTGAGAATACAAACAGCTCAGCTCAATGCAAACAAAGGTGCATTGAACAATTGTTTTCATTTGGGTATTGTTTCATCACTCAGACACAATTATAGTCATATTGGTGATGTCCAGCTAATTATTGGTGGAGGAAGATGCCAGACATATATCTAGGTAGAACCACTGGCACAACATAGGTCAGTTAGAGACTTCCTCACATACCAGTTCTTTCCCAAGCCGGGACTTGAACCCACGCAACTTGGGGCTGAGGAGTTACAAGTCTGTGACTCTTATTGCCCGGTCACGGGGGCACTTAGATAAGTATGACTTACCCACATAGAAAAATAGATGGTTAGGAACATGGTACCAAAATAGACAACAGAAAAGGGCAATCTCTGTGCAGAAAATAGATGCTTGATGTGGTTCATGGGCCCCCACAACATGGAAAAACTGGAACAAAATGAGAAGATATAAAGAACATGTAGGACAAGATTATAAATATGGTTAAGAGACAAGTCGAAACATTTTAAATGAGTAATTGAAGTAATCTCATACACAGAAAAATCATCAGTCTAATATCATCATCATCATCATCAGCTGCAGCAGCAGCAGCAGCACCAGCAGGATGATCCACTTTATTTCAATTATAAACCATCATCTTAAAAATAATAACAGTGTCATCATCGTCACCAGTGTTCACCTCATCATCATCATCACCACCATCACCATCACCACCATCATCATCATCATCATCATTGTTTTCCGTCATCATCCATTATTATCTTTTACCAGCAACTAATGTACCATCTTCATTCAAGCGGCATCATCATCAACTAATCTGGTCTACTTTGACAGGTTTCAGAGCTAGATTGACAGGTTTCCAAGACAATCTGTCCCAGATTGACAGGTTTCCAAGACAATCTGTCCCAGATTGACAGGTTTCCAAGACAATCTGGTCTAGATGAACTGGTTTCTCAGACAATCTGGTCTAGATGGACAGGTTTCAAGGACAATCCTGGTCTAGATGGACTGGTTTCTCAGACAATCTGTCCCAGATTGACAGGTTTCCAAGACAATCTGTCCCAGATTGACAGGTTTCAAGGACAATCTGGTCTAGATGGACTGGTTTCTCAGACAATCTGTCCCAGATTGACAGGTTTCCAAGACAATCTGGTCTAGATGGACTGGTTTCTCAGACAATCTGGTCTAGATGGACAGGTTTCAAGGACAATCCTGGTCTAGATGGACTGGTTTCTCAGACAATCTGTCCCAGATTGACAGGTTTCCAAGACAATCTGTCCCAGATTGACAGGTTTCCAAGACAATCTGGTCTAGATGAACTGGTTTCTCAGACAATCTGGTCTAGATGGACAGGTTTCAAGGACAATCCTGGTCTAGATGAACTGGTTTCTCAGACAATCTGGTCTAGATGGACAGGTTTCAAGGACAATCCTGGTCTAGATGAACTGGTTTCTCAGACAATCTGGTCTAGATGGACAGGTTTCAAGGACAATCCTGGTCTAGATGGACTGGTTTCTCAGACAATCTGTCCCAGATTGACAGGTTTCCAAGACAATCTGGTCTAGATGGACTGGTTTCTCAGACAATTTGTCCCAGATTGACAGGTTTCCAAGACAATCTGGTCTAGATGGACTGGTTTCTCAGACAATCTGTCCCAGATTGACAGGTTTCCAAGACAATCTGGTCTAGATGGACTGGTTTCTCAGACAGTCTGTCCCAGATTGACAGGTTTCTATGACAATCCTGTCTAGATGGACTGGTTTCTAATCTGGTCTAGAGTGACAGATTTCTAGGATAGTCTGCTATTTCTAAAACAATTTGCTCTAGATTGACAAGTTTTTAAGACAATCTGCTTTAGAGTGACTGGTTTGTAAGCCAATCTGCTATTTTAAAGACAATCTGCTCTAGACTGAAAGTTTTTTTAGACAATTCTAGAATGACAGGTTTCTAAGACAATTTGCTCTAGACTGACAAGTTACTAAGACAATCTGCTCTAGAGTGACAGGTTTCTTAGACAATCTGCTCTAGACTGACAAGTTACTAAGACAATCTGCTCTAGAGTGACAGGTTTCTTAGACAATCTGCTCTAGACTGACAAGTTACTAAGACAATCTGCTCTAGAGTGACAGGTTTCTTAGACAATCTGCTCTAGAGTGACAGGTTTCTTAGACAATCTGCTCTAGATTGACAGGTTTCTTAGACAATCTGCTCTAGACTGACAAGTTACTAAGACAATCTGCTCTAGAGTGACAGGTTTCTTAGACAATCTGCTCTAGACTGACAAGTTACTAAGACAATCTGCTCTAGAGTGACAGGTTTCTTAGACAATCTGCTCTAGACTGACAGGTTTCTTAGACAATCTGCTCTAGACTGAAAGTTTTTTTAGACAATTCTAGAATGACAGGTTTCTAAGACAATTTGCTCTAGACTGACAAGTTACTAAGACAATCTGCTCTAGAGTGACAGGTTTCTTAGACAATCTGCTCTAGACTGACAAGTTACTAAGACAATCTGCTCTAGAGTGACAGGTTTCTTAGACAATCTGCTCTAGACTGACAGGTTTCTTAGACAATCTGCTCTAGATTGACAGGTTTCTTAGACAATCTGCTCTAGACTGACAGGTTTCTTAGACAATTTGCTCTAGATTGACTGGTTTCTTAGACAATCTGCTCTAGAATGACAGGTTTCTTACACAATCTGCTCTAGACTGACAGGTTTCTTAGCCAATCTGCTCTTGATTGACATGTTTCTTAGACAATCTGCTCTAGAATGACAGGTTTCTTAGACAATCTGCTCTAGACTGACAGGTTTCTTAGACAATCAGCTCCAGACTGACAGGTTTCTTAGACAATCTGCTCTAGATTGACTGGTTTCTTAGACAATCTGCTCTAGAATGACAGGTTTCTTAGACAATCTGCTCTAGACTGACAGGTTTCCTAGACAATCAGCTCTAGATTGACTGGTTTCTTAGACAATCTGCTCTAGATTGACTGGTTTCTTAGACAATCTGCTCTAGACTGACAGGTTTCTTAGACAATCTGCTCTAGACTGACAGGTTTCTTAGACAATCTGCTCTAGACTGACAGGTTTCTTAGACAATCTGCTCTAGATTGACTGGTTTCTTAGACAATCTGCTCTAGACTGACAGGTTTCTTAGACAATCTGCTCTAGACTGACAGGTTTCTTAGACAATCTGCTCTAGATTGACTGGTTTATTAGACAATCTGCTCTAGAATGACAGGTTTCTTAGACAATCTGCTCTAGATTGACCAGTTTCTTAGACAATCTGCTCTAGAATGACAGGTTTCTTAGACAATCAGCTCCAGACTGACAGGTTTCTTAGACAATCTGCTCTAGATTGACTTGTTTCTTAGACAATCTGCTCTAGAATGACAGGTTTTTAGACAATCTGCACTAGAATGACAGGTTTCTTAGACAATCTGTTCTAGACTGACAGGTTTCTTTGACAATCTGCTCTAGACTGACAGGTTTCTAAGACATTCTGCTCTAGAATGACAGGTTTCTTTGACAATCTGCTGCAGACTGACATCAATAAAATTAACTAATATGTATTTATTAATTACCTGCTTTCAACATCTGCTAACAATGCAAGTCTTACCTAAATATAATGAAGAGGCTTCCTAATGTGTATAGCAAGGCAAACTTCCGAGCTTTTAACAATAATACTGGTAAATACAAACAAGCCTGGAAAATAGAAAACATAATATTATACAATTGACTTATTCTCAAAGAACACAGATGTCTATAATATGCAATTTGGTCAAATTAATTCAGTGTATACCAGCCTGCCCAAGGATCGTCTGAGTGTGTTAATATATGCCTTGCACTTATACAGTAATTATCATTTTTGCATAACTTAGCTATCAAAGATCAATGAAGCCCCAGACATAAATATCCTGGTAGAAGTTAGCGACTCTAACCTGTTGGCAAGCATCTGATTGGTCAGAATTTGACTCAAATTTCAAATTTGTCCAATAAGATGCCTGAGATTGGTCTCAGATTCAAGCTAAAAGTTTTATATCCTTGAGCCACGATCATTCACTTTTGTTGCTGTTTCAAAGTTACAAATGGTCAGAAGGAAGGCCAACTTATATTATTGATTTGCAATGAGAGGGTGATGTGGGTAGGGCCATGACAATGACTCATAACTATTTCAAACTAAGTCACTATTTTGTTAGCTATTACAAATGTTCCACCATAAATCAAAACATTTTTTTTTAAATTTCTAATTGAGTTTTAGTAATTAAACATTTATCATTAATTCTAATATTAGAGAACAATATTTATTTCAGAGAAAATTTAATGAACAAAAATAAAAAACAACATGCTATTAATCTAATTATTTTTAAGATAATTTGAAAATTAGGCTGTTTATTTTTATTTTGAGCATATGACTATAATAAAATACTCACCAAACAGAAACAGAAACTGCCCATCAACAAACAAATCACAAAGCCAAGGATCCTCTGCTTCTTTGTCTAAAAAAATAAATAAAATTCCATATTAAGGTATTAGATGTGTAATCAGTCTCATGAATATTCGTGTAATGTCGGAATTAAGCGTTTTAACGTGTTACATCTTTGATCATTTACGTCAACACTCAGCCTTCCGAGAATAAAATCACCTGATTTTAGTTTTCCCATTTTATCCAATGAAATTGTGTCAATTTCTTCAATCCAAAATGGCGACAAGGAATTTCGGTAAAAAAATCAAAATTACAGCAAAAAAAGGAAGAAGTGTGTTTTTCACATGTTTTGGAGTATTTTTATTCTAGAAAAGTGTACTCTAATAAAAATGTAGAAAACAAATGACATGACTGTGTTTTCTTTATTTTTATCCATCCAAATTTTACATGTCTGAGATTATTTAAAGGTCAGATTTGAGGACGCTGACCTAGAATATAAAAACTTGCAAAACTTAAGTTAGCTGAGGTGAAAAGTTGCTAAAACTTGGAAAATGATCCAGAATACAATGCTGAATTATGTGATATATCTTTTGTCAGGATTCCATTTAGTCACTATTACACATCTTATACCTTTAAGTTAACTGACTGTCAATTTCAAGGCAAAAACTATCCGAAGTCATAAAATAAAATCCTACTAAATGCTGTCCATTCCCTGCTTAAAGTTAGTACTGTACAAGTTCTAGTGGCGATGATGAGCTAATGTGCTATAAATAGTTTGTTGGGTTTATTGTCCCGATAACATTATTTCAGTTATTTGGAGACAGTGTCCACTTGAAGCAGATATAGTGCTGCATTCACCGAGTACAGCATGCTGTGGACACCTGGCGTGATACCACATCCAGTTACATTATTCTTACATCCGGCCCACCAGTCGTGGAGCGTCCCTTTTATTTGCATGAGCGTTAACAAGAGAGCTATACAACTATCATTTTTAATAACTTTGGTATTTCCAGATCCGGGATCAAACCGGGGCCCCACATACCTGAAGCCGACGCTCTACTGATTCCGCTACCAGGTTTGGTGCTATAAACAGTATTGACCTTGAATAAATTTCTCGAGCCAAGTCCAGGGATCAAACGCGGGATCCAATATTGAAGGTTGATGCCATTACTACTTGCCCAGAGAGACTAGTTTTGACAATAATGCTGCCTATATGGTGAAAAGTGCTACATTCCATTTTCTATGCTTGTATAGTAGCAGTTATTAAAAATCCAAACTTTGAACTTTAGTCTGAAGTCTACATCAGCTGTAATTTGTTTTTGTGTGTGCAGATTTTTGTGTGTATGTACACATGGACAAAACATTTAACTAATCAAGATGTTGATAATATAAAGGTAGTGAATATACTGTACAGTGTAGAAAAAAAACAAGAAGTGAAATATTAAGTATAGACAGTTTCCACATCAGTGAAGATCCCTTATCTTGGCAGCCATCTTTGATGGCAAGGGATTTTCAGATGAATTGTAAAGAAATGTAAATTTTATTTTCTTGTAATTTCTTCATTTGTGGTGCAAAAATTAAAAGCTTTTAAAATTCATATTTTTAAAAAACAATAATTTTAAAATTGATAAATGCACAAAGAATTAATACAAAGAAATAAATAAAATTATTGTCTCATCCTTAAACAAAATGAACAGTATATCTTTTTTGGTTGTATTTTTTTTTACCTTTAAAACTATCAAAATATAGTTTTGATATTTAAAATACTTCATAAAAGCTGCTAATTTTATTTAAAATTCAGTAAAATGACCCAGACACAAGTTTGGGGTCTTTCTCCACCAATAATAAGTTGGATGCTGCAAATATGTGTGTCAGTGGGGTGTAACAAAAAAGAAAACAAAAGATGTATGTTATTGTGCACCATTCACCAGATATATTAGCCCTGTGCTGCTCAGACACCTACCTACTTTGCTTGCCATATGCCTAAGGGTGATAGGTGGGGGTAAACAAAATGAAGTCACACCTAGAAACTGTGAGATACACTCCAGGCTGGTATAGGGCCTTATCTAGTGCCCTGCAGTGCACAGGTGGCTGGTTATCTTTGCACCCCTGTGTGCACAGACCAAACTGGGTTAATAGGAGATAATGGGGTATATTGGTGAAATGGAAATTGTCTCCCTTGCTAGTTAATAACTGAGGTATTCCAAACAGTAGGTAGATCCTTTAAGTTGGAATTCTTGGACCTGGTCTTATGTAGATAATGCAATTACAAACAGTGAAATTTCTTACTTCTGCATAAATA
This sequence comes from Sinonovacula constricta, assembly GCA_007844125.1. NCBI lineage: Eukaryota > Metazoa > Mollusca > Bivalvia > Cardiida > Solecurtidae > Sinonovacula > Sinonovacula constricta. Next base: position 53,067,435 of record CM017566.1, read on the forward strand.
TAAACAGAAAAAATCCTTTAAAATACTTAAAAGGATATGTTGTTTAAAACAAATGGAGTTGTTTTTTGATGATGGTTAACCTGGGTATCACAAAAAGGCGGAAAAGTCAACATACACTCCAAAGAGCACAAGCATAAAAGCCGAGTAAAACAAATAAAAAGGACCTACTTGTGTATTAAGGGATTATTCAGAGGAGACTTATTCATTACTGTCTCTCATTGATGATGTTTTACACCATATATGTTTAATCCTTATTTATGATATAAAGTAGTTGTTAAATGGTTCTATTGTAATTAAAAGTGGAATTGAGAACTGAATGACCTTTCTAATGATGTCATTTTTTTCACAATATCTACAGTACTGTAGAAGCAAACATTTAAAGAAGACTTCTAACTTTATGGTGAGTCTTCAATTTTTTTTTACATGTTTTACTTATATTTGATTGTTGAAAAATTAAAAATTAAGTTTTATAAGATTCTCTCTCTTTCTCTGTATGTCTCTCTCTCTCTCTCGCACTCTGTCTGTCTGTCTCTCTCTCACTCTGTCTGTCTGTCTGTCTCTCTCAACTTATTATAATGCACTCCTCTAAACAAATATAAATTAATAAATGTAACAAACAACGAATGTAGGACATAATCCCCTACGGACAAAATCCCCTAGTCATACCTGGACAAAATCCTCTACATCAGTTTTCCACTGGTGGACAAAATCCCCTACTTGCATAAGTCTTAATGGGTAAGATACAAAGAAACACTCTACAAAGTCTACTGTCAGATGGGAATGCTGCAAAAGGGGCAGCATCAAGTGTACAGAAGCATTAGTCACAGACTTAGAAAAAAATTTGTAAAATCTACATAAGACCAGTACATCAATAATGGAAACACAAATTATTTAATTATTTATTTATTTTAGTTTAGTGTGCTTCTGTATATGTCCACATAATTCCTGCTATTTTTATAATGAAAATCTGAAGTATTTCATGATAAACATTGTCAATAAATACTAATTTTTCTATGTAGGGGATTTTGTCCGTAGGGGATTATTTATACTAGGGGCTTTTGTCCGTAGGGGATTATGTCATGTAGGGGATTTTGTCCGTTTTCTTGAAAATACACCTAGGGGATTTTGTCCGAAGGGGATTATGTCCGCATACCACAAACAACATCACATTATTCACGTGTAAATCTGTCTAACTTAAATGCTTATAGAAAAGAAATAAAATAATAATAGGCTACATATTACTATGATATATAAAATTATTCGCCAAAGCCAATCAAACATGCACTTGCTGTCCAACTAGGAAAGGAACGGCTTCCAGCTGACATGTGGTGCAGACGTTTGACGGTGATTTAGACCAATCAATATGTCTGGATGTTGCTATAATAGCCATAATGTGTGCCAGACATTTTGGTAAATGAACAGTTAGGTAAATAGATCTTATATTGGGAATAGTCAGGATGTTTCTGTCGACTGTTGATCACATTGGGTAGTATAAGTCACCCATCAAATACAGATTAATTTAAAGTGATATTAAAATAAATTTGAAAAAAGTGTTTTATTTTTAATTTCTAAAAACCCTTTTGCATTAAATACATTCATGGCAATATACATGTATAGGGAAACTTGAAATTAAAGGTGGTATCCAACAGTTTGGTCCAAAAAAGAATTCTCAAATCACTAAATAAGTCATTAGTACCTGAAAAGGTCTTGTAAAATGCTGTTCATTGTCAGATGAGCAATCAAAGATATATTCCCACTTGTCATTGCAAACAGGTGTTTTCTATCCGAGCCACGCTGCAGATTTCTATTTTTAAACTTAGAAAACCACGCGATCACTTATTTTTATATAATCATCTAGGTAAGCCACTCTGACGTCAATATCTATTTTAGCAGTGACCACCATCGCGCTTTTTTATAGAGTTGGAAAAAATGAAAATTTAGAATATTTTCTTTTCGCGATTAGTACAGTCTAACAATAAAGTTGTTGTTCAAAATCTTCTTCATAACAAATAAAGTATAGGTTTATGCAAAAAGTATGACAAAATTCCCCAAAGCAGTGGTTAGATATTAGTAGGTGTATTTTATGGTTTATGGTCACTTCGGTTAATGACCATTTCGGTAAACTGATCTTATATACGGATTAGTCCGGTCGATTCAGATAATATGTAAACTTATAGCATAATGCCTGATTGAAAATAAAAAGTAAGAATTTATTCTATATATACCCCACGAAAAGTTATAAAAAACATCAACAGTGCATAAACAAAATTTATAGTATCAATACATAAAAATGCAATGTTGTTGATGACACAGGTACATGATGGACCTATTCGAAGATTTTATATGTTCATAATCGAAAGCTAATTAATTAATCTTCAATTATCTGTCTCTGTAAATCATTTCACACGTGGACAAACCCAATTCTTCATCTAAATCAGGTAATATACTGAAATGACTGGACTATTCCCTGTATAAGATCAATTCACTGAAATGGTCTGTACCCTATTTAACATAGGATACACCTTTAAATGGACACATTGCATTTATTTTTCCAGCTTTAAAGTAACAGGATGAAAAAAAGAGAAAAAAGACAATTGGACATAAATAACATCTTTTAAAAAAGGGGTCATGTTTGTCCCTCTTAACTATCTCACTTTTAGTAATATAACAAATGCATGCTACCCTTCACCTCTGATAAACAGCAAAAAACATTCATACTTAAGCGTGACAACTGACATAGTTATCCACTTACACATCCTATATAGTAAACAAATTAACTACCGTATTCACTCATGTAATTGTCGCACTTTTTTACCCGATTTTATTGTTACGGATTTGGGGGATGCGGCCATTCTATAGGTGTAAGGCCTTGGGACATTTTTTTGCCGATTTTTGGGATGCCATGTGTTTACGCCGTGATATAACTAGATGAGCTCACTAAATAGGAGGTTGACAGACGATATGAACAAGATAGCGTCGTTCTATGCTTTTCCGGTAGTGATCTTATTTAGTTCAAACATTTTGTTTAAAAATGCATTAAAATATTAAAACACTAACCAACGTGAACATATTTCATATTCCATAATTTATAAATTACCGGGTTCTTCCTTGTTTTATCTCTTGTATCATATTTCTGAATGTTTGCATCATCAAACGATTTTCACCCAGCTAAAATGTCACGTGCACACTACCATGCGGATTAAAGGATTTCATAGCAGAGTCGTTAAACAACACAGCTTTGATACGAGCCGACAATCTCTTTGAAGGTGCATTTCATAGACAGGAAATATCGATGTTAAACTCCATACAGCCTGTCAATAAATCGAAACCTCCATATGAAATTAACAGGATGGTTGATCAAAGCAAAATGTACATATATGAACTTAGGGTTTTTTAAAACAAGTTTGTGAAATTACATGCATATGGAAATATTTTAAATTTATACAGAGTTTTGTTTTTATTATATTTCTATGAAAATAAAATAACTTAAAGTTCAAGGTTCATGCATACGTAACTAAGAATCACAATCATTGGTACAAGTTTGTACATCACCTGTTACTGTTAATTATCACTATTTGACACTTCATTCTCATCTCTCAGAGCCACTTATTGACAAGTTATTCTCACCTGTCCGCTGGACCCTAGAGAAGACGGTAACATGTTGAGAAGGTGCAGAATATCTTTTTGACACTTGACATTTGAGGGGACATGACTCATGTCAAGTGTCAATAAGATATGACATATGATTAGCTCAATCTGCCTTTAAAAACCTACCTATCAAACTCTAACAATTAATTCTCTCAAATTGTCAAACATAGCGTATCTCTCATACTGTCACTCCGACCTTACCTTCAAATTGTCGAATACCCAAAATTTGTCATGGGTCCTGTCTACAAGTCGTACACAGCAAAGAAAAAGTTAGCTGTAAAATAGTAATTATAATACGCTAATCAAAATTTGTTTTCAACGATTCTCAGTACATTACTGAACGACTGTCATTGTCTTTATCGATATACACGGGATTGATGACATATAGCGAAGCTCCACTGTATAAACTGTGCGGCCTTTACATTGAATAAGGATTTTTTCTTCAAATTTTGTGGTCATTTCGGGGGTGCAGCAATTACACGGGTGCGATGATTACACAAGTGAATACGGTATATGCCAAGATAATTCGCTATATTACATCTACTAGCGAACCAATTATTTACCAATAAGTCGATAAATTGCCATAATTTATCGCCTGCTTGTACACGTATTTGAACAAAAAGCAAATCTCACCAGACTGGGACAGAGTGGGTCCTTCTGCGCCTGAGCGAACCACGAGTTGGCGACCTCTCCGGAATCATCATAATCTTGTTGTTCTGCTTTTCTGAAAGGATTGAACTTCCCGATATTGAAACCACTGGAAGATGCACCCTCATTACCTAGCAAAGGCTCCTTTGATTGACTTTTCGACAAATAGTCTTGCAAACTCTTGTTTATGGCTGCCATGTTGTTCGTTTGGTTCTCTAAAAATTACGTTCCGGGAACCAATAATGTGATCAGTCGTCCTTTTACATTTCGTGACTTATCATTCATTAGTTGTAAAAAAAAAAAAGTAGCATTAATTAACTAATTGAAATGCCCAAGATTAGCAAAACAGAACAGTTAAACATTTATATAACAATTGATGGGAATAATTATGCCTAATATTTCCAAATTTATTATTTTAACCCTTTTAAGACCATTACGAATTGCCTTTTTATTTAATAGAAAAAAGAGAAAAAAAGAGAAAAAATCTCAGATAAACAAAAAAAACAAAACAAAAAACAACAACAACAACACACAAAACAAAACAAAAAATAAACAAACAGTATTAACAGTGCAAGTAAACATTTTATTTTATTCTACTTTCGATTTGCATTACATTTTTTTGCAACCAGGAAGCTGTTTGGGCCTACGTGATTTTTTGGACTTAGAAAGAAAGGCCAATATCTAATTTGATTTTTGATCTGTGTTTTACAATTATGATTTATGTTTTAGAACGTCTACCCGCTAACTTGTGTTCAGTTGACTGAGCTTATGAAATTGCAAATATGACTGAGGTATGTAGATCTACTCTTCGGGTTTTTTTTCTGTAAATAGTAGCCTACTAATTATGTACAGATAAATCTATCTAATCAAATATGTTCTATTTAATAACCTCTTCGATTTTGTGTTTTGTGTCATTTTTTTTCAGTGCCATTTTTGAAACCAAAGGACATAAAGATTTGTTTTTACATTATTGACGGTTAACAAGTTTCATTTTTGTGCAGATTTTCATGTTTCTATAGGTCTGTGCCAACAACGTAATAGTAAGTGCCAAAACCGGTTTATGACGTCACTTTTGAAATTTGATCCCCTCTTTTGATAGGGCAACATTTCAGAGATTGCATGATCGATTATCAACATCAGAAACAACAGCAGCAACAACATCGACTACTATTACTACTACTACTTCTACTACTGCTCCTACTACTGCTACTTCCACCATATCACAACCACTACACTTACTGCTGCTGCTGCCACTTCTACTACTACCACCACCAACACCACTACATCAACCATTACTACTGCTGCTGCTACCACCACTACTTTTGCTACAACAGTGCTCCTTTACCCTGTTCATCATGTCAAGACCCACCACAAATACCTAATGCCTTCATAATGAACAGTTCCACAATTTGTATGTCACTTCTACCCATTCAATGATTAATCATGTCAAGCCCCTCCCCAAATATATTCTACCTTCCCAAAGGGTGGTTCCACAATTTGTATGTCACTTCTACCCATTCATCATGTCAAGCCCCTCCCCAAATATATTCTACCTTCCCAAAGGGTGGTTCCACAATTTGTATGTCACTTCTACCCATTCATCATGTCAAGCCCCTCCCCAAATATATTCTACCTTCCCAAAGGGTGGTTCCACAATTTGTATGTCACTTCTACCCATTCATCATGTCAAGCCCCTCCCCAAATATATTCTGCCTTCCCAAAGGGTGGTTCCACAATTTGTATGTCACTTCTACCCATTCAATGATTAATCATGTCAAGCCCCTCCCCAAATATATTCTGCCTTCCCAAAGGGTGGTTCCACAATTTGTATGTCACTTCTACCCATTCATCATGTCAAGCCCCTCCCCAAATATATTCTGCCTTCCCAAAGGGTGGTTCCACAATTTGTATGTCACTTCTACCCATTCATCATGTCAAGCCCCTCCCCAAATATATTGTGCCTTCCCAAAGGGGGGTTCCACAATTTGTATGTCACTTCTACCCATTCAATGATACATCATGTCAAGCCCCTCCCCAAATATATTCTGCCTTCCCAAAGGGTTGTTCCACAATTTGTATGTCACTTCTACCCATTCAATGATTCATCATGTCAAGCCCCTCCCCAAATATATTCTGCCTTCCCAAAGGGTGGTTCCACAATTTGTATGCATCTCCTCCCTTATTCCCCCATTAATCATGTCAAGCCCCTCCCCAAATATATTCTGCCTTCCCAAAGGGTGGTTCCACAATTTGTATGCATCTCCTCCCTTATTCCCCCATTAATCATGTCAAGCCCCTCCCCAAATATATTCTGCCTTCCCAAAGGGTGGTTCCACAATTTGTATGCATCTCCTCCCTTATTCCCCCATTAATCATGTCAAGCCCCTCCCCAAATATATTCTGCCTTCCCAAAGGGTGGTTCCACAATTTGTATGCATCTACTCCCTTATTCCCCCATTAATCATGTCAAGCCCCTCTCCAAAATTATTCTGCCTTCCCAAAGGGTGGTTCCACAATTTGTATGCATCTCCTCCCTTATTTCCCCCATTAATCATGTCAAGCCCCACTCCAAGTGAGCAGTTCCACAATTTGTATGTAGCTGCTCCTCTATTACCCTGCTACTGTTTAATGACTGGCTGCACTGATTAAATGATCTGGTTTCTATAAACATCAGCTTTAGTAAGCATAACAAAATGTTAAAAGTGAAAAGCGTTTGTAAAGATAATTAATAATGCTGATGGTTAACACCATCATTTCGTAAGACCATTGCAAACTTATTTGAGCCTATATTAATTAAGCAAAGCATTCCTTTTCGAACTTAACTTACTGTTATGCTTATGCTGTTGTTGTTTTTTCAACACCATGCTTTATAAACATTTTTCTTTTTCAGGACCCAGTTAACTGCAAATATAATTTGTCTCAATCCGTACTAAATAGAAGTGCTCATCGGATAAATGTACGATTTTATGTTCACGTCAGACCACAAAATCCCTTATTGATACACATTTAATAAACGAAGTTATTTTAAGTGTATTCCAGATAAAAAAGATTCTCCAAAACTGGTTTCATGTACTTAAACGATTGTTTTAAAATGAGTAACAGAGCATGACCCTTAAACCCCAAATATGAACTGATAGTGCACAGTTTAATTCAATAATATCATTCCATAAGGTCATTTACCATACCGGTTCCTCATGCCATACAATTGAAACAAAAACCACATTCAGCTTTTGGACTGATTATTTGATGAACTAAACTGGTTTCTATGAACCCTATATCTACAGCATAGAAACAATTCTTTTAACTGGCCGCAATAGCTGAGGTGGTAGAGCGTCGGCTTGCAGATTAGGAGGTCGTGGGTTCGAACCCCGACCGGGTCAAACCAAAGACTTTAAAATTGGTAGTAGTGTCTTCCCTCCTAACGCTCGGGGGTATGGGGACAGCATTATGCCTGACTCGTCGGTGTCAGTATAATGGACCAGCTGGGTTCAGTCCCTGGGCACCTCATAAGTGCCCCTGTGCTATAATGATAGAAATGTCGCTGCACAGTATCGGCAAAAATGCCGGCGAATCCCGTCTCATCCCAATTCTTTTATTTTAGCATAAATTCTTTTAATGCACTTTGTGAAGTTTTAAGTTCATCAACTTTTTACCTGTATTTTTTTTTTTTCTGCCACTATCATGCTATACGCCTGGTTATAGACAACTCACCAACTTGTTACCAGCAGTTAGAGATTGTTAATCTATAAAACAGCGGCATAGACCATAGGTGCATTTCATTATAAATCTTAAGATCAATTCAGTCAAATTTCTGCTGACAAAATGTTCTTTAATTTAATGTGTTTAAGCAAACTGTCATAAGTGCGATTGGTAGAAAATCGCTCAAAAGCACGCTTGAGATTTAAGAACAATTTCGCTATTTGTGCTATTTCTTGAATATTAATGAAAGCTCTAAAGAAGGTAAAACATTCTTAAAAGAAAAAAAAAAACAATCTTAAGAATTATGATGAAATGCACCCCATATATTATTTTATTTATGATATAATTTTTACAAAAGGTTTAATATCCCCTTGAAACATGTGGGTATTTGAATAGAAAAAAGTAACAAACATAATCCGTTGTCATTATATATTTGTCATAAGACTTGTTTTATGATTGTTTGATATCCGAGACAGGTCCATAGGTCTGATATGTTATAAAAAAGAATAATTTCAATTCAGCTACATATTGGTTGTCCAGACATGTTTTATGGTATAAAGTTAGGTACTGACGTCATTTCAGGTTTGGGTCATTCAGCCTGATATTTTCTATCTCATAATTTTAAGCCAAGGTCAGTTGGCCTTACATGCATGATGACATCATTTCACACATAAGTCAGCTGACCTAACATATTTTAACGATGTCTGTTCAGGTAAAGGTTGGTAGGCCGAATATGTTTAATGACATCATTTCGGATCAACTGAATGTTTTATGATGTCATTCCATGACTGCATGAGTTTGAGTCCCATTTGGGTTGAGAACCTTCATGTGGGGAAGTTTTCCAGCTAACCTGCAGTGCGCCGGTGGTTCTACCCAGGTATAAGTTTGAGGTCTTCCTCCACCAATAATTAGCTGGATATGACCATTGTGCTGGTGTGATGTAAAATAAACAAAAACAATTTTAATGCTGTCAGTAAAGGTAAAGGTTAGATGGCCTGATATTTTTAATGACATCGTTGCAGGTACAGGTTGGTTGCCGTGTTATCCGAGGTCCAGACTGGGAGTTTCAGAATCAAGATGGAGGCGATGGACATGCAGGTAGGTTTTTGTCTGTGATTTTAATTTTTTATCTGCATCGCACAATTAAAATATGGTTCATATGGCGATGTCCAGCTATTATGAATGAGAATTTCACCCAAAAAAGGTCACTTAAACCGCCAGTATATCCAGTTAAATTTTTTAGAAAATAGATAACTTTGACCCAATTAACATTAAGCCCCTCTATATCACATTTTTATGAATTAAATCATAAAACAAATTCAAATGATATATTATTCAGGGCACCCATGGCGTAGTGGTAGAGTCGTTGATTTGTAACTCCTCTGACTGCTTAGCCTGACACCGCATGGGTTAGAGTCCTGGTCGGGGCAAAGGTCTTAATGAGGGAATGTCTTCCAGCTGACTTGTGATGTGACAGTTGTTCTTCCTAGACATTTGTTTGGGTCTTCCCCCACCCAATAGCTAGATGTCGCTATAATGATTTTAATTGGTTGCTGCGATATATCTCCAAAAAACCAAAGACAATATTTTAATCAAAGCACTGCAAGTATTCACTGCTTCTGTAATGCAAGGCAAAACCTCTTTAAATTGTGGTATCCGAGAGTTTGGACCAAAAATTAAACATCCTAATAAACTATTATTACTTAAACTAATCTCGAAAAATGCAGTTTATTGATGTCCTACACCTGTCTGAAAAGTGAACCATAATGCCACAATGGTCATAACAAACATGTATTTCCTATCTGAGCCACACTGCACAGTTAGCTATTTTTAAACTAAGAGAACCATGCAAACACTTATGATTTAGCTCATCCATGTCATCCGTTGTGACGTCGATGTCTATTTTTTAATTTTAGCAGAAATTCCAATCGTTCTTATTTATAGATTTGAAAAAAAAGAGAATGTTTTAAGTGTTGATTAATGAGGTTTTTTGCTCTAAAATTGAGATTCTGTTGGAAATCGACAAAGCTTAGACTATAGTATGATAGTTTTCTATGGAAAGTATGCACAAAGACTCTTAACAGAGGTAAAATATTGTTAAGGCAGACTGTTAAGTACCGGTAGCACTCGTTCACTCCTACGTCTTTGACATATGGTAACCGTAGGGTAATCGGCTATTGCAACTTTATTTTCATCAGCCAGCAGTACTCAGTGCAAATGCATATTTCATCGCCATTATTGGATCTTATTTATTTCTTACTGGAACCGAACCAAGCCGACATGAATCTTTGATTAAGAAATAATTACATGGAATTTTAGCAGCATATATTTCTAGATAGGAAGATTTAAACTTATGTCATTATCATAAATAACAATAAACAATTAACAAATAATTATTAAAAAATAATTAACAATAAACATTTACCAACAATATAAGAAAATTATTTTACTGACAGAAAAGTCCATATTTAAACTTTAATGAATAATGACTTAAACCCAAATTTTCCATTTTTAGGCAGTTGTCATAGCACATCTTATTTGAGATTTCAACTCAAGATTTATTTACATTTATACAGGAACATTGATTGCTATCCATGGGGATGGCTATGTCATGGTTCAATGGGATTCGGGCATGCAGCGACAATACCGAGTAGGACACGATGGAAAATTCGACCTTCTGCTCTTTGACAATGCGCAAACAGGTACAGATCTGGAAATAAAGCCATACTTAAGAATAATCAGATAATCATGATTTAACATCAATCCGACCACCAACCAATCAAGACAGTTAATTGGCTGTACACTTGAGCAATTTCTCTAAATAAAACCTATGTGTTTTTGCATCTTACGGTTGTTCCAGTATCAGCTGCATCTTGGCCTTTTAAAAATGCCTTCTTGACATATTAATGTAAATTATAAGATTAGGACACAGAACATAATTGACTGTTTGTAGTTATACATTGTTTGTGTTTTGTAGAGTAAACTATTAAAGATGTTTTGTATTTGTTTTACAATTTCATAAAATTATGATATGGTCTTAATTAAATCAATATGTTAACATTAAAAGGAGCTTAAGTAGCTCCTTTAATTTATCAAGTCATATGTTAATACAAACAAGTAATTGTTTATGCAACTTGTCTTTAAACTGTAAATGTTATTGTACGACATACAACATATAACAAAAAGACATTCAAGTTCAAGACGACTTATTAATAAATTCATAATTAATTAAACAAGGCTTTGCATTTCATCTTAACATTGATAGGTTACTATGTAACTTTGTTATAAGAGGTAAACTGCTCATAATAAAAAAAAATGTTAAGGAACAATGACATGGTTTACACATTTACTAGCATTCTTCAGTGACAGTATTCTCTTGCAAATGACCGCAGACAGAGTAAACAAAACCCCTTCTGGTACTTCACTATAAACAGGATAATGGCAGATTGATAATATTGCCATTTGTATTTCAAAAGAAGAATTGTCATTTTGAAATAAAATATGCTAAAATTATTAATCTACCGCCACTTCTGCATAAAGTAAGGCTAGCAATGTCAATTGCGGTCAGACCTGAAATATTTTACATGAAAAAACACATTTAACATAATGAAAAATTATCTTCTTATGTGCCGGTATGATATAAATTAGTTCAAAATATTCTAATATGACCGGACCTGGTAGCATAATCGGTACAGCGTCGCCTTCAGGTACGGGAGGCCACGGGTTAAAACCCTGGCTGCGACATACCAAGATGGTGTCCACTTGAAGCAGATATTATGCTGCCTCCACTGTGTATTGCATGCCGTGAACACCTGGCTTGATACCACACCCAGTCACATTATCCTGACAACGGGCCAAGCAGTCGTGGAACTACCCTTATATTTGCTTGAGCGTTAGCAAGGGAGCTATGCCAGTACGATTTTTAATGACTTCGGTATGTCGTGGCCTGGGATCGAACCCAGGGCCTCCCATACCTGGAGCTGACACTATACCGATTGCGCCACCAGGTCCGGTAAACTGTAATACAGATTTCTTATTGATTCATTTTTAGAAATTATCTGATCAATTTGAAAATGCAAGATAACAAGATAATGCCACAAACATATGTATTTATATAACCTGACTTTTGCATTAGATATATCTGTACATCTGTGATAATCATCTATGATAATGTTAACCTCATTGAATACTTGTGTCCATCAAATACCATAGGGCAGGGGTAGACAAAACCAAATCATCGTCTATCTGCTTTGATATTGTCATATTCCCCACTTTTGAATTGAAATAAATGTTTAAGTGATCTCCCTTCTTGGAAAATATTTTCATTTGCTTAAAAAAATTCATTAAATAAAATCAATAAAATTCTTATTATGTGCATGCTTGAGTCTTACTGGTTTTTTTTCAAAAGTTTAAAAAGTGGAAAAATCTTAACAATGGTAGAGCGTAGGGTTGCAGATCAGAAGGTCACAGGTTCAAACCCCAGCCGGGTCAAACCAAAGAGAGACCGGCTGCAATAGCTTAATTGGTAGAGCGTTATCTTGTGGATCGGGAGGTCGCGGGTTCAAATCCCGACCAGGTCAAACCTAAGACTTTAAAGTTGGTAGTAGTGGCTTCCCTCCTAACACTCAAGGCTAAGGGGACAGCATTACACCTGACTTGTTGGTGTCAGTATAATGGACTGGCCGGGTTCAGTCCTTGGGCACCTTGTAAGTGACCCTGTGCTTTAATGCTGCACAGTTCCGGCAAACATGTCAGCAAATCCTACCCACAAGGGAGGTAAGAATGTTGTGGTTAAATAGTTAGGGTAGAGTCCCTTTAAATATGAAAAAGAAGGAATATTCTATAACTCTAAATCAGCTGTTACATTGAGAGGATTCTTATAACTATATGGAGTTTTATAAGGAAAAGAAAAGGTTAATTATTAGAAGTACAGATAGAATTGTCTTTGACAAGGGGGTAATAATGAAGGAATATCTACTTGGCAAGTCAAGATTTGTTTCACAAACATCAGTTGCACTAACACATTTGTTTTTTATTATTACAAACTGCATCTTATTTTTCCTAGAATAACGGCCATTGTATATTTATGTAGAACCACAAACACACCACAGGTCAGCTGCAAGCCTAGATATATAAGAACCTTCTGCTCCTTACAATTGACTCAATACCCTCTTTTTACATTTATTAAGGGACATTACTCTATTTAAATTCCTTCTTCTTATCTCCCGTTTGGGAAGGTATTTGGTATGTACTGGTAGTTACTTAACTTTGCAAACTTTTTTAGAACACTTATGATGACAACATGCTCATATAATTGTAACTTCTTGATTGAGATAAAAAGAGTTAAACTTTTATTGTTATGCACTTATTAACAGATTTTGTACATTGTCTGTTTGTACTGGCCCCTCATTCTGACATGATGTAATAAAACATGAAACAATAAATGCCACACAATCTTATTTGCAGTGACCCCCTTTTTTTTAATTTTAATGTGCATCAATCTACTGTGAATGAAGTTGAATGAAGTCATAACCTAAATGATGTCAACTTCTGTCTTGTCTTTTGATTTAGGTGTGGTGCATGATGGAATAAGATGTGAGAAGTGCAAAGAGCAACCAATATGTGGAATTCGATGGACATGTGTTGACTGCTGCAATATTCATCTGTGTATGAGCTGTTATATGAGTAATCAACACAGCACTTTCCATGACTTTAAAAGATACGACACCCCAACAAGCAGAGCGTAAGTGCATAGGATTTGTACTGGGGATGCTATTGATGCAAACAAGATTGAAATATTGTTGACATTCATTATATTAATTATTTATCGTAACTCATCAAACATTTTAGAATATCAATTACTTTGGGATTAGATTGTAGACTGCAGCAGCGTGACAGAATCAACATATAGGATAGAGTCTTTTAAGACGTTTTTATAGAAGATAGAAGCTGAAATGAGCGCAGCGATGGAAACGTCTAAATTTTCATATGAAAATAACAAATCTTCCACTTTGCAAGTGAAAAATCTCCCTGGTTAGGTATTTTGTATAAAAGTAGTGTAGAAAATCTTTTAACATTTTTAACTGTTAAGATCACTTTAGAATGTCACTTGCACATAAAATCATAGATGAGATAATAATAAATAAAGGTGCTTGAGCATGATGATGAATATAAGCCAATTAAAGGTTGTAGCCGACAGTTTGAACCAAATATTGTTTCTTTAATAACCAAATAAGTCAATGTTTCCTGAAAAGGTCCTGCAAATTGCTGTTCATTGATGCCCTACATCTGTGTGAAAAGTGAAAATGAGGGGTATTTTACACATTTTCATAAATCTCCCTACTTGGAAACAGATAACATCCTTTATTGGTTATATGAAAATAACAAATCTCCCACTCTGCAAGTGAAAGTCTCATACTTTGGTTTCAGAGGAAGATTACATGTATGAACATGCTAACATTTAAATGACATGCATTCACTGGGTGGTTGGTAAATTGACTTTTAGAGGGTTTAAGGAATTTTGATTAGTATAATTTCCATTCACTTGCACTTATTAGACAATTAATGTATGTAACCAGACTGATTGACATTTTGAGAACCACCAATTAACGAGTAGAACAACAAAATAAGATTATTTAATACATCTAATCCAGAGAATGATATGTTTACTTTGAGGTAACTTGTTTGCTTCCTAAACAAAACTGGTATTTTTAATAAGTTATCATTTGTTTAACTGTTTATTATTTATTCTTTATATCTCTACCCACATATTGAAATGTTTACCTATTTATATATTATTTATGTTAAACCTAATCATATTCGGCGCCGTAGGATCTATCAAGTGTCTGTGTGCCGTAAAACCCAAATTACAAAATACTACTTTGAGTAAAAAAATAATAGTGTTAAATATAAATTGTGACCTCCTACTTGGACAGTGAAGCTTCAGGGATATATAGGTGTATTGAGTACTGAGATTCCGTTCACTGTATCTTTAGATGTTTAAATACCAACAGCATGCAAGGGAGTTAATCAAAATGATTTTCTTTGGTTATCTCCCTTGTGGAAAGCTATTTTCATATACTTTACATAAGAAATATAATATATTTTATTTATAAATTTGCTTATTTTTCATAAAAAGGGCTCAAGCTTCTTAAGTAATGATTATCTCAATCAATAAGATTCCATTTTATACGCATGCTTCAGTCTTTAGTGTTTTTCAAAAGTTTATAAAGTGGAAAAATCTTATGTTTACTGCATTAACTATATACCAACACCTATGCACAAGGGAGGTAAGAATGTAGTTTTCTAATACTTAGAGTAAAGTCCCTTTACATACAAAAAGAGGGAATTGTAAAACTCAGAATTGACAGCAATGTCACTGACATTGATCTTGGGCTTGTGAATGTTATCAAATAGATTTAAATTTTAACATAAATCTGACCAATCAGGTTACTGCAAGTGATCTCAAATTTGGCAGAGACCATTTGTAAAAACCAGATTTGCAGTCTCATTTCTTATGCTTGTTTTAATCTTACAAAATAATTGGTCATATTATTCTATTCATATAAATCTTGCAACTTTGCCATACTTCATTTTTAGCTTTTAACTCTGTGATTGCATTTATTAGAACTTAAACTAAAGTAATTGACAAGATTATTGCACCTGTCTCCCAGAGATGCTGTTGGATCACGTAAAAAAGCCGAGCAAAAGTCGATTAAGGGGATTTTTCCTGGAGCTCAGGTGAAGAGAGGAATCAACTGGAAATTTGGCAATGTGGATGGTATGGTTGTTTGCTTTTTCATACGCTACAATGGCACAATCAAGATCGTGGCTTTGGGGTTGTTTTAGATAGTAAGAAAACGTGACATTTTTTGTTGTGGGATCTTTAAAGAGCTAATAAAGGTTAAGCCATCTAGAAGGCAAGCTTAATTACCGAAAGAATTCAAAGATTTGAGTGAACTAGTGAACTAGTTCACTTTAGATGTCTGATTTTAAAAGACAGACATTGGTCACGTTTCTTGTATATATTGCTCACTAGTTTTCGGGGCTCCCCTGGCTGAGTGGTTAGAGTCACTGACTTTGTAACTCCTCAGTCCTCCACCGCGTGGGTTCAAGTTCCGGTCGGGGTGAGAACTTACATGTGGGGAGGTTTTCCAGCTAACTTGCTGTGCATCGATGGTTCTACACAGACATAAGTCTGGAGTCTTCGTCCTCCAATAATTAGCTGGACATTGCCAATATGGCCATAACTGTGTAGGTGTGATGTAACAAAAGACAAAACAAATAAATCCTTTTGATGGCCAACATCTCCATATTTGCACTGTTAGCCAGTTCCCATAGATTAATTAGAGCAAATGAAAATAAAATAGGAAACTTTATAGTTCATGCTTTTTACTAGATAATAAAAAATATATCTTATATATAAGGTCTGACATAAATTCTTAACACAGTGCTATCATTACACATCATCGGACCTGGTAGTGCAATCGGTAGAGCATCAGCTCCAGGTACGGGAGGCCCCGGGTTCGATCCCGGTCCGCAACATAGCAAAGTTGTAAAAAATGGTAGTGGTATAGCTCCCTTGCCAACGCTCAAGCAAATATAAGGGTAGTTCCTTGACTGGCTGGCCCGGTGTCAGGAACATGTGACTGGGTGTGGTATCATGGCAGGTGTTCATGGCATACTATACACATTGAATGCAGCACTATATCTGCTTCAAATTGACACAGTCTCCAGATAACTGAAATACTGTTGGTGGGATGATAAACCCAATAAACAAACAACAAACATAACCCATCTAATAAATATTATGGTAACAAATATTCTATAAAGAGAATATAAATATCGGAAATGGAAATAAAGAAAAGGAGACACTGATCATGTTTGCAGTATTTTCTTTACAAAAATGGTATTTGCCATGATTCAGAAAGTTAATTTTATATGTGGTCAACCATTTTTGTGTTGTTTTTTCAAATCGAAATAATACCATATTCCTTTTCTGAACACTATGTGGACATTATTTTTCGATGACGTCACTACTTTCGTCATAACGTATAGAAAATATCCGCGCATGGACATTTTGTTTTCGAATAGATCGTTTTTTCTTTTCGTTGCTTGCATTTGAGAAACTCGTCAGGAGGTGCGAGGTTAGAGCTCTGTAAAACCGGTTTAAGCACCCCTGAGTCGGTTCATATTGCCGACTGACCGTTCCAAGGCAGTAACTGTCGGGTTTGCTCTTTTCCTTAAATGATTCATCACAAATTTGTTCTTACTTTTCGCTTGGCTTGCATGTGAAATACCTTTGTTCTGTGCCTTTTCGGAGTTTGGTATATGTTGCAATACTGATAGGACTTTGTCATATATTCTTATTGCAAAGGCGGGGAGGATGGCATTGGTGAAGTAACATCAACTGTCACTTGTAATCCCAATGGTTATCGGGGAGCTGTGAAGGTCCAGTGGCAAAAGACGAACAAAGAAACGTTATGCAAGCTTGTTGATGTGGTCCTTGAGTATCCAGCCAATCTCGGTGACTACTACCACGCCCATCTACCAATTGTTGGTATGTATATAAGTTGCAACGAATAAGGTAATTTCCAATTTATAGTGCAACATAGAAAATTGTACAGCAAATCCGGTACTCGAACTTGTGACCCTTCGCTAGCAAGGTGTGACGGGTCATGGTGGAAGTCAAATTTATTTGATAACCAGTCCGTACAAGGTTAAGAGACTTTTAATTTGTATATGCTCTACGAAGAAAAACCAAACAGAACTGGTCATGTACCAATAATGTAGATAAACCTATAGTGTAAGTTGGAGCTATAGTTATGCTGTAACCAAATTCTACATTATTTTACTACATTCTTTTTCGAGAATTATCTAAGCATTAGAGTAAATGAGCTTTGTCGGTAGGTGAGTGGCAGGTGCAATAATTGATGGTAAGAACTGTGGTTAAAAAGAAAACTTTCAACTCTCGTACAAAATCTATCTCTCACGAGAACATACATCTAGGCAGACATGACAAAACAGATTTGACAAGTCCCGTGCACCACGCAGACAAGACGCAAACAACCACGCCCACATGCACGGACCTTACAAAAGACACACAGACTATAAGTCACAAGCTGCCCAACACAAACAAAACGGACAATAACAAAACTGATTATAGCACAACGTACATTTAAACAGAACATGAAGCACTGGTGACAAAGGCGAATGCTCTAGCGACTGAGCTAACATGACGGCTAACACACTCTCTCCCCATCACCCAGTCATATAGAGCCCGGGCAACTTAAAATACATGCTCGAATTTCCACAGACTTCATGCTCACAGACTCGCAAGCACTTCTCAAGCACTTGTACCATAACGACCGCAGATCATTTACGTTGGGCATATTGTAACTTAGAGAGGAAAATGAGCAGCCAGTCTGGGACTCGAACGCGGGACCCTACACTAACAAGCAAATTATCTAACGACTAAGCTGACTGGACCGCTTACACGTTATCCCCATATCACTAGGCCACAATAACACTGAAACAATAGCCATTCCAAAAAGTGGTACACACCTTGTTCTTCCTGTTGTTATTTTTATAAGTTATTCATAGTTAATATTTATACTTTGATCGTTATAAAGAAGCATTATAACGGAAATACAATTTGATGCTTTTATATTTAAAGTTTGAAGAATAAAAGTTTATAAACATATTTAAAAGCGTCGTGTTATGGCATTGTCTTTATTGGATCATTCTTAAATCACAGTTTTTGTAAAAAATAAATGGGCCATTGTTGTGCTGGTTTTATTTTTTTTCACAATCTTGCTTATTTTTATTGTGATAAAAAGGTAACTGCATAACAAAATATCAATGCTAATTTTAATAAAGAGACTATTTTAATGATGCCCACAATAGTTTTGGATCAGCATTTGTACCGAAAAATGAGATGAAATCTTCTCTTTGTTATAAACTTGATAATGTTCTTGTAAAACAACTGTTTCTGTAGTCATGTTTTCTTTGAGGTGATATCATATCGGCTTAATGAATACTAAATAAATACAATAACAAATTAATTTAACGTTTTTATTGTTTCAAACATGTTCATTGTTTATTTACTGCAGGTCTTGACATTGTGACAATAGATGACCTGATAAAAGCCGCTGAAGCTGGAGACGAGCAGCAAGTCAGTCGCATTGTCCGCAGAAATCCACAACTGGTGAGAACATTTCCATTATTATGTCTCGAATTGTCTATTTTAGCAAGATTGCATTCCATCAATCCTAGAAAAACTATTGTTGTTGCCAACATACTAAATGTTGCTTGTAAACAAGCGTGAAGCGATTTATCGCGATTTACCTCATTTAGTTTCTCCTTTTTCTTCAAGATTGCTAGGGGGCGCCACAGGCAGTATTATAATGATTCGCCACAATAACGATTCGCCACATAACTATTCGCCACAGATGAATAACTTGCCACAGATGAATAACGATTCGACACAGTAGTCAAATGATTGGCAACAGGTGTGATAAATGATACTGATACGGAAAAAACTTGCTTATTGACTTGTTAATTGGCACTTAAATTTTGCCGCGTTTCACTCATTTTATCTCTATATAGTGTTACACACTGACTAAGTCATTCAAATAAATATTTTTATTCTTAATTCAATGTTTAATAGTACTAAAAAACAAAGCATCACAACATTAATTAAATATAATCAGAACAGATGAATTTTGTGAATGAAATATGTGAACATGAATGAAAGGAAAACATCAACAATTACGCACACACGAATAAACGTGATTGACAAACTACGACCATTCGTTTCTGATTATAGGAATTCTTCGGGGATAATTAACAGGAGTCGGTCCCTTAATTGACAAACTGCAATCATAACAAACATTTAACGATGATAACTTTCAATCACAGTTGACCCAAATTCTCATACTTTGACATGCAAACTTCATCACAGTTGACCTAAATTCTCATACTTTGACACACAAACTTCATTACAGTTTACCCAAATTCTCATACTTTGACACACAAACTTCATTACAGTTGACCCAAATTATCATACTTTGATACACAAACTTCATTACAGTTTACCCAAATTCTCATACTTTGACACAAACTTTCATTACAGTTGACACAAATTCTCATAATTTGACACACAAACTTCATTACAGTTGACCCAAATTCTCATACTTTGACACACAAACTTCATTAAAGTTGACCCAAATTCTCATACTTTGACACACAAACTTCATTACAGTTGACCCAAATTCTCATACTTTGACACACAAACTTCATCACAGTTTACCCAAATTCTCATACTTTGACACACAAACTTCATTACAGTTGACCCCAATTCTCATACTTTGACACACAAACTTCATTACAGTTGACCCAAATTCTCATACTTTGACACACAAACTTCATTACAGTTGACCCAAATTCTCATACTTTGACACACAAACTTCATTACAGTTGACCCAAATTCTCATACTTTGACACACAAACTTTATCATAGTTGACCCAAATTCTCATACTTTGACACACAAACTTCATTACAGTTGACTCAAATTCTTATACTTTGACATGCAAACTTCATCATAGTTGACTCAAATTTTTATACTTTGACATGCAAACTTCATAAAAGTTGACTGACATTTTTATACACAAACTTTATTATAGTTGACTCAAATTCTTATACTTTGAAACACAAAGTTCATCTTAGTTGACTCAAATTTTCATACTTTAATATGCAAACTTCCTGATAGTTGACTCAAATTGTCATACTTTGACACACAAATGTCATCACAGTTAACTCAAATTGTCATACTTTGATACACAAACTTCATCACAGTTAACTCAAATTGTCATACTTTGATACACAAACTTCATCACAGTTAACTCAAATTGTCATACTTTGATACACAAACTTCATCACAGTTAACTCAAATTGTCATACTTTGATACACAAACTTCATCACAGTTAACTCAAATTGTCATACTTTGATACACAGACTGCATCACAGTTAACTCAAATTGTCATACTTTGACACACAAACTGCATCACAGTTAACTCAAATTCTCATACGTTGACACACAAATGTCATTATAGTTAACTCAAATTCTCATACTTTGACACACAAATGTCATTATAGTTGACTCAAATTGTCATACTTTGATACACAAACTTCATTACAGTTAACTCAAATTGTGATACTTTGATACACAAACTTCATCACAGTTAACTAAAATTGTCATACTTTGATAGCAAACTTCATCACAGTTAACTCAAATTCCCATACTTTGATACACAAACTTCATCACATTCCCAAATTTTGTACTTTTACACACAGGCTTTATCACAGTTGACTAGAATCCTCCTACTTTGACACATAAACTTTATCACAGTTTTTTCAAATTCTCATAAAGTGTCCTTACCTGTTCTGTTACTTTAAATTTTAGATTTCTCACATTAAATTAACTTATATCTCCATCTCCTGTACTTTACATCCATGTTGAGCAAAATCCCATTTCTTTACCATTTCAATTAAGTTCAGTGGTACCAAAAACAAACCATTGACCAGGATATAAAGAATAATAACGAGAGACAAGAAAATTCGTTGATGCGAAGCATCAAAGGCGACGCAAAAAGTTGGAGATGTAAAGAGATTTAAGCAGTACGGAAGCAAGTAACAAAGACACTTGAAACTTTATGGTTTTTATTTGAAAGTTTTCGTTATACTATAATATTTCGAGAAAAAGCCTGAATAACCTATATTCCTGAGACCATAGAATGGTTTAAAACAAAATAAAAAGCAAAACTCGACACCATTTAACAGGTTTTTTAAGATGTTAACTATTAAAATAAAGTGTACTAGCAGAAAATGCACGCGTGCATCAGCCTCGCATTACACAAATAAGTTTTGTTCAGATAGTATTTTTCTCGAACGTAGTATGTTTTTTTTCAATATCTTATTGTTTATTTTCAAAGTTATTTTGAGTGTTACAGACACACAAAAATAAATATAGAAATAAAAACATAAATTTAAACACCTTTACGAATTAGGACCCGTATTGATCAGGTTAGAAAATCAGCAAAACAAACTTTCCCCATGTGCAGATTTCAGTGAGCATGCCATAATAGGCGTCGCGCTTCAGCGCATCGCCAATAAAAGGGTATCTAGTGTCAGTTTTGTGATGCCTTAAAATTGGGGGGGGGGGGGGGGGGGCAAAATGGTTAGCCTGGCATCATCTCATACCTCATAATACTGCTGAAAAATTCCATACTCTTCAGCGTGGAGACTTGAAGTATAATATTGACATCGCCATTTTGACAAGTCTGTCAAAACAACAAAAAACGAGCATTGTCATTGGACTGAAATCTTCATCGGATTATGAAGCACCAATGAAATATCATTAAAAGAAACGGTGAAAAGTGAACTAAATATCCCACGGGCGATGAATGGAGAGTAGCGGAATGGGTTGGTCGTTTTTGCCCTACGATGTAAGTCTGAGGGCTGAGCTTGATATAATTCGTCAGCTGTTAAGTTTCATGCTGTTTCTGTAGATTTGGCATGGTAAAAACATAAGTTTAATAAAAGTGCAAGTTATAATAACAATAGCATGTAGTGTTTTACAACCCTACTTCCACTGAAAAAACAACAACATGTACACCGTTTTTTATCAGTCAGGACACCATCCTTGCTAAGTGGGACACTATAAAACAACAACAACAGGTGGTCCTCTTAGAGTGGTTTTAAGGTACATTAATGTTGCAGGTGAATAGAAAGAATGACAGTAGCGAAACACCACTTTATGTTGCCACTTTTCGTGGTCATATCGGCGTGGTCAGAGCACTAATAGAAGGCGGGGCTTCTGTCAACGATACAGGGAACGACAAATGGAAGACGGCACTACATGCTGCCGTCCATCAGGAGCAATTAGGTGTGCTCCAATTATTGTTACAGAACGGGGCAGATGTTAATCAGGCAGACAATGACGGGAACACAGCTCTACATTTTGCTGCTTATAGGTAAATAATTAATTTAATGTTTTATAAATATATATAAATGATATAGATACATTATTTATGAAGATGCATTGGAAACCTAATGAGCTGTATCAAGTTTAGAAAGAAAGAAAACATGTTAATGTCAACATTTAACATTAAAAGGCATATAAAACTAATTTAGCTGGACTGTGTTTTTTAATGTTTATTATTGAAATATTATTTTCCCATTATTAAGTCTCCATCAGTTTTTACGCCCGCTGAAGACGAGACGTATTATGGGATCACCCATGGCAGGTGGGGTTACTGGCGGGCAGGCTAGTGGGCGGCATCCTGATGTTTGTCCGGAGCATAACTCAAAAGACAATCAAAGCTATTGACTTGAATCTACCTAAGTGGATAGATCTCATTAAGATGGAGCGCAGTGTACAAGACCCATCACTCTGCTCTTCATGATGTTGCAGTTTTGCCCCTTTGTTTAATTTTATTGTCCGGCGCAAAACTCCTGCGTTATAAAAGCTGTTGACTTGAAACTTCATAGGTAAATAATATGTTATTGAGATGGAGTGCAGTGCACAAGAACCGTCATTTTTCCCTTCATATTTTTGAGTAACGCCCCTTTCTACACAAAGCCATTAATCTCATGTATTTTTTGTATATTCGATGTTATTCCTCTTTTGTTGTTGTTTTTTCAATTACCCAGGTTGTAGTCCACAATCATGCCAGAGTTTATTACATAAACAGCGCAGAGCAGTTTGGTAGTTGGTAGTTTGGCAGATTAAAGATTTTTTATGTACTTTAATTTCAGTTTTTCTTGCAGTAACTCATAATACAGTCCAAACTTTGCCATACTGATGAGTGCACAGCAGTTTGTTTCAAATTGCCCTATTGATAGGCTTATTTTGCTCTGCCTTGCGGGGCTCTTGTTTAAACTTTTATTACATATTCAGCAACAGCAGCATACAGTATTGTTTCAACGGATGTCAGATGTGAAAATTTAGAGCTGCAGATTTTAGCTAAAAATACACAATCCTTATTATTTTTTTAAACAAATTAACAAAAAAATTACAATAGACCTCGTTTCACATCACATGTAAACAAAATTGAAATTTTCCTGAACATTATTATTTTTAAAATCTTAAAATTGAATAATTTTATAATATTTATTGCTATTTGTTATATATATATATATATATGTTTGATCAAAATGAACTTCATATTTACTGTCTCACTAAATGATATTTTATTTTTAACACACTTTCTATGTATACAGACAGAGTTCTAAGATCATGGCGGTATTGTTACGTGTAGATGGAGTTGCTATCAATGCACAGAATCGTAAAGGGCAAACAAGTCTCCACGTTGCTGCTGGCACAGAAAACCTCGAGTGTTCACGGCTTCTGATTGAAGCAGGCGCATCTCCCTCTGTCAAGGTTATTTCAGATAACTACATTTTATCGCTGGTGGAACCTTATGAGAAGTATCATTAATTACTATTCACTGTTTACACTGATTATTCATAGTATTAGTGTAACCTCTCGAACAATGGGATTTAAAAACCACAGTTGTTCTCGGTTGATTTAGGTTCTTTATTAAAGGGTTAACAAATTTGCCTGAAAGTAATAAAACCAATATTTAACATCGAGTATATATTACTATGCACAATTACGCACAAACGATAATACATTTAAATACAAAATAAATGAAACAGAAAATACCTATAAATTTAACACGAATTACAATCGATTAGTTCAAGTAAATATAAATGTAGAAACATACCAGTCCAGCTAATAAATCTTGTAAAAGATTCAGTGTGTATATATATTGAAAGATCAATAATGATGCTTCCACTGAGGGGTTTAATGGCAGAATGAATGGGAGAGGGGAAAGGGTATAAAGAAAGGCGGGAAATCTCTTGTTAATAAAAACAACACACAAACCATCTCACGCGTTAACGGTACTTATATACAGGACGCCACAGGGTAGAACAATGTACACGGACAACATGAAACATGCGGGCAAAATACAACAATGGCACACAAACACACCTTGTTTACGTTAGTATATGATTTTGAAACTTATTTTTCAAATTTTCACAGTTTACAGTATTTCTAATACAGGTATGTTTCATCATTTAATAGTAAATCCACGGCCAAACCAGTAATCAAATAAACACTAAGTAGTGCAGATTCTACGGCTGACTGCTTCAAAAAGGCGTAAACTGGCATTTGTATGAGGGAATGTGTTAAACCTTTCTATTTCACACACAATATTTTAGAAAGCCTGCGGTGACTAAACAACCATTCTGCTTATTCAATCCAAAGTATTTGGACAAAAGCTCCTTGTAAAGCTTTCTAAACATCCCAGTCGGCCCTTTTGCCGACTGACCGTTCCAAGGCGGTAACTGATGGTTTTTCTGTTTGCCTTTGACTGGAAGTAGATTAAATTTAAATATCTGTGGAAATTATGGTAAGACCTTTTTTACCTATTTATAAAATATATTGTGTGTGAAATTATAAAGTTTAAATAGTAAATTAAAATCAATTTATTATCATTTGATAGTATGCAACATTATCCTTTCCGGCCTCCTAATATTTTTTCAAGCTAGTAATTTACTATGAAATTCCATGATGACTTTCCCGGTTTTATGAGAAAAATTTCCAATCCGGCCACACAGCGTCTACCAAGCCAGTAATTTACTATGAAATTCCATAATGACTTTCCCGGATTAATGAGAAAAATGTCCAATCCGGCCACATAGCGTCTATCAAGCTGGTAATTTACTATGAAATTCCATGATGAGTTTCCCTGATTAATGAGAAAAATTTCCAATCCGGCCACACAGCGTCTATCAAGCTAGTAATTTGCTATGAAGTTCCATGATGACTTTCCCGGATTAATGAGACGAAAGATCATCTCTGGTCACACAACATCAAACTGATAATTTCCTATCAAATATCTTTAGCTTAAAGGTTATATCCGAAAGTTTGCCTATATCTAATTTCAATGTTAGGGCAGTAAAACACATTAATAAATACAATGTTCATTCTTTTAAAATCTATAAATAAGAACGGTTGGGATTCCTGCTAAAAATAGACATCGACGTCACAGGCGGATGCCGTGGATGAGCTAAAAGATAAGAGGTCACGTGATTTTCTAAGTTTAAAAATAGTTAATTGTGCAGCTTGGCTCAGATAGGAAATACATGTTTGAAATGACAATTTTTGCGTTATGGTCCACTTTTCAGACAGGTGTAGGACAGCACTAAACAGCATTTTGGTATATCTGTTCAGGTAACAGATGTTTATTAAGAAGTTTAATGAAAATATTTTTGGTCCAAACTGTCCAATACCACCTTTAATAAGTTCCCCCAAGTTTTAGTAAGGAAGAAGATGAAAATGCACAATAATATCCACTTCTTCGTAGGAGCAAGATATACACATGGCATTGTTGTCACATTTTAAGAATTGACAATTGGTGAAGAAAAAAATGGTTTTACGTGCTTTCATGTCGAACGTTCCGGCCATTCTAGAACATTAAAACTTGACATTAACTGAACATAAGGAAACCAATTGAGTTGACGTTTAAAAAAAATGTTTACTGGGATCGTGTAGTTCAATATCAACCTATACTAGTTACGTCATATATCAACATTTCACCGGCAATGTTTGCACAACTGTGGTCCAAAAATAAATCTATTTCATTACAATACTGCAATTATCAGTTACTTGTGTATTTAGTTAAGACATGGGGAGATTTTCGGACAGTTCCGAAAGTGTTAATGTGTGACTGACACACATTTTATAGAGAGTTGTTTGTTTACTTACTCTCGCCTTTCACCTTTTGGTATTTAGCGAGCACCAGTATTCATGTAAATATGATATAATGTAATATAAAACATATAATTCACAGGAGATTAACATCGTTGTACTGGGGTGTAGAGGAGACTACGTCTAAGTAATAATTAAATAATAAAATAAATAAATAAATTATAAAAAACATGGATTTTACATGATATCATATAATTTTTAAGAACTACTTTTTGCGGATTGATACAGATATTGTCACGGAGGTGTCATCCATTCTATGCATAAATGGTGACCTCACTCAATTTTAGTCACCTCTATACGATGATTTTTCACAACCTAGCTGATTTTGGGGATTTGTGCTTACGCATTAACAAATAGTTCCATGTTTAAATATAAAATCTATATATACATACAGGCTTATATTTCTTTTTTGTGAATTGCTTATTTGAATTTTGTATGGTGTTTTAAGAGCAGTAATTTGTTGATCATATTAAAATATTACATTTTTTTTAATCCTGCTTTTATTTTTTCCTTGCAGGACAATGAAAATGACAGCGTGCTGCATGATATATTAAGAATGTTTCCATCTAACGAAACACTGTTGGATCTTGTGTTTCGTTCCCCTCATGCGGACTTTTCAATTTTCAACGGCACAGGTTTAAATGTCATGCATCTAGCAGCCACAACAAATAATCAACGGTAAGTAGATGAACATTAAAAAATCAATGTGAGGCACAAACTTGCTATTTTGTAAGAGGTTTTGTTCTTTTAAGGTCTTATGTCTCACATGAACCTGAACAAATTAAGAACACTTGGTAAACTCAAAAGAATTAAAATTGGCTCCCTTGACAATCTGAGTCCTATTATTTGAGGAAAACCTTGAACCAGTAAACCTTTAACTGGTAAACCTTAAACTAGTAAACCTTTAACCTTGTAAAACTTAAATTGGTAAACCTTAAACCAGTAAACCTTAAACTGGTAAACCTTAAATCAGTAAACCTTAAACTGGCAAACCTTAAACCAGTAAACCTTAAACCGGTAAACCTTAAACCAGTAAACCTTAAACTGACAAACCTTAAACCAGTAAATCTTTCACTGGCAAACCTTAAACCAGTAAACCTTAAACTAGTAAACCTTAAACTGGTAGATCTTAAACCATTAAACTGGTAAACCAGTAAACCTTAAACTAGTAAACTTAAACCGGTAAACCTTCAACCAGTAAACCTTAAACTGGTAAACCTTAAATCAGTAACCCTTAAACTGGTAAACCTTAAACCAGTAAACCTTAAACTGGTAAACCTTAAACCAGTAACCCTTAAACTGATAAAAATTAAACCAGTAAACCCTAAACTGGTAAACCTTAAACCAGTAACCCTTAAACTGGTAAACATTAAACCAGTAAATCTTAAACTGGTAAACATTACACCAGTAACCCTTAAACTGGTAAACATTAAATCAGTAACCCTTAAACTGGTAAACCTTAAACCAGTAACCCTTAAACTGGTAAACCTTAAACCAGTAAACTTAAACTGGTACACCTTAAACCAGAAAACCTTAAACTGGTAAACCTTAAACCAGTAACCCTTAAACCGGTAAACCTTAAACCAGTAAACCTTAAACTGGTAAACAATAAACCAGTAACCCTTAAACTGGTAGACCTTAAACCAGAAAACCTTAAACTGGTAAACATTAAACCAGTAACCCTTAAACTGGTAAACATTAAACCAGTAACCCTTAAACTGGTAAACCTTAAACTGGTAAACCTTAAACTGGTAAACCTTTAACCAGTACACCTTAAACCAGTAAACCTTAAACTGGCAAACCTTAAACTGGTAAACCTTAAACCAGTAAACCTTAAACTGGTAAACCAGTAAACCTTAAACTGGTAAACCTTAAACTGGTAAACCTTTAACCAGTAAACCTTAAACCAGTAAACCTATAGCTGGTAAACCTTTAACCAGTAAACCTTAAACCAGTAAACCTTAAACTGGTAAACCTTTAACCAGTTAACCTTAAACCATTAAACCTTAAACTGGTAAACCTTAAACCAGTAAACCTTAAACTGGTAAACCTTAAACTAGTAAACCTTAAACCAGTAAACCTTAAACTGGCAAACCTTAAACTGGTAAACCTTAAACCAGTAAACCTTAAACTGGTAAACCAGTAAACCTTAAACTGGTAAACCTTTAACCAGTAAACCTTAAACCAGTAAACCTTAAACTGGTAAACCTTTAACCAGTAAACCTTAAACCAGTAAACCTTAAACTGGTAGACCTTAAACTGGTAGACCTTAAACCAGTAAACCTTAAACTGGTAAACATTAAACTAGTAACCCTTAAACTGGTAAACATTAAATCAGTAACCCTTAAACTGGTAAACCTTAAACCAGTAACCCTTAAACTGGTAAACCTTAAACCAGTAAACTGAAACTGGTACACCTTAAACCAGAAAACCTTAAACTGGTAAACCTTAAACCAGTAACCCTTAAACCGGTAAACCTTAAACCAGTAAACCTTAAACTGGTAAACATTAAACCGGTAACCCTTAAACTGGTAAACCTTAAACCAGAAAACCTTAAACTGGTAAACATTAAACAGTGATGAAGGCATCTTTCTCTTTAATGGCTGTTGAGTGTTGAGTTGATTTTAAAATTATAACATGACCATATCATGATGAAGGCATCTTTCTCATTAATGGCTGTTGAGTTGATTATAAAATTATAACATGACCATATCATGATACATGCATCTTTCTCCTTAAGGGCTGTAGAGTTGATTCTAAAATTATAACATGGCGATATCATGATGAAGGCATCTTTATCATTAAGGGCTGTTGAGTGTTGAGTTGATTCTAAAATTATAACATGGCGATATCGTGATGAAGGCATCTTTCTCATTAAGGGCTGTAGAGTTGATTCTAAAATTATAACATGGCGATATCGTGATGAAGGCATCTTTCTAACTAAGGGCTGTTGAGTGTTGAGTTTTTTCTAAAAGTATAGTATGACGATATCGTGATGAAGGCATCTTTCTCATTAAGGGCTGTTGAGTGTTGAGTTGATTCTAAAATTATAACATGGCGATATCGTGATGAAGGCATCTTTCTCATTAAGGGCTGTTGTGTTGATTCAAAAATTTTAACATGGCGATATCGTGATGAAGGCATCTTTCTCATTAAGGACTGTAGAGTTGATTCTAAAATTATAATATGACGATATCGTGATGAAGGCATCTTTCTAACTAAGGGCTGTTGAGTGTTGAGTTGATTCTAAAATTATAACATGACGATATCATGATGATTGCATTTTTCTCTTTAATGGCTGTTGAGTGTTGAGTTGATTCTAAAATTATAACATGGCGATATCGTGATGAAGGCATCTTTCTCATTAAGGGCTGTTGAGTTGATTCTAAAATTATAACATGACGATATCATGATGAAGGCATCTTTCTCATTAAGGGCTGTTGAGTGTTGAGTTGATTCTAAAATTATAACATGACCATATCATGATGAAGGCATCTTTCTCATTAATGGCTGTTGAGATGATTCTAAAATTATAACATGACCATATCATGATACATGCATCTTTCTCATTAAGGGCTGTTGAGTTGATTCTAAAATTATAACATGGCGATATCGTGATGAAGGCATCTTTCTCATTAATGGCTGTTGAGTGTTGAGTTGATTCTAAAATTATAACATGGCGATATCGTGATGAAGGCATCTTTCTCATTAAGGGCTGTTGAGTGTTGAGTTGATTCTAAAATTAAAATATGACGATATCATGATACATGCATCTTTCTCCTTAAGAGCTCTTGAGTGTTGAGCTGATTCTAAAATTATGATATGACGATATCATGATACATGCATCTTTCTCATTAATGGCTGTTGAGTGTAAAGATCATTCTAAAATTATAATATGACGATATCATGATACATGCATCTTTCTCCTTAAGAGCTCTTGAGTGTTGAGCTGATTCTAAAATTATAATATGACGATATCATGATGAAGGCATCTTTCTCATTAAGGACTGTAGAGTTGATTCTAAAATTATAATATGACGATATCGTGATGAAGGCATCTTTCTAACTAAGGGCTGTTGAGTGTTGAGTTGATTCTAAAATTATAACATGACGATATCATGATGATTGCATTTTTCTCTTTAATGGCTGTTGAGTGTTGAGTTGATTCTAAAATTATAACATGGCGATATCGTGATGAAGGCATCTTTCTCATTAAGGGCTGTTGAGTTGATTCTAAAATTATAACATGACGATATCATGATGAAGGCATCTTTCTCTTTAATGGCTGTTGAGTGTTGAGTTGATTCTAAAATTATAACATGACCATATCATGATGAAGGCATCTTTCTCTTTAATGGCTGTTGAGTTGATTCTAAAATTATAACATGACCACATCATGATACATGCATCTTTCTCATTAAGGGCTGTTGAGTTGATTCTAAAATTATAACATGGCGATATCGTGATGAAGGCATCTTTCTCATTAATGGCTGTTGAGTGTTGAGTTGATTCTAAAATTATAACATGGCGATATCGTGATGAAGGCATCTTTCTCATTAAGGGCTGTTGAGTGTTGAGTTGATTCTAAAATTAAAATATGACGATATCATGATACATGCATCTTTCTCCTTAAGAGCTCTTGAGTGTTGAGCTGATTCTAAAATTATGATATGACGATATCATGATACATGCATCTTTCTCATTAATGGCTGTTGCGTGTAAAGATCATTCTAAAATTATAATATGACGATATCATGATACATGCATCTTTCTCCTTAAGAGCTCTTGAGTGTTGAGCTGATTCTAAAATTATAATATGACGATATCATGATACATGCATCTTTCTCATTAATGGCTGTTGAGTGTTGAGCTGATTCTTAAATTATAATATCATGATAAAAGCATCTTTTTCATTAAAGGCTGTTGAGTTGATTTTACGATATCATGATGATTGCATTTTTCTCTTTAATGGCTGTCGAGTTGATTCTAAAATTATAACATGACGATATAATGATGAAGGCATCTTTCTCATTAAGGGCTGTTGAGTTGATCGTGGAATGTAGACCTCACCTTGTCAATGGAAAGACAGAGAAAGATGGATTCACACCGCTTCATATATGTGCGGTGAATGGTCACTTGGAGATAGCCGATATTCTTCTTAAGGTGGGTGAGTCATGTAGCAGTATGTCATGAATGATGATGATGATGATGATGATGATGATAATGATGATGATGATGATGACAATGATATAATGATGTCATAGTACTAGTGTGCATGGTGTTGTGATAGCGATAGTTGTGATGGCTATGTGAGTCTGTGTCTAGAAGTAGTTGTTTTTTGTTTGTTTGTTTTTTATATTTGGGTATTACGGCACACCGACACTTAACAGGTCCTAGTAGTTGAAGTTTTAATGTTTGTGGTATTTCTCAAAGAATTGTTTATTATTTTCATTTTGTTTGTAAAAATAGTGGAGATAATTGTAATTGTGTGTGGCAGGTGGTAGTACTAGTAATGATGCAGGATATACCGTTAACTTCGTAATGAACACCCCCACTCTAATACCCCCCCCCCCTCCACACACAAACACGATTTTCAGAAATAAAAATAAAGGAACAAACTATTTAAAAACATGTTTGTAAAAAAACTGTTTACTCACAATCTGTCCACATAAAGCCTTCAATAATCCGATAATTCTATGAATAACTGTGTTAACTTCACTTTTAACTACATTAAACTTAACTTCTAAAACTTGTTAAAGTACATTTAACTGAATTTTAATTAATGCCCCCTTTTTGGAATTGTAACGCCCCCGGAGGCGTTAAATATGAAGTTTACAGTATCAGTATTTGGTTGTTAGTGCGGTCTTCTTCAATGTTGTAGCGGGAATGGTAATGCTAGATGACGTGGTGCTGATCTACAGAGTGGTGGTTGTGTTAGTGAACCTATTAGTGAACCTACTGTTGGTTCAGGCTATGTTTTAGTGATGCTTTGTGTTACTAGTGATGGTCATGGTAAGAGTAGTGTAGATGCTGGTTCTGGTGTCAGTGATGGTATTGATTAAAGAAGTGATAAAAATAATATAGGAGTGCAGATGCTGGTGTAAGTTTTTGCAGTTGTGGCAGATGCAGTGATAAGACACAGTTTGCGATAGAAGTTTTTCCGGTATGTGTTGTAGTAGGTTTGATAGTGTTATCTGGAAGTAGTCCGGATAATGGTTGACCTTATGTTGATGGAAGTCTTGGTGTTAGCAGTTGAAAAAATGATGGTAGTATTTTTGAAGTAAAGTAGTTGGACAGACAGTAGGTCTGGTGTTGTAATTTTTAGTTCATAGGGTTTATACAAACACTATTCCAGTTATGTTGAGATGATGTCACCTTGAAGCAGGTATAGTGCTGCTAATAATTTATACAAACAGCAGTGTCATGAAAGTTTACACATAGCGGTAGTTGTTCATGAAAGTTTGCACACTAACTAAACAGTGCACAGGTCATGACGCAGACAAGTTACATAACTCTGGCTATCTTATTTCTTAGTTTGGCTCCTCTTTTTGTAATTATGATTATGGTTAACCCATTTCGGCAACTTGGATATTTGCCTTTTTCTTCAAACAACAGTGGCATGAAAGTATACATATAGAGGTAGTTATCAGTTTCTTATCTTCCGTGTTTCAATAATCTGCTCTTTATAATCTTATTATTATAGGTAACTTGACATGACTTTTATGTTAAATTCATTTTATGTACAAGTTCTGGAACCAGTAAGTTTATGTCATTTAGAATTACATTTTGATTTCACTTGCTATTTTAACACTGTCATTTTAAATTTGTATCATGACAAACTATGCTACCGGGGGCATGTGTGTTTTTTGAACACTGCGTCTTATTCTATTTATTATTTTTATTCAAATTTACATTAGGCTTCTGGCATAAAAATCTCTCCACAATGGCGTTTGAACAACACTTATACTAGTAATATAAAAATCAAGTGTAATTGTTTATATATATATATATATATATATATATATATATATATATATATATATATGTGTGTGTGTGTGTGTGTGTGTGTGTGTGTGTGTGTGTGTGTGTGTGTGTGTGTGTGTGTGTGTGTGTGGTGCGTGCGTGCGTGTGTTAAAGTATTGTTACATAACTATAAATATTGCAGGCTGGTGCTGACATCGAAAATGTGGATAACAACAACCAAACTCCACTTATTCATGCTGTTTCAAGGACACAGAAAGAAATGGTAGCATTCTTTCTTGGTAAAGGTGAAGATTTTTATATTATCCTAATTTCAGAGTTCAAACATGAAGTTATATAACATTCAATTTTCCTAATATTTAGTTGAATTAAAATATATCCGTTGTAACAGTTAATCTTCATTCTATGCTCTTCATTGTTGATATTTAATGAAAAAACCCATATCATTTACTGATCAAATAGCCTTGCAGTATGCAAGCGTTCTTTCTTACTATATAACTGTAGCGACAGAAATAGGCGACTTATATGGTATACAGGAAGGCTATAAAATGCAACGTCAATTTCCGCCGCTCTAGATAGTAAAACACACTAACACAACCATATACTGGTATCTTCAACATCATAACTAATGCTACCCCCTGCCACACACCTTATGAATCCTCTACATACGAGAAACGTCAGAATAAGAATATATGACAAAGTCCTATGAGCATTGCAACATATACCAAACTCTGAAAAGGCACAGAACAAAGGTATTTCACATGCAAGCCAAGCAAAAAATAAGAACAAATGTGTGATGAGTCATTTAACGAAAAGAGCAAACCCGACAGTTACTGCCTTTGAACGGTCAGTCGACAATATGGCCATACAATCTAAGTGGTATATGTAGTATCCTAAGAGTGGAAAGGCCGACGTGATTTACAGTTGTTTTATCAAATGTAAAGTATTATATTAATAACACTATTTATAGCATTTTAACTGCAAATCTCGCTCGGAATAGTTCAAAAGACAAATGATTGTATTTGTATCGTACTGTTTGCTTTCATTACTTCATTCCAGTTCTTCTAAGCAATTCCTGGAAATACGTAGGTCAATGCTCTTTGTGCCTTAATGTTCAATTAAAGATTAAAATGTGTGTCATTAACAGCTACGGAAATCAGTAAATAAATGCATATTTAAAGTATATGAACTAATAAATTAAAACGATTCCAAGATAAACATCACACCAAAAGGTGAAACCAATTAGCAAGTCTCTTTTAAGTTTCCACGCTATATTTTCTGAAATATCAATATGACCTCATATTTTCTATTCAAGAGTGTGTACAAAGGCAAAAACTGATTTTCACAGGACCTCCCAAAGCAATAAAAGTGTTGATGAGTTACATATGAGCTATGCCAATTTACCCTTATTTTCTCTTTTTTACCCTCGGTATATACATATAGAGCTTGGAAGTGAAAAGATTAAATGTTGTGGTCGGAATGTTGAGGATATTCCACTTTTTTTAAACTTTTGAGACCACTTTACACTTCAACACATACAATTGTATCTTATTAGTGAGATAGGAATGAGTTGATGAGCTTAACCCTTTCAGTCATTGTGCATTTATATATATCTTTCAAAGAGGTAAAATGATTTTAATAAATGTATGTTCAACTTGTAATAATAGATTTAAGGCTGGACCAGTCTACACATAAACCCTTAGTCATGCAGATTGTGAATGGTAATGTAAAGGCAAAAACGGCATATACATGCCTGAATGGGTTAGGCACTGTTTCTAAAATAAAAAATGTATAGTGTAATATAATTCTAACTAAAATTAAGATATTTCTGTTATATATGAAAATACTTACACACAAGGGAGATAACTCATACATTTCTTTTATGTCAAAAATGGGAATAAACTTACTCAGTCATTACTCTGAAAGTACCGCTTTTATTAACTTCTTCTTAAACTCTCATGTTTTATTTTGTTTGTTTGTTGGATTTATCACACCACTAACAGTTTATTGGTGTTTTAGGATGTCAGGTTAACCACACAGACACAGACGGCAATACGGCACTGCATATCCTCTTGGACAAGGTAAGTCATGGTGCTGACTATTTTAGCGATAATGATGGTGAACATGATGATAATGAACAAGATGATAATGGACAGGATGATAATGGACATGAACAATTATAGAGATGTTGAGGATAATGAGGATGAGGATGATGAAAATGATGGTGATGATGATTATGATGATAATGGACATGAATAATTATAGAGGTGATGATGATGAACATGATGATAATGAACAGGATGATAATGGACATGAACAATTATAGAGATGTTGAGGATGATGAGAATGAGGATGATGAACATGATGATGATGATGATCATGATGATAATGGACTTGATCAAATATAGAGATGATGAGGATAATGATGATGAGGATGATGAACATGATGATGATGATGATCTTAATGATGAACATGATGATAATGGACATGAACAATTATAGAGATGATGATAGTGATGAGGATGGGGATGATGATGATGAATGATGATGATGGACATGATTATAATTATGTTAATTATGATTATTTTTATGTTGATGATAGAGTTGATTGTTATCATGATAGAGATCATAATGAGGATAGTGATAATGATGATGACTATGATGATGGTTAGGATAATGTTTATTATGTTGATGATGATGTTGGTGACTGATGATTTTGATAATGTTAATAATGTTTTAATGCTTTTGGATGATGATTATCGTGGTGCATCATCGAAACCCACGGCAAATATTCCGTTCATATACCGTGGGATATTTGGCAAGAAAAAATTTGTTCTCATGAATATTTGCATTTAGCATTTGATTGGCTCCTTGTCCAAAACGGCACAGAAATTCATCCAATGAAATGTTTTTATTACAATTTGTAAACAACAGGCGTTTCGGTTTAGTGCAGCCACCTTGACATTGAGAAATAGTTTTAGTATTTTGTTGTTTTTTAATTGAAAGTTAGCGTCGATGTAACGCGAATTTTCATTGGACCTATACTTGCTATGAATATTCATGAAATCGAGCTTTTACCAGCCTAATATCCCACGCCCACCATGAAGCAGAGCTGTATGAGTAAACGTGGGATTATAGTCGTCCTGCTGATTAAAATGGTGATATATTATGTGTTGTCTATATTGGGCGTAAATTCGAGGTACTACTTATTTGGATGAAAGTAAAAAACGAAGATTGTCATAATACTGGTTGTTTTGAAGAAATATTTCTCAGTCTTCTAAGAAGTACTCAGAACGGCATTTTTGTCATTTTTAATGATGATGATGATGATAATGATAATTATATGTTAACAAACACTTCTTCTGGTTTATTGGTTTATAATTGGCGAGGCGACTATGATGATGATGTAGACTTGACATTGACTCATAGAAATCATTTTACTGATTTTAAATTTTATTAAACGTTAATATTAATTTACATATTTATTAGCTATCAAGAATTATTCAAATTAATTGATATATTCGATATATTTTCTCTGAATCGGGGATCTATGTGGCCAAACAGGGAGAAGGTGTACGGCTCTGTTTTAATAAAACACATTACAAACGAAAATGTTCCAAGAAAACAATAACCAAAGTGTATGGATTGGATTAGCCGGCATTTTTGCCGATACTGTGCAGCGACATTTCTGTCATTATAGCACAGGGGCAGTTATGAGGTGCCCAGGGACTAAACCTGGCCGGTCCATTATACTGACACCGACGAGTCAAGCGTAATGCTGTCCCCTTAGCCATGAGCGTTAGGAGGGAAGCCACTACTACCAACTTTAAAGTCTTTGGTTTGACCCGGCCGAGGTTTGAACCCACGACCTTCCGATCCGCAAGCCGACGCTCTACCACCTATAAGCTATTTCGGCCGGTACCAAAGTGTATAATTTATTCCATACTCAAATGCACAGGTATAAACGTGTCTAGGCTCATAATTTTTTATATATATATTTGTCAACTGTTATTTTACGTTTATTGTGTTATTGACTTAATTTATTGACAACTTAGGCAGACAATCTAATGGACAGGGGTCCCGAGAAGGACATGTTAGAAAAGCTTTTGAAGAAACAAGCGAAAATAGACCTTAAAAACAGACATGGAAAAACACCGCTGGATCTATGCAACAATGAAGACGTCCGATGTTACATCCTCAGGTGGGTGAACCATCCATAACCCACTCCCCATCAAAATTCCCACCATGCTATCTAATATTGACAAATGCAGGAATATAAAGTAAAAATAAGTATTTCTAAAACATAAACAACAAATGTATAGATAAGTTTTTTTAAAGGAAGGAAAATTGAACACGAATACATTGGAAGTTTATACATTTTCTTACCTTTAGACATGTACTGTTCGATACCGTTTGAATACTGTTAACTTATTTCGTGTAGAATCATTGCAATAGGTAAATAAGAAAAGGTCCTATCAAAATTTGCACAGATATTTAAATTTTATCTACCAGCAGACAAAGGCAAACAAGGTAAACGTAAATGTGACAAAAACACAGAGACGAGACATAACACACAAAAAGAAAAACCATCAGTTACCGCCTTGGAACGGTCAATCGGCAAAAGGGCCGACTGGGGTGCTTAAACCTGGTTTGTGGAGCGCTCCAACCTCACACTTCCTGAAGGTTTTTCTAGCAAACAAACAGTGTAAATAACAACATCCCGTCAAAGTGAAACAACTTACAGTAAGCACCTGCATCGGGAGTTAAAACAGATACATGTACATTGAACTTATATACATACATAATAACTAGTAAGAAAATAAACTATAAACATATGTACAGTATGTACAGTAGATAAAAGCTTCGGCAACGTAAAAATAAAAATTCCAAAACGAGAGATTAGTTTGAAATAAAACAGCCCAAGCGCTGATATATTATGAGATATTATTAGAACAAATAAAACAGCTCAAGCGCTGATATACTATAAAACCAAATAAAACAGCCCAAACGCTGATATATAATAAGATCAATTTAAATATGGCATATAATGCCATGACATCATGTTCCAAAAGTGTTAAAAGTGAAATGTAAAAAATACGAAAAAACAACATCGAAATGTAGAAAACAGCCTACCAACAAAATAAAATGTAGTATTGTTAAGAGCTAATAAGTTAAAAACATATTATCATTAGGGATGTGATGACGTCATCACAGATCAGTAGGTGTTGTCGTCAGCCTACCCATCATGAATGTGTTTTAAACTAAGCTAATATATTAAATAGTTTTTTATGTACAAATAGCATTTTACAAATCTTGTAGACATGAACAATATGTTTTATATTGAAAGAGCAATGAACGATTAGCTGAGAGTTTTTCTTTAAAGGTGGTCGATCGTTATTTATTGGTAAACGTCTATACTGTCGAATATTGATTTGACAAAATTATGTATTTAAACTTGCATGTCAACTGTTGATTTCTTAGGAAAACTACTGACTTGTTATGCAAAATTAAACAAATCAAGGCGATCAAAACGTAGCCTACAGTGGTAGCAGAAGATTTTGCAAACACTGTGTGTATAGGACCTGTTGGTAGATGAGTATATTGTTGCATCTACTGCTGATGTGGTCCACTTTAAATATTCATCCAAACTCGCAAAATGAGGTAAAACAGCTATGCCAAATAATTTGCACAAGAATAACCATGTCAACAATTTTACTCATTTACCTTTCGCAATTTTTTGACATGGTGGAAAGTTTATAAATTTATTTTTCTTTCTAGTTGATACGTAGAGTGATAAAAGCAGTCGCATGGTAAATAAAACTTATGCATATGTGCAGCATCCTCACATTACACAAATCTTTATTTAGGTAGTATTTTTCTGGAACATGGTGTAGTCGTTTTTCTTTCTTTCTAAGTAACTTAATTTCTATTTTCATTTTTTTTGTATCGGAGCAGTTTGTATCTAAATTATGTATATGAACTGACATTAAGAATACAACTCAACAAAAGTTGCTATTAAGTGAAATGTTGTATATGTCATTCAATATCGGACTGAAACACTGCAAAATATCAAATGACTTATTATGAAAAGCGATATTCTAATAGTAACCCTGATGGATACCGCTAGTTAGTAAGTACATCTGGGTGTAAGGAAGCCATAATTAGTCTTAACATATTCTGTTCTGTTTTGTAAAGTTTTCTTGTAAAAAAAGTCTTAGACATGGAACAAAATCTCAACAAACACCCCGGTCAATGTACATCATTCACAAGAGGCTTTCCATACCACTCAACTGAGCAAATTAATTGCACTGAAAGCCAGAGACTAATGAATGCTCCCCTGCCCCGTTCCCTGTTGGTAAATCTCTCTGATATCAAGTTTGAATTATTACAGAGGAGACTGCAAACCTAAACTGACGCAACCTGATTCCAGTATAACCCAGTCCCAAACACATACCACAGAAGCATCGCTTTGTAAGTTAGAAGATCTTACCAAATGACAGTTTTCAATTTCAACATAGTCAAACGCCATTATTTAGATTATTTGCACAAGGATTAAACTAAGTGACTTTGCCACTGGTGCTTCTAAAATTTAGTTCGGTTGACTCATTCTATATATTTTCCTTTTTTGTGTGTTCAGGACCCATGTTGATGCCACCACGAGTCATCTCCTCCCTTCGTTTTTGGATAAGTTTCCAGACAAAGCCATTGCCCATACTGTTAGTACTGTTAACTAAGTGACTTTGCCACTGGTGCTTCTAAAATTTAGTTTGGTTGATTCATTCTATATATTTTCTTTTTTTGTGTGTTCAGGACCCATGTTGATGCCACCACGAGTCATCTCCTCCCTTCGTTTTGGGGCAAGTTTCCAGACCAAGCCATTGCCCATACTGTTAGTCTAAACAGTCAACAACAAGAATACAAGGATGTTGAGCAAAGGTTCTCCGAGACATTGGGTGATAAAAAAATTATCTCCATAGAACGGGTGCAGAGTAAATTCCTATGGGAGCACTACCGCCTGTAGGTTTTGGCTTTAATATTTAACCTTGTTTGTTATGTTTGCTTTTTTGTTTTTGATACAGGAATATAGATATATAATTTTTATCGACTTTCAGATATAATTAGAGAAAGTTCACTCTAGGAGAACCACTGACGTATCACATGTCAGCTGGAAGATAGTGTTTGATAGGTTCTATACCAATACTAACGAAACGATCATACTTTATTAATGCGGATATGGTTCCAATCATCTGTGCTAAGGTTTTTTGTAGCTTACACAAGTGGGTGTCCAGTGTTCATATATCATTATCAATTCAAAGACAATAAATGGGGGCCCGTGGCCGAGCGGTTAGTGTAGCTGACTTGAAACTATTCAGCCCCTCACCAGGTGGGTTCGAGTTCCGATTGGTCGAGAACTTGCATGTGGGGAGGCATTCCCGCTAACCTGTGGTGCGCCAGTGGTTCTACCCAGACATAAGTATGGGGTCTTCCTCCACCAATAATTAGCTGGACGTGGCCACTAAGACCATAACTCAGACATGTGATCTTTCCCGATTTCCCCGGGAGATTCCCGATATCAGGGGTCAGTCTCACGCCTCACGCTGAGCACGTCAATTCTCCCGCTTTGATGTTCCCGACTGACTTAATCTCTCTCCGCCTAAAGACTGTCCCAGTCGATACCTATCAGCCAATCATTTGATTACGCAATATAACCTACTGCAAGCGACCAACACCTGCATGTGTATGTGTGTAGCTAATCAGAACAGATCACTGCCGAGCTGAACGTGTTGAGTGTTCATTGGTCGCGGCGATTATTAACTGAGTCTGTATGATGTAACAAAAAAAATCAAACAATAAATCGGTTGTATAACGTAGATTTGTATTCCTTTTGGGATTTTGTTTTGTGTTGTTCTTGTGCCGCATTGGGACAACTATGGCCATGTTGGCGACGTCCAGCTAATTATAAGTGCAATAAAACCCTAGATGTATGTCTTGGTAGAACAACTGGCGCCCCATTTATTGTGACATACCTTGTAAAATATTTTAAATGCAACATCATAGTAAGAACAACGAATGTCTCAACACAGCAAAGAATCAGAATCAGAAGAGTATACTTAATAAACTATACTTAACTGCAGGTTGAAAAAGTTAAATTAGACATTGATATGAATATGCTGCAAAGAGTACCTGCATTTCAGTGAAATATATCTTTGATATATACCTGTGTATACCGAAACAACTATTCAGCACATTAAACTGTTATCCAACTCTACTTTAATATCTTATCTTATGAAAAGTTTTGCCCTACGTTAACCTAACGTTTAATGATGCTCCCATTGTTAAAGGTTCTTTTTAAATCAATAATAGATTTATTATCTGATATTTACTTCCTTAAACAACCTATAATGCTTTCGGTTTTGATATTCCAACTTAAAACACTTAGTTTAGACACATACACAGATATCCTGGTGCTACCTAAATGAGACATTTAAGACCATTTGATTTCGGCATTTTTTCAAATAAAGTCTGACCGTATTCATAATCTGTTTAAGTAACAACATTTTACGTCAAAGTACTTAACTGGAAGCATCTTGAAATACAGCACAGGCTAAGATTAAAAAAAACAACAACAGCAACATGGAATTAAGAAGAACATCGAATTTTGGTAACTGACCGTATTTTTTTTGGCAAGCAACAAGTCCAGACCCACACAACAAAGAAATGCTGGATCAATACCTAGTTGTATGGACGAGAGGCGTACATCCACAAGCATGCACTTTATCAAAAATGGGGCACAAGCAGCTTTATACATATACACACGTATTACGTTAGATACGCATATAAGAGTATATGCAACTAGTATTTTTTTTCCATTTTTTCTAGACTAAAACTTAAAATGGACAGGGAGCGTACCGCAGCACACATGAACGAGATGCGTTTGTTTCACTGCACCAATGAAGACTTGAATTGGATAATCCAGCACAACATTGAGACACGCAACGTCTCAAAACAGGACGGCTTCAAAGAGCTTGGTAGGGGAGCTTATTTCAAGCGAGATGCCAGAGACGCTGACGATTTAGCTGTTGTCCAGACAGGAAGTTGCAGGTTGATGTTACAATGTTTGGTGATATGCGGCAGGTGGACTCAAGGAATACCTGAATATACACGACCGCCTCTCATCGATCAGAACAACCCTCGCTTGGGAATTTA
This sequence comes from Sinonovacula constricta, assembly GCA_007844125.1. NCBI lineage: Eukaryota > Metazoa > Mollusca > Bivalvia > Cardiida > Solecurtidae > Sinonovacula > Sinonovacula constricta. Next base: position 53,110,458 of record CM017566.1, read on the forward strand.
TGACTGTTGTGTAGATAATATTGATCAGCCAAAGACCTTTTGTCTCTTTGACAAAAGTCAGTATTATCCTGAATTCATCATCAGATATAGATAGAAACAAAACTTTGAACTTTTACAAATGTGACCCTGCAAACTAATCATAATGAAATATAATTTACCTTGGACCCCTGCATTAACTTATCTACCTAAACATGTGAGTTCTTTGGGTTGTTAATGTAAAAAACGATTGTTTTAAACAGTCGAAGTTAAATTGGCAATAAGCAAAATGTAGCGTTTGCTTTGGCATGTGATTTCTTTTGTCTGTGCTTTAAGCAGTTGTCAATCATAATTAGGTTTTGCATGTTTGGATGCTTGATTCATGAAAGCTTGTAATTTGATATATGCTTTCTTTTCTTTGTTGTTGCAGAACGATTTATTAAGGTTGATTTGTTGTGTGATAATAACATCTTGCTTTGCATATTATACCCCACCCCCTTGGAGAATACCTCGCAAAGCCTTTTTAATGATTTTTGAAAATTATATACCCAACAACATATTTGTCAAAACTTGTAAGGAAGCCGTGTCATGAGGTCAAACATGTGTTGGTTGCATTCCTGTATCACATCAACTCAGCGTGACCTGTCTTATGTAACAACAATTTATGGATCACTAATCCAACTCGCTAAAAACAATAACGAAAACTGATTGTTGGTCGTGCATTGTAAGCCCTTTTAATAAATACGTTTACGTGTACTGCTGATGACAATGATGGCAATGGTGAAAATAACAGAAGCAGTGTTCATAGGAAAATACCGATCAATATTTCTAAAGACTGGGCGCCCAACCAAAATACGATTTTGGTAATAGATTTCCCGCTCTGGATGATACCCAGCATGTTTTGATCCTAAAGAAAACAGTCGCGGATATTTTCCGCAAATTAAGCTACTTGTTTTATGGATTAAGATGTTGCTGACAAAATCAAATTGGTTGTTTGGACCTTATTCACAATTCAACTTTTTGTTCATCCTTCATTTTCTTTAAATCACACATCTAACTCTAAGAATGATAAAGGTACTTGTTATTATCTGAATGTGTTGTTTTGGGGTGCGGGAAAAATCTCCCTGGACAAAATCCCTTCCGGTCATTTTCGGATTGGGATTTGCCGGTATTTTGCTGATAGAGTGCAGCCACATTTCTGTTATTATAGCACAGGGGCACTTATGAGGTGCCCAGGGACTGAACCTGACCGGTCCATTATACTGACACCGACGAGTCATGCGTAATGCTGTCCCCTTAGCCCCGAGCGTTAAGAGGGAAGCCACTACTACCAACTTCAAAGTCTTTGGTTTGACCCGAACGGGGTTTGAACCCGCGACCTCCCGATCCGTCAGCCAACGCTCTACCACTTGAGCGGCCGGTGTCCGGTCATTTAAACATAGAGGACAGAATTCACTCCGATGAACTTTCCAAGATGAACAGATTATTTCCATGGTACTATGGTTTTGTTTTGTTTTTGAAATACATTGCAGCGACCATTTATAATCATTATAGCAATGTCCAGCTTTTGGTTCTAGGAAGACTCCAGACACATGTCTGGTAGAACCACTGGTGCACCTCGGTCAGCTGGAAGACCTTCCCACATTACGTCCTTCGCCTCGAACGGGACTCGAACCAACGCGGTGAGAGGCTAAGCAGTCAGAGGAGTTACAAGTCGTTGACTCATCCACTTCGTCACAATTGACCCCGATATTATGGTGTCTCATATACTTAGAACTGCAAAAAAATGATACCTGTGTAATTATATTTCGATTTATAAAATAACTGTAAGCCAGAAAAAAATATTGCTTTACAAAACTAAATTTGGGAGTAGTTTGAGGGGGGAGATGCAGGTGTGATTTTTTCCCACCTTGGTTAATTCACAAGGATTCTTTCCACCAAAATCCAGGAGAGATTTTGTCCAACCCCCCTGTTTTTTACATCATTTTTTAGAAAGGGATTCTGAACAGATGCAGGTTGACTTAAAATACGTAAATTCACACACACACACATAATCATGCAATCTATTTGTGTTATATAATTTTTTCTTTTAGCTTTGAAATTGCTAGTTAGCACTATAAATGTTACAGCAATTGTGGTATTTATTTTTGTAGTTTTCTTTTTATATTTTACAAATGGAAAAAGGTTGTTAATATTTGACAGTTTGAACAATGATTTTTTGCTTTTTTATAGATGTGGAAAAATGAACATTTAGAGTGATTCTTTTCGCAATTGGTACTGTCCATAAATATATGCAGTTTTAATCTAGACTTAAGTATAGTTCTATGCAAAAAAATATGCCAAAATCCACTCGCCCCCCCCCCCCCCCCCCCCTCATTATGAAACGGGTTCAGGAAAAAGTAATAGTAAGCAACCTATAGCAAGCTTACTATCATTTTTCCTGGACAAGTTTTATAAATGTTTGTATTAATTAATAACGAGTGCATCGTCGGATACCCACGGTTGATTCTATTGCGTTACTCTCCATTCATCACCCGTGGGCAAATTGCTATTCATTTCGTCGTTCTGTTTGAATAGAACGGAACAGACATCCAATCAGATAATTGGTTACAAAATTAAATACTCTTCAATCGAAAGATCAATACGGTGACCTGAGCGACCGGTACAGCGCATCGCAAGTGTAAAATATGTCTGTCAGCGATCCGCGACAAATGTTCTTACAGATATTTGGGCACTCCAGCAAGTATTGAAAAATACACGTCGGTTTTAAACGAAATCGGTATCCTTGCCCATGAAGACAGTGACGTTGCTTGTAATTTGTGCGTAAATAAACTTACGACAATGCTATTGAAGTGGTATGAAAGCGTAAACTTGATTGGTTGGCAGATTCGCTAGATGGTCTCAGCGAACCAATCGGATTGCGGCATTTCATAGTAAACAAAGCGACGAAATGAGTAGCAATATGCCCACGGGTGATAAATGGAGAGTAACGTAATAGAATCAACCGTGGGTATCCGACGATGTAACGATTGTCACATTCTTTATATTATATGATTTTAGTTGCCAATTTACGATTTTACGAAATTTAAACTTAATACTTGGTGAAAAAGTGGTATGATACGACCTGCATTATGATGTTGACATCATCAGTCAAAAAGCTGTATTACACTAGTGTAATATAAGAAAATATGTAATGGGTGTTTTGACTGGAAAACTAGAGGAATCATGTGATTTATGTTATATTTATGCTTATGTGATACTTTTCCTTTGCTTTGTAATCACACTTGCAGTTTGAACAACAACAGAATTTCACTTAGCATGTTGTATTTTATAGTTGTTTGTATATTTCTTTGCTTTTCTTTTGCAAACGGGTTGTTAACTCTTAGCCTCATATTCGCATATTTATAAGGCTTACGCGAATAGTGTAGATACAGATCAGCCATCTCCCAATCAGTAGATTTGTTTGTTGTTATTGTTTTGTCCGCAAATGATAAAATTGTATGACAATACTATGTTTTAGTGTATATGATTGTAAGCTTTGTTTGATCTGCCGAATCATTGATAATGATAAACATGGTTTGCATAAATTAGTAAATAGCAATACTGTTATAGTTGCATTACTTTGTAATTGCAAAAAGTTTTTGTTGTTAAAAAAGTAAAAAGAAATATGTAAATAAAAAATACACAAATGAAAAGAAAATATTATTTTGAACAGTCGAAGGAAATTTGGCAAGAAGGCAAATGCAGCGCATACTTTGGTATGTGAATTTTTGTTGAATTGTAATGTATTGTGTTGCAGAAAAAATGTAAAACACTAGTGATAAACTTGGTCTAGATTTTCGTTTTGTTGAGATTTTTTTACTTGTGAACATAACAGTGAAATTTTTTTATCAATAGGAAAGTGAGAAAAGGTCCTGTGAGATCTACCACAAATATGAAATATTTTTTTATGAAAATATCATGTCTGTTTTATAGTCTACAAAACATACATATATTGTATATATTGTCTGATGAATTATATACTTTATCTGTACATTATTACAGACTTTCTTAAAATGTTCTTATTTTGTGTATGCGTTTTGAAAAAAAAGATTGCAAACAGAAATTTAAAAAATGTATCCCATCAGAGTGACACAACTAACAGTAAATCTCCCGTGGGCAAATTGCTATTCATTTCGTCGTTCTGTTTGAATAGAACAGAACAGACATCCAATCAGATAATTGGTTACAAAATTAAATACTCTTCAATCGAAAGATCAATACGGTGACCTGAGCGACCGGTACAGCGCATCGCAAGTGTAAAATATGTCTGTCAGCGATCCGCGACAAATGTTCTTACAGATATTTGGGCACTCCAGCAAGTATTGAAAAATCCTTTGGGAATAAAAAAAAACCGGATAAAACTGATGAAAGATTATTAACGAACAAATTGACTCTAAATATAATGAACTATCAAACAGAAGCATATCAAGGCATGATATGGTGTGTGTACATGGTCGCTAGGGGCGTGGGTGTGTGGGGGGAAGGGGGGTGGTGCATGCTCCCCAGGAATTTTCTTTTGTGTTTCTAGATTGTATATTATGACTTCAAGGGAGATGTCGGTATCAAGATATAACTAGATTTCAAGTTAAATGTTATGTGTGAATGTTCTGAGAACTGAATTATCTGAGAAGTTCTGATTTAAAATATTTGAATACAAAACAGGTCCCATACTACAGAAATATAACAAAATCATTGTAGGAAATATACATAGTTTTCATGGTGCAAATGGCGATACTAGTGAGTTGCAGCGAGGGTATGATTTTTATTGCTGATTTAATTATTCTGTGTTTTCTTTTTTAAACAATGTGTACACAACTGTGTATTCGGCAGACAAGCCGTTACGCTCCTGTCAACATATGTACAATATGTACAGGAAACCCATTTAAGGTTAGTTTTATATTTTTTAGAGATACATCGCAGCAACCAATTAGGATCTACATTTTTGTACATATACATCATCATTTATGTATAAATATGCAAATTTTACTACATTCAAACAAACTTCACTTATTATATTGAATTGTCAACAAAATAACTACGAAACTATATTTAAAATCCATTTGAATACTTTTATAGATATGTTATTTAAAAAAGAAAATGGAAGTGTTTGTATATAATGGTTGACCTGTGTATCGCAGAAAAGTCGAGATACACGCCATAGAGCACAAGGATAAAACCCGAGTAAAACAAATGAAAAGACACACTTACATTTACGGATTATTCAGAGGAGTATTCAGAGGAATATTTGTATTTTGGGGGTTTTAGAGCACACTGACACTTAGCAGGTCATATGGCGCCCAATAGATACAGTTTAATGTCAATAGTGTATAATTTGGCTAAAATTCAAATAGATAAAATGGAAATATAAAAATCCGTCAAGTAAAGTAATATGAAATATAATTGAACAAAGTTTAGTAAAATAAACATTTAAAAAACTCACAATGGAAGCCGTTTTGAACCTCGTCGCTTGAGAGTTAACCCAGCAGCTAGGCTGGCTTGAAGCGCTTATATGTCTACCTCTACTGTCGATTCAGTATTTAATATTCTTTGGAATTGAATATATCCAAAATATATTTAAAATTGAACTCAAAGATAACTTATGTTTTAACACTGCTTCAAAATCTCTCAGAAGAGCTTAGCACTGGGACAGTAAATTAAGTTGAATATAAAAAACTTCTTAGATATTTCTGGCATATTCCCAAGCTGATAATGCATTGGAATATCTATCATACCTGCGGTCGCTAGATCGAATCCCATGTGTTCCACTTTTTATCATTAATGTCTTGACTTCTTAAAACGACGATTTTTAACTAATGAATATGACTAAGTCCTTTAAGCATTGCAACATATACTAAAATTTTAAAAGAAAAACGACAAAGGTATTTACATGCAAGCCAAATGTAAAAAAGAGAACACTGGAACGTGTACTTAAACAAACAGACAAAACACAATAGTTACCTTTTGGAAATGATTTTAAATTTATTTATGAATAGGTAAATAAGAAAAGGTCCTATCAAAATTTTCACAGATATTTAAATTTTATCTACCTGCAGACCAAGGCAGACAAGGTAAATGTAAATGTGACAAAAAACACAGAGACGAGACATAACACACAAAAAGAAAAACCATCAGTTACCGCCTTGATATTGTGGATTATGAATTTCACTAAAGAAAGATTTAATTGTAAGTTTATTAATATTAAAATCAGAAAAATAATATAAAAAATAATGTGTCAGTCAGGACCACTAGTGCAACAGGGCCGGATTCAGAAAAGTTTCCTAGGGGTGGGAACGGAGATATGAATCAAGATCAACTTTCAACTTTATCGCAGCAAATACTAGACATAGATATACAATAAGGGGTCCTAACTTCAACAGACAAAATTAATTTTAAAAGCTTAGTATTTTTAAGCTTACATGAATGTGTTTTCACAACTCGACTCTTTTACCTGGTAGGTGGACCCCCCCCCCCCCCCGTCCCACCCCCACCGCACCCACCCAGACACTGGATCCATCGTTGTTGCGCAAACATGCCTCTTCTAAGAATTAAAATGCTACGAAAGTAACTTGAAAATCCGACTTAAGCTTTCCCCTGCGAAATATGTCCGCCTTACTAATAAACCGGCATTAGGCCTTCTAAATGGCTTATCAACCCACGGAATCTCTCCGTCGTATCACTCTAGTATTGGAATCCGATATTTGTGGCTGATCACCTATTTGCCTTTCCCGTCGGAGCTTCTGGAATTCCGACATCTGTCCAGACTAGTATATTGGAATTTGTGATTAAACCCGTTTCTAATTATTTATAAACGTTTGGTTACAGGAAAGAAAAGTGAAAGAAAGTGAAATATGACCGAAGCTTATTTCGGAGTTTGTGATTGACAAAAATTATTTGTTAAGCTATTAATGGATATAGATATAGGTGTTCGACAGTAAATGAGTTGAAAGGAGACTTAGTGTTTGGGTTGATGTTTTAAATATGAATAATCCGACAGAATAAAAGTCGAGACGTGATTAAGTTTTCGACTTTGTAGCGTTCTCAATTTTCCGATTGATCACACAGACCAAGATATGTCTAACTTATTAAACTGACAGAAAGTGGGAAATAGCAGTAACTAAGTTTTCGGAATAGGTAGCTAATACTATTTGCCAATCACACATAGCCAATGTATGTGAAACTGTCTAACTAACAGTAAGTGAGAAACAGCCATAACTTAGTTTTGTACTCTTTTGTAGCTGACACTATTTGCCAATCGATCACTGACAGACACAGGTATGTGAAACTGTCTAACTAACAGTAAATGAGAAATAGCCATAACAAAGTTTACGGCACTTTTGTAGCTGACACTATTTGCCAATCGATCACTGATAGACACAGGTATGTGTAACTGACTAAACGAGCAGAAAGTGGGAAATAACCATAACTAGTTTTAGGAATTTATATTTAAATACTTTTTTGTTTTAAATCACATGTGCACCAAAATATTTGAAGCTGACTAAACAGAATGAAAGTGAGATATGGACTTAACTGAGTTTTGTTGTTGTTGTTGAAATGTGTAGATTATTCTACTTGCCGGTTTCTCATTCATATATCAAGACAAGTGTAACTGGTATATCCGGCAGAAACTGGAATATATCCTTTACTGAGTTTGAGAATTTGTGACAATCCTTAAAATGCCAGTGTATCGTAAATTAATGGATATATGTATATCTGAATAGACTGGCAGAACATTTTGACAGATATGAAGTGTTAGTGAGAAATGACCGTTGCAAGACAGGGAATGTCAAATCATTCAAACGTACAAGAGGAATATATACATACAGCACTAGTGAACTGTGAATATTAAAAATAAATAAAAAACTATAACTTACACAAACTGTTAAAATATACATGTGTTAATACAAATTGTTTATACATATATACATTTTGCTTTGGGAATATATGTACATGTTAGAAATCTAATTTCCCCTGTGTTTTGAATGTGTATACAAAGGAAAAAAATCGAGAAAATTCCATTTTGCAAAGTGGCTTACAGGTATGACGTCGACGGAAGCATTATTGCAGAACAGCAGTAGTGTTACATATGGAACGGATGTCAATTTTGATGACGATAGCTTGTTAAACACTGTGATTGTTATCGTGTATAAGTTTGTTTCTCCTGTTATTTTCGTTTTTGTAATTCTAGTCTTGCTTTGGTATATTGTGTTGTTGATATTCAGGTGACAACAACTCATAAATCTAGTAGATGCAAAATAGACATTTGAGTTTACAGTTGCATACATACTGAATCTCTACATCATGGCGCCCATGGCCCAGTTTTACTAATCGGTAAACGATACAACTCTGACTTGTCCGCCACTTACCGTGGGTGTTTTAATGGTGTTATTTTTTATGTGGAGGTATTTAACAGCGGACATGCGGTGCGCCTTTGGTTTTATCCACACTTCCGCCAGATGCCCTCCTTGTTACTTAATTCAAAATCACAGAAATATATTCCCAATAATAACTTGCGATTCACGTATCCATCAAACAAACTACAATGCATGATGCAGAATCCACTAAAATTGAACGAAAATGAGCTTTTACTTAAACAAACTTTAACAGACTCTACAAAATAACATGAACAATAGATAAACGAATTCGCACTTATGGGTACATTATACTAAATCTACAAAATCAATAAAAAAAGATTTTGCATATTTTCACTGTATACTAAGGCATTGCCATATATATGTAACTAATTTTATTATTTTGTAAAGTAAATATACCGTCGCCCAACTACTATCGTGCTTCATCACACACCCTTCGAATTTAAGGCGTTTTGATTGGTCGAGCGCTGGTCAAGTGTGAGTCGATATAAAGTGATAATGACTCGAGAATAATTTCACGTTAGCACCGAGAATATAATACTCATCGTCATGTTCTTTTTACGCGCACTATTTCTACAACAACGTGGCGTCTGATAAAAGAAATCGACAGTTTTTCAGTGTGTCCTTAATGATTTGGTAATATTTAGTAAAAATGTAACCAAGAAACAACAAAAGCTGTAACCTCGGTAGCAGTAAATGTTTTTCGTGATAATCTTTCGAGGAAATGAACGCTGGCATCTTTAAAAGTAGTTAGAGCATCGTTCCATTCAGACGACGATACGTTGATTTACCACGACTACAAATAAAACATGTTCTTGTATACATTAAACCATTGTTAATTTGGAATGCATGTTACATAACAAAACATGTTAATAAAACAAGTGAAACACATGATCATACACAGTTGAATTCATTCTTCAAATGACCAATTATTGTTTTATATTAAATAGTTTGTACTTCATTTATAACAGTAGCTACAAGCTTTAAGCATATTATATGAATATCACACCCCTAGGATATTGGTGATAACCCGAGATTTGCAATGTTCATTGGAGTTGGATATTTCCATTTCGATGCCTTGTGGGACTGACTAAGTCATACTCGCTTAGTTTTTAAGATATATTGACATCCAAATATGCAATACTATCGAATACCAAACATATACAGAATATAATTAAAATCGTTGTGCAGCTAAACTTCTTTCGCCAATCGGCCGTTTGTCGATACGTCAAAATAAGACATATCTTCGAATTCCAATAATATTATTAGAATATGGACGTTTTCTAGCTTATTTTGCTTGCGTTAGAATACACGCTTAAATTCCAAATTTTCCATCACCATTCTATCAATGTACATCGTAAGCCATCATCACATGATATTAAAGGTGATATCGGACAGTTTGTCTTCATCAAATACACGCAAACCTGGAATGGGGGAATTGTGGCATAATTTCTGAAAAAAGTCAAATGTAAGTCAAAGATGATTTTAAATATGTTCTAAATTGTAAGGTAGTAAACTGAATCACCCTTCATGCCCATTCTTTCTAAAACTATAAATAAGAATGAGTGTGATTTCTGCTTAATATAAACATAAACGTCAGAGCGGTGTACCCGAATGATTATATAACGTTACGGGTCACGTGGTTTTCTTAGTTTAAAAATAGCTAACTGTGCAGCGTGGCTTAGATAGGAAATACATATTTGTAATGACGAGTGATGTGTTATGCTGCACTCTTCACATAGATATAGGATATCAATAATCAGTATTTTGTGATATCTTTTCAGACAAAAATAATCTATTTAGTTTTTGGAGAGAAAGAAAATCTGGTCCAAACTGCCTGATACCACCTTAAAAGGCGGCATCCGAAAGTTTGGACAACATTTTTTTTAATTAAACAATCATATAATTTAGTGTCACCTGAACAGATCCAGCCACGTGTTGTTTATTGACGCCTACATCTATGAAAAAAGTGAAGCCTCCCATTCGTCATTACAAACATGCATTTTCTATCTAGCGCGTCGCCAATAGTTTCCATTTGATGTCATAGGCACTGATAAGACAGTTAAAGGCAGTCATCTTTGAAGCCAGACGATAATGCAGGTCGAAATCAGGAAATATGTGCTGTATTAAACTCACCACGGGGTGTTTTTTTTCCAGTCTACTTTACTGCATTTTATATCAAAAACAGCTTTTATAAAGCATTTTAAATATCAAAACTATATTTTGATAGTTTAAAACGTAAAATAATACAACCAAAAAAGGGTGCACTGTTCATTGTGTTTAAGGATGAGCCAATAATTGTATTTATTTCCGTGTAGTAATTCCTTGTGTATTTATCGATTTCAAATATATTGTATCCTTAAAATAAGCATTTCAAGAGCTTTCCAACTGTGTATATCTTTTAATTTTTGGACCACAAATAAAGAAATTTCAAGAAAATAAAATTTACACTTCTATACATTTCATCTGAAAATCCCTTGAAGTTGCCATCAAAGACGTCTGCCAAGATAAGGGATCGTCACTGATGTGGAAACTATCTATAAAGTCTGTTTAAGGTTTGTCAACAGATGCACAGCAGGACTGGGGTAATATATTGAACTCGACTGACATAATGATCACTGTCTCAATCCGGTAGGCGGATGTTTCTTTTTTCTGTCTGAGGGTGGGAATACTGAGCTGAAAAAGACGTATACTGTTTGCCATGATTTTGGCAGCTTAAGAGTTTAAACCTTCTCAAACATCTTAAATGATTTCCAGTTGAGATGTGAATTATGTGTTCTGCTACTCTGTAAACCATGGCAAGAACTAAATTCAAGCACAAAAGCAATATACAAAAATGTGGCGTTGTATTTAATAACAAGCCAAACGTCTGGAGAAGAAATGTGTTTTCTTATGAATCCGTTATTTTTTTTTATTTTTTTTTCCACATTTACAATAAATCCTGTTTCTAAACTTATAACATTTCAGTCACTCAAACATGTACTTTGAAATGCATACGATAAATCTTAAAGTAGAGACTTTCTTCTTTCGTTTGGTTGCCCATTTAAACCTACCTCAAGATAAATAATATCTCTAAGCAGATTGAGCAAAAAAAACAACAACAAAAAACAAACAAACAAACAAAACCAAACAACAAAAACGCCAGCAAACATGTCTACAGATTGGGTATAGTTAAAAAAGCATTCACGAAATCATCAGAATTTTTGAGAAGTGACTATATGGAGTTTGCCATCAAACGAAACTCAAGAAATGTATTGAGCCTGATAAGTTTAAGGAAAAGTAACTTAAGAAATATATATAAAGTACAGTATTTATCACATGATTTCCCATGTTTTCCATTCAATACACCCATTACATATTTTTCTTTTATTAAACTAGTGTAATATAGCTTTTTTGAATGATGACGTCATCGAGCAGATCGTCTCATACCACAATTTCACCAAGTATTGTTCACATTTCATAAAATCGTAGATGTGGCAACTAAAATTATGTAAACAAAAGAATTTGTCACTCGTTGTCATTTAGTACAAACATTTGTAAGATACGTTCAGGAAAATGCTAGTACCCCCATAATTGGGGGTCATTTGAAAATTTTGGGGGTCATTCTTAAAATAACAAGTAAACACTGATTAAATTTGTCAAAGCCAAAGCAAATCGCCTTCTTTCCAATTAACTTGTTATACTGTGTATTGCAATGTATGCTAATTTGATGTCCAGTTCTGGGCAGACAAGGTAATTCAAGAATTAATAATAGATATGAAAGGTACAAACAATGCTACTGTAATGTTCTGTTTAATTCTGCATGAACACACGTTTTATAAACAAAACAACAGTCATGCTATTAAAATTAGGCAATCATTTTGCAAAAAATTATTTGTTACTGAAACATATAAGGCGGGAGTATGTCGAGACTACACTTAATACTGGCTGTAAAGTTCAACTCATCCAGTTAACAGTTTGTTACCTGTTAGTCAGCTATTGTATAAACACTGTATCATATAATACAAGGCTGTGAT